>JAKWJD010001756.1:4182693-4404972 GCA_027705065.1 Solanum peruvianum | reverse complement strand
AACATGCTAAAGCAAAAAAGTACAAAATTACGGGTGTGTTTGTTATGAATGAAAATGTTTTGCATGGAAAATGTTTTTCTGGAAAACAAGTAGTTAATTTATTTTCTCATGATTGTTGGTGAGTAGAAAATATTTTTTGAAAAAGATTTGTTGGATTTATAAGTGAAATGTTTTTTGAGAAATATCTTTTATTTTTACTACAGTAGAAATAATTTTTGAAATTGATTTTTTTTTTTAAAAAACAAACTTAATTTTTTTAGGGGTGAGATTTTTAGGGAAGGGGGGGGGGGATAGGGATAAAAAAAATTGAAATTGATTTTAAAAAAGACGATCTTTAAATTCGTTTTTGGAGGTGTGTGTGTGGGGGGGGGGGAGGTAGGGGTTGGGTAAGTCCACGGTAGGGGTGAAAAAATAAACTTTTGAAGCTGGAAAAAAATTAGAAGGGGGGGGGGGGGAGGGGGCACCAAGGCTCCTCTAATAGACATGCAGCCCACCGCATATGTAGCAACCACCACTTTTTGCAACCTCTGTCATTCTCTCTTTGTCACCATGACGTCTAAACTTCTTGCCATCAGATTTGTATGTATCATGCTTCTTAGAATGTGGCTGATGCTCCTCGTCATTGCCACAATCTCCCCCACCATTGTCATGAATACCTCTCATCTCCTCTCCTTTGGCTCTATCAGGCTTTTCCTGCCTGAATTCTGTCAAAGCTTCGCCCTGCGTGATGGCTTCATCAATAGTACTAACCTGTCGGCGTTCCAACTCCGACTTGGCCCAACTTTGTAGCCCATCCATGAAGTGGAACAACGTATCTTCATATGCGAGGTTGAGAATCTGAAGCGTGAGGATGGTGAAATCCTGAACATATGCGTGTATGATGCCCGTATGCTTCAGTTCCCTGAACTTGCGCTTCGCCTCATAGATGACGTTGTTAGGGAAGAACGCCTTCTTGAACTCCTCTTGGAAATGCTCCCAAGTGTTGATTGTGCAACGTCCCTTCCAAATTTCTGACTCTTTATGCCTCCACCACAACATGACCTTCTCCGAAAGATACAACACAACGAAGTTGATCTTACTCTCGTTGCTCTTCAACCTGTTGCTCTTGAAGTACTTTTCCAAATGCCACAAAAAATTATCCACCTCTTGCACGTCACTGGCACCTTTGAACATAGGTGGCTTGGGATCCTCGACCTTGGCCTCCCTATCTCGGTCGAACGACGCAATCCTCAAACTTCCGCACCTTTCTTGAGTGCTTTTATCTCGGCCTTCATGGTCTCAATCGTTCTCAACGCCTCATGAGCCCACAGTCCAAGGAAGTGATATCCTTCTTTATCTCAAACACGGCACGCTGGCTTCCCTCCAACTCCTTGCGGATGTGCTCAACCTCAAGGGTGAAGTCCTCGAGACTCTTGAACTTGTCATCGGCCACGTTCAAGTGCCAACCTAATATCTACACGCCTGCCTCGCCGTTTTAACCCTGATGTCAATAGGATCCTCGCCACGGTCATCTTCACTTGCTTCGGTGGATGAAGGTGGATGAGATGTTAGCGCCTTGCTTGGTGTGGGATCGAGCAACATTTCCTCACTACTCTTTTGGTGTTTCTTTCCCTTGCGGTTCTTCCATCCACCCTCCAACCTGACGTTGGTGGTGCTAGCGGCATTTACGTTTCCTCCGTTAGCCATTCCCTTAGTAAAAATCTTTGCTCTGATACCACGTTGTCACAGACTTAGAGTATTTGCTAAAGCTCCATGCGGCACTTGACAACTTACTTTCGAATCTTTCACGATCTTGTAAGCTCAAGTAAGCCTTTAAAACTAAGATCGCCAAGAGAATGTAAAGAAAGACTTGAGAAGTTTGGAAGAAGACTTATATTACTTGGAAGAAAGCTTTACAAATTGTTGGATAGCTTGTTTCAAGCTTGGATAATTTACAAATGAGAGCCCACCTATTTATTCTACTTTTTTACGGGCTAAAGTGTAATTTATAATTATTGACAAGTTCTTTAAGTATTTATACTTTGGTTCCCTTTCTAGAGAATTCTACACTTTCTAGGATTTTCCAAAGTTTTCCTAGAAAATATCTAATCTTCCTTCTAGAACTCCCCAAAGCCTTCTAGAAATATCTAGGGGCTTCTAGAGTTTTCTACAAACTTCTTCAGAACTATAGACTTTTCCGTCCCTATCAGGTTGCAAAATCTTACTGAGAGCGGGACGTGACATATAGGTGAAGTAATTGATTTTCAGGTATGTCAAGAAAAGCAAGAGTGGTATGATTTAGAATACTTGAAATTCAATGAGGAGCTTTTAATACTGATTTATCAAGCTGAACAGTCCGAAATAGAAGATGAGAGAGAGAAGTTGCAGCATATGGAGCATGTTCTCAACACAATGATACTAATCAACATCAAACTATTTATTTTAATTTTAAAGATTTAACTGAAAATAAGAAATAATTGGATTTGAATTAGAGGTGACCAGATTTATGAAAATCATGATGAGCAACAGATCATAAGACATGATTTTTGAATTTTTGAAAGTCTTTTTTCTGCTACAAAGAATGTGTAAGGAAAAGATTTTGTCATGTATAGTACTTTGTTTATGTAATTTATTTGTGTGATAAATGTATGACCATTTAAAGAGTGTATAAATAATTAATTAAGAAGAGACAATATTCGTGTTGTTCTATTGGCCACATATTAGTTAATACATTCTAAGCATGGCTATTCATAGATATCAAACATCCTTTAATGGATCATACATGATGACCAATATTCTCCCATTCAATGATTTTGTTTGCCTCTCTGTCATACATTCTTTTAGTTAGCAAGCTATAACAAGTTGATAATTATTTATAGAATCATTATAAGTTAGATACTATGTTAAAATATGATAATCAAGTTTCTATCGAAAATTATTTAGAGCTTACAGTATACTGAAAATAGGCCACATTTAGGGATAACAAAACTATTAAGAACTAATTACATAAAGTCATTAGTATATTTTTATAGCTCAAAATAACAGTAAAAGTATACATGAAATTATTTTAGAAAAATATTTCAGATTTACCAACTACTTATTTGTCCTTATTTAAGTAAGCAACGAGTGTTTCAACAGGCTCTACCAACTTAGTATACTTCACTTTTTTTTTTTAAATTCGAAAGCTTTCTATTAATTGTTTTTATGATTTATAATTATTCTTCTTATTAAATATAAATGGTGTATCATATAAGCTTTGAAGTTTGAAACATTTCTTCATGCCTACATATGAATGGATACCAAAATATTTTTATGTCTTCAGTAATAATACACAATTACTCCTTGATTAAATAATTTACTTTTAGATACAATATTATGTGAAAATGTAGTTGTAACAAAATCTTTGCAAGAAATTAATTAGACTGCATTAGATGTTTTGAGGTCAAATTGTGATGCCCCTATCATCATAAGAGGTAGGCTAAATTGTGCTCTTATTTGGGTGTTTCATGTATAATTAATTTGGTGCATTAGATGTTTTGAGGTCAAACTGTGATGCCCCTATCATCATAAGAGGTAGGCTAAATTGTGCTCTTATTTGGGTGTTTCATGGATAATTAATTTGGTATATGCAAGTATAAAAAAATTAGTTACTAAAACTTTTTGAGTTGGAAGATTTATTTTTTAGATGCCTTTTCTTCATCTTATATAGTAAATTTATTGAACATGGGCGAGCCTTATGAATTCTAAAAAAAATATGTATACTTATTGTTGGTGTGACAACTTTTGCATATGTGCCTTCATGGATAAGAGGCATCTACACAGTGCAGTGGAGTGAATGGTGGTTTATAGAGTCAACTAAGCATAGTGGAAAGACTAATAATATGAAGAAAAGCAGGCAAAACAAATGAGAATTGAAGTCTTTAAAAGTTTTAGCAGTCATTATGCTATCTCAATGGGTACAAGACATCTGTTGGATATGGTAACATAGTGTTGAGTGAGATTCTTTACTTAGAGAATAATTTCATGTCTAACTTAAAACATATATATATATATATATATATATTATATATATATATATATTATATATATATATATATATATATAATAATATATATATATATATATATATATATATAATATATATATATATTACTTTTGAACTGCTCATAGGTTCTGATAATTTTGGAGTGTGTAAAAATGTAGATGAGAAAAAGACATAGCATTAAGACTTTTCAAAAAGGAAAACATAAGAAAAATCTCCAACTCTCTAAAGATTTCAATAGTTAATAGCATATGCATATAATACTACTGATTTTGGTATTTTTGCTTTGCAGATTTGGCTTTAGAGTCTCTACTTTCTTACTTTCTTGTTGTCGTTTATGTTTTCTTAAATGATGTGTTTTTGTTTTGTTTGAGCCGACGGTCTTTCGAAAACAACCTCTCTACCTGACGAAATAGGTATAAGGTTTGCGTATATTTTACCCTCTTAGAACTCCACTATTAACCATACTAAATATGGTAGTGTTCTATTAGGTAACTGAGGTGTTTGTGGTCATGAAAATGCAACAACAAAACACACGGATGATAAAAAGGCGTGGAGGTCTTACAAAATAAATCATTTAGTCATGATAAATTTTATAGGGCCAATATATACACATCAAAAGCGCACCACTTACAAAGGTAACTTGAGTTCAAATTTGATTACTGAGTTATGTTTAATATTTTTGGTATTCTATCCTTTAATTGATTGACTGAGGAGTAATCAAACCAAATAGTTGGATCCATGAGGAGACATGAGAAATCCATTCATTCTGGTTAAATAATTAACTTATTGATATTTTCAATTATAACAAACTTATTCGATCAGTGATTACTTACGAATTTAAGAATATTATTAATAAGAAGTTGAAGTTCTTTGGGCATGTTGATTCTAGTATAAACTTATTAACTTGTTATATGGGAGTAAGAAAGAGGGGGAGGGCGATATAATCATAAAATTCAATTTTTATGAGGTAAATAATAGTTACAGTTGTTCTTATGACACCATATATTTGCAAGGAATTTCTAACCTAGCCATATGTTTTGTTTGATTGAACTTAACTTATTAAGAGAGCCTTTTGGGCATCTCCATTTGTATTTTATAATCCTATAGTATGAGACTAGATTTTCTTATCATTGAAGTGAAGTATCTTGGTTTACTTTATTCCACCAAGTTGATGTCTATATGATGTAAGACAAAGAATAAAGAACATATTCTAAATATAGATCGACTTATATTTTAATCTACTTGCAATTAACGTTCTTTTGTTGGCTACTATTTAAGGGTTTCTTTTGCTTTCAGACTAACCTATTTAGTGATTTCTGTCGAACATGTATCATCATTCAATATCTCTGCTAAAATGATCAATATTAAATTTTTTGATTGATTTTCTTTTATTGTCCTTAAATTTTCTAAAGCTCTGTATAAGCATTGGGTCCATCCACCAAGTAACCATGTATACTTTGAGACCGTAAGTTAAATAAAATCGATCATTGAGTTAAAATGCGGATTCAATAAAATTACGTTACAATTTCTCTTCTCACAATTTTTATCTTTCTTCATCGAAGTATTGACTTTGATTTGTCTTTGTCAGAAGAGACAAAGTACAAATCACGTCTAATATATATTCTTGGATGGTCCGTCGTAAAATTACTTCTGGTGGTATAGAAAATTGTGACAACTAAAAGGAGTTGTGTAAATTATTGTTAATTTGTTTGTTCTTTGATGTGTAATTTTTATATTGCATGTACACTTTTGAAACGACATAAAATCTTTTTTTTAAAAAGAAGTACGAATTGAGCCGAGAAGTTTTGAAGGACAATAGAAAATTTATGTGAAAAGGACTGAAGGAGAGCATATTAACCATTTGTCATACATGATTTTTGCTTGCTTCAATAATATAAAAAAAATTAGCTTTATGTTTTCATGTACTACTTTATTCTTTTTGTACTCTTTATTGATATTTTCATTGCCGAATGACCATAAAATGTTGAGCCTATGCTTTCCCATATAGTGTTTATATATATATGTGTGTGTTAGATCATCAGAGGAGGATCCCCATTTGAATAAATTACTTGAGATCTCGGTGTCGAAGTTTATTTGTTTGGTATTTCACATATCCTGCTTGAGCTCATATTTTATGATAAGTCAAATGGAAAATTAATGGGGCTTTTTACCTCCATCGGTTTCTTAGAGGTGCTAATATTAGACATGGAGCAGGAAGAAGATGTAGAAGAATGGGTTTGAGCCGCCGCTAAAGAACACATTCTTTTTTTAAAAAAAGGATAATGATTTAACCATAACTCTCTTACTGGTACTAGACAGAACTGTGATTTCTTTAAATCAATGACTTGTCGCCAATTTTTGAAATCTGAATCTTATTTATTGATGAGGTACTCATTGTTTGAACTAGTTGATTGTGTTCTTCTTCCTCAATCAGGATGTCCAATTTTTTGACCAGAAATTGGAATTGAAATTCAATTCGAATTCTCTAAGTGGAATGATTGTGGAATTCATTTCATGGAGTAATCCGATAGGGTTCGATATTGATCTAACTTGATCCAACTACAATACTTGAGGGCTTTCTGGTAGAAGTTGAATTTGTCTATTGCTGGAAAACCAATAGCAATGGATTTTTTTTACTAGTATCCGAATAAAGTTTAAATTTCATCTAGTATATTTAGTTTCTATAGTTATATCTTCTCTTTCCTACCCAAAATCACCTACCTTGCAAGAATTCACGAGTAAGAAAGTTTGGGATAAAGTTTAAGTTCACTTTAATATACTCTATGTCAAAGAAAAAAAATATAATAGATTGTCATCTAGCTAAATATGTTTGGAAGAAAGGTTTTGAACATATTTTTGCAAAACATTTTTTATAGCTTTACGATCAATGTGTGACTATAGTTTTTGATTCAGTAAATCTAATTAAAATTTTGGAATGCACAAGAAAATTGCCAACGTTTTCATTTTCATTGTAGGATAATTTTGTTGGGTGTTATTCCATTACTTTGATGCAAATGCAATGATATGATCTTTTCTTATTTATTTTAAAACACTATCATAACCAATGTCTAATGCATATGTACCAATTACTTTGAATGCAAAAGTATAAAGAAGAGAAAGGAAGATCTTTAGCTTTTAGTTTTATCTCTTTAACGAGATTGGTGAGGATATTGGTCCAAGGAGAGGGGGCGGGAGAGGGGGAGGTTTCTTTATCCTATCATGAAGAGGCTTCAGTAAATTATTAGGATATGAAATAAAGTTTACTATGTATTTGAACACCCAAATAATCTTTGATTCCAAATTTTTTTCAAGAATTTGATCAGAAAATTTAAAAGTAAACTGGATGGATCATTAAATAGAAATAATAATGATTTGTTGAATAATATACCCAAGAAATTGTATATTCATATGGAAAAGACTATACTTATTCTTGGATAAAAGAAGCCCTATCTTTGGTGATATTGAAGAAATCTTGTTGGAATGTTGGTTAATGCTAGTAGAAAATATTAGAATATCATCAATGTATACTATAAAAAATTTAGAAAGAGGATTTAAATATAATTCATTACTTTTAAAACTCTGAGAAAGCGATTTCATTCAAAAGTCATAATGTTTCACTCATATTGTCTAAAAAGTATCAAAAAAATTATTTTATAAGAATCTATCAAACTAATTTGAATTTGTAAAAAACTAGACTTAAAGTAAAATTTTGGGAAAATTGTAGCAACATAAAGCTGATGGAGAAGATCTTTTGTTTGGAATGGTGTACCTAATCCAACGATGAACATAGTTTAAAGGTTTATAAATGCCTAACTAATCGAGGGACTCCCTGTTCAATTTCACAGCTTTTGTTGACATAAAAACATCACAACTCTAATGGGATTTGCTTGGAGAGCTGATTTGTTTTTCCAGAAAGTCATTGATTTCTTCTTGAAAGTGTATTGTGAGCTCATGTTTTATTTTGATAGGGCGAGCATTCGTAGGGATAGTTTTTTCATCCAAGTTAGGTTCATAAGAAAGCATAACTAGGTGATTTTTAGGATCACAGAAAGTTGTGGATAAATTTGGAGAATAATCTGTATTTGGTTTCCAAAGTTTTGATTTTGGCTTGGAGAAAAGGTTCCTGCAGATGTTATAACCTTTGGAAAACAACTTCTTCTTAGAGAAAGTTAATTTGGCCCCTTTTGATAGGATATTTATCAGAAGGAAGGGAAATGTTGATGCTTTCAATTTCGATGCCTTGGTTAGACATCATAAAAGGTATGAATTCCTCTATAAAAGTGCTGCCAATATTAAAGAATTGATATTTTTTTCGTTAGTATAAACGGAATTGAATTTGATAGAGTAGAATCTCCTATAGAGATCTAGTTGAGGAAAAAAAAATATAAAATAGCTCAAATAATGACTATCTCATGGACAATGGTTTAATTAATCAATATGTCATTTACAAAACACTGTACTCTCAAGCGACAATTCAAACCATGGTTCAACCTCTTCTTCCTGCTGCGAGGCTGCTATTAGTACCACTAAGAAACCATAGGAGGTAAAAATTCCCATCAATTATTCATTTAACTTATCACAACACACAACCAGAGGCACAGTGCTGCAAAAATAATTGTGTCTACCCACAAATACGAATCGAACAAATTTGATTACATTCAAACCTCCTGTAGGTAGCTAAAAAAATACCTTGTTATACAATAAATTTCATGCAAAAAAACCCCAATGTTTACAGAGAATAATTATGAGTTGTTACTCTCAGATATCCGGTCTGGCTTGTGCAGACCCCATAAGGAAAATCAAACACAATACATGTTACCCATTCTACAATATAGATCAATATAATAATCTCACCCTAAGAATGAGGTATACCAAGTACAAAATTATTCTAAACCATTTGAACCGCATAACTATAATTATTTTGACTATAAAAATGCATGGATGAATGCCTTTACTTCCCAAAATAACACAGACAAACATTCATGATTTTTCCTTTGGGGAAACCAACTAGTTTGTGAATTTATGCTATAGTTATTTCATAAACGGGGGACTATCTATGGCCACCAATTTGATATCAGTCCATAACAAGTACTAGAAGAATACAATATTTTTGCCAGAAATTCTCCAATCAACATTACATTCCTTTGCTCTAGCAATTTTTCCCATATGTTTCATATAATTTGAATTATATGAGTTATATGGACACTAAACACTAATTGATCATCATTGATTTATGTCAATGGAGGTATTTGCACAGATTATTTGTCTTGAGGGATTTTAAACATAATTAACTGCCTCAACTCTAAGAGGAATTGAAGAGACTGAATGCCTTGCAATTTGAATTTCTAGCGCAACAGATGATGATGTAGAGACTCTTTGTCTTTGAAAAGAGATATAAATAGCTATTCTAGAAAAATGTTAGATCATACAGTATTCTCAGTTTTTCCTAATGGAGTGGCATCTTGCATCAACCAATTTTGGTGGAACAAAACTTGACTCCAGAATATTTGGGTACAAACAAATGAGATGGTTGCATATATGTTTTGAAACAGTCTCACCTTTCTAGCTACTTTTCATAGCGCCAATGTTGAACGTTGAACTCATTGTCTTATATTTGATCCTATATATAATTGCTACATGACATTGAGGGTTAAATAATCTAACATATTTATATCTTTGAAAGAAAGAGTAAAATTTGAAAAATAGTCAAAGAAGATCGAGTATTTGGTATCAGAGTGACGAGGGAAAATAAATATTAATATTAATGTTTATAACCTTTTTGTATACGGTATTGTCAAATATGTATTTTAAACATGAATAAATTAAACTAACTTATACAAACTAGTAAGATCTATTTTGTAATAAGATCTTAATGTATATGGTAATGTCAGATCTATAATATAGACATGCAAAGCTTGAACAAACAAGTAAGATCTATTTTATAATAAGAAGATCTTAATGTGGATGATAATGTGATCTCTTAAGATCTAAACTGTAGGTACCTAAGCATCAATGAATGGATTATCCAAAGAAGACTTAGTAGACTTGTAGATTGTTGTTGATACCCTTTGGATTATCTATATTAAAGAACTTCTTGACACAAATAAATTTATCCTTGATATATAAAACTAATACAAGACCCTATTAACTTAACTATCAGATCTGACTCTCCTTTACGTTATTAAGTTAAGGACTTAATTATTTTTCTCTGTTGAACCCAATGGACTCTTGATCCAAGAACAAGGAGCATTAAAGTCATTATTGTTATTTATTGTTATTTTCCTGCATATAACATTATGTTGTTCTTCACTCCCATCCTATTTTCCTCTAAACCGTCTTCTTTTTGTACTACTTCTACCATTCCCCAAGTTCTAATCTCAAATAAGAGATTAGCTTCTCTGATCTGTAGAAATAAATTGATGACATGAAGATTACAATGCTACCCAGTCTACAATAAAATCTTCCAGATGTCCTTTAACTAGTGACTATCATATTTAATCTATTAAACAAACTATCCTCATGCAGTATTACCACGTGGATATTAAGCTTTTAAACCCGCAAGCTCTAGAAAAATATATCCAAAAATATAACCATCTCCATTTGGGCTTTCCCAAATCGCTGCTAAGACTCCCTATAGGGAAGGTCTATATAAATCTCTCCTTCTTCGCCTTAGAGACTACATATTCTTAGACTTCAATGATTCCTACTTAGGAATAGTTGAATCCAATCTCTGTATTTGTCCGATCTACATTGACTGCTTTTTCAAATTTTACTATTTCCCTCAAAGATATATATGTTTTAGATTTTTTAGCCCTCAATGTAAAGACATTCAATTACAAGACCAAAGGATCCCTCCATGTACAAATTATATATAGGATCTAATATACGAAAATCAATTCAACCTTTAACACCGAAGCTATAACAAGTAGCTATAAAGATGAGATTGTCATTTAAAAAATAAATCTGCAAAGATCTCACTTATGTATACCCAATACAATAGCTTGGTGTCAAGTTTCGTTACCCAAAAATTGATTGTTGCAAGACGCCACTCCAGCAGAATACTACGATTTCCCAGATCCAATATTTTTCTAGCAAAGCTGTTAGTATCTATTTCCAAAGATCTCTTAGACAAATAGTCTACGGTATCCTCTGTTCCTCCAGAAATTGAAACTATAAGGCATTGGGTCTTTTTATTCCTTACTAGAGTTGAGGCATTTCACTTTGGATCTTGAATACCCCAAGCCGAATTCTTTATAGAAAAACCTCCTCCGAAAGAAATCAATGATGATCAACCTCAATCCTCCACTTACTCATATACAGGTGGAGTTCAAGATGTTTCGACACGAGATTTTTTAAATTGGTAAAGAAAAACTTTAGAAAGAAATTTTCCTCAATAAAATATTTTTTTTAAAAATACGTTTTTTAACAATTCTCAAATTAAATAAAGAAAAAACATTCAAGACATTCATTGTGATCTTCTAAACTCTCCTAAACCAAATTTATTTCTTCCAATGATTTGAGGCTTATGCTGATTATCCACAATTAGATTTTCATTTTTTCATAATCAATCAACATTTGAAAATTATAGAAAACCCTAAATGGGGGAGACATAATATCTGAACTTCCTTCAGCACAAGGTCTTACTATGTCTTTTGGTGATAAATCCATTATTGCCATTTATTTTTTTTTAAAAAAGTGAAAACATCAATAGTAGAGATATTAAAAATACTTTTGAATAAAATAATTAAAAAAATACACATGATCCTTAACATTACATTTATTGACTACCATGACCTTTAATTTTGGATCTGCACAAGTAGACAATTAAACTTGTAATAATTGAAAAACGTAGATATATTTTTTCTACATGACATCCGATATGAAACTTTTGTTTCCTATGTCGAGCCCTATGTGCATTATGCCACGTGAGACACGTGTGTCTACTTGGTCAATTTTGTACAAATAAATTGAAGTATCTATTTGTGCACACCCAAAGTTGGAGGGTTTCAAAGGAGAGACAATTAAAGAGAACGCATCAACAAACCTTGAATAGTAACCGACTGAACCCAAGAAACTACTAATATCTGAAGGAGTTAGAGGTCTAGCCAACCTCTTGATTACATCTGTCTTCTTATGATCTAACTCAACACCCTTACTTGAAACAATATGACAAAGTAAAGTGTAACGCCCCGGAAATTAGTAAGTTCAGCTGGAGCTAAATGTGAGGGGTAGAGTCAAAGAAAGAGGGACAGGGACCAAGGAAAAGCCTAAGGTAGTCTATATGGGTGTAGGCAATTCCCCATCTATCACGCACACCACAATGGATCGTAGGAGGGCTCGTGGTGGTCTGGGTAGTAGCCTCCCCAAATGTCCAAAAACATTCTCCTCTTCACAGTGGTAAAGACCACGACTCGTGGAGGATATTTGGGGTATGAGGGTTGAAAGGAAGTGGAAATTCACTGCCTTACAGCTCAGAGAGGGGCCATGAATCGTGGAAAGCAGTCCAACTCGTGGAGCCCTCCGTGAAGGTGACTTGGGATTTTGGGCTAAAGGCACTTGTTGCCTAGACACTTTCCCAATTTCACGAAGGGGACAACAACTCGTGGGACCCCAAGTGAGTCTTTTGGTAAGCTAACATTCAGTGGAGGGTGTTTTGGGTAATTTTGATTTTAATCCATTTAAAGTGAAGTCATTTTGGGTAATTCTAAGACCACTATATAAGTCTTTTTTACGTCAGAGGTCACCCAAATAAGCTATATTTTCTAAAGCACAAGTTAATTAACCATAGTTTATCCTCTCAAAGGTTCTCTCTCTATAAACTTTGAAGAAGAAGAAAAAGAAGTATATTAAACTAGCTTTTGAAGATAAGGATCTAAATTCTCCATTGAAGATAGACAATTGGACTTGAGGTTTGATAATTTTCTTCCATGGGTTCTTTTCACCTATGGAATCCCTAAATTTCTCTATTTCAAAGGGCAGAAATTCCAAATTTTCATCCATGGGTTCTTTTGAATATTAATTTTTATGGTTTAACTATTTCCAAATATGCATGAATTGATGATTTACAATGCTTTTATGATGTTATACCAATGAGACCATGAAAACCCCTATGTTTTTCAAATTGTGATCTTATAATGTGGGTTATTGAGTATGAAATAGTAGTTCTTATGATCTAAAACATGGATTAGTAAAATAACATGAGGTTTATGATGAAATCCATATCTAGTGCTTGAATTCTAGATTTGGTGATTGAAAGTAACTTTGAACCTTGGAAGGACAAAGTGTGAGTTTATGCATAATCTTATGAAACATATGTAAATGATTTAAGGGTGATTTGAGAGTAAAGTGCAAAAGTTAATTATGTTGTCATGTTGTAGAAAAATTATTATCATGAAAACTTATAACCATGATGTGAAAGGTTTTCTCACATAGAAAGAATTCTTAGGTTTAAAGGATTTTCTCACCTAATTGAATCAATGCATAAGAGCCATCCTAATGAACTAACATGGATTGGTAGTCAAGGACATCCTTCCTTGAGATATGATTTAAGTAAGACTTAGTAAGTATTTCGTGGATATTGACAATGAGATAAACTCTCCTCCATCAGTTTAGGTCGTGTTTCTAGAAGAGGTATCATGAGATAAAAAGTCTCTCATTAATAGATGCAAGGTTTCTTTACCAATCTTCGTATCCCATAAACAATGTACCCCCATAGGTTATCAGGCTAGTGGATCAATCTAAGCTAAGAGTTCATGTTTCTACCTTAGGCAAGTAGAACAACCCCTTTTGGCCTAGGAGACATCAAGTGATCATGTTTTAGCTCACATGGTCTCTATATCGGTTAAGACTATTCTTCCCACAATAAGAACATGATTATGGTTACTCAAAAAGCTTTGTATATGAGTTCAAAGGTTTTAAAGATGATGTTGACTTATTTTATCCCGACTTATGATTTGTATATCTCATATGATGTTTAAACTTGACAAATTGCATGCTTTGAAATGAAAATATACCGTTTAGCATGTTTTAAATGGGTTTATGCATAATTATCATACTTACTGTATTTTTGTGCTAAGACATACCTTGCCTACATTTTCCCCAAAGTGTAGGGTCCTGCACTAGAGGTGATCGTACTTCTGGCTAGATCTTGGATTTGATTGTCCCCCAACTTGGTAAGTCCTCATTATTAGGGAAAGATTTATTGTAATTAGATTTTTTTCATCTATGTCTACTTTTGGACATGTTATATGGGCTAAACCATATTTGATCCACTATTGTAACAGATGGATATATTGAGACAAGTCTAGACTTCTGCTTTCCTTTATGAAAAACCTTTTTAAACTTAAATATGTTTTACTCTTATTGTTCTATTTCTAGTGTTATGAAAGTTAAGTGGCTTGTATGGAGTCTTTTGAGGTTCTATGCGCTTTGTTACATCTAAGGGGACCCCTGAGTCGTGACAGAAAGCGACGGACCTTAACAAGAATTCACACTTGTTAAACTTTGCGAAGAGTTGTTGGACCTTAAGAATTTGCAACACGATTCTCAAATGATCAAGATGCTTATTTTCACTTCTCGAATAAATCAAAATATCATAAATGAACACAATCACAATCATGTCAAAGTATTTTCTGAACACCCCATTCATCAAATCCATACGCATCTGGAGTATTATTCAAACCAAAGGACATCACCAAGAACTCGTAATGACTATACCGTATTCGTAATGCATTCTTCAGAATTTCATCTTCCTTCATCCTCAATTGGTGATAACTCAACCAAAGTTCAATATTAGAGAAATAACTTGCTCCTTTAAGTTTGTCAAACAAATCATCTATACTTGGAAAATGTTTCTTATTCTTAATGGTCACCTTCTTCAACTGACGCTAGTTAATACATATATAAACAAAACCATATTTCTTTCTAACTAAAAAAATTCAAACACCCTATGGAGATACACTCGGTGGGATGAAATCCTTATCCAATAAATCTTTCAATTGTTTTTTCAACTTCTTTAGTTCTACCAGAGACACACGATGAGGAGGATTAGAAATAGGTTGCATATCTGGAAGAAGGTAAATACAAAAGTCAATTTCCATCTTGGGAGGAATACCAGGTAAATTATTTGGGAACACATTTGAAAACTCATTAACAACGGGTACCGACTAGAGAGTAGGGGTTTGAAAATCTACACCCCTCACCCTAACTAGATGGTAAATTCAACCCTTAGAAATCATCTTCCTAGATTTAAGATAGGAGACACACTAACCCTTAGGGATAGAATTCCCCCATTTCCAGTCTAGGATAGGTTTATCAAAACCGGAAAGGAGTTTTACAATCAACATAAGCATAAAATGAGTGAAGCCTATCCATACCCAATATAACATCAAAATCTAGCGTATCGAGCTCTACCAAGTCAACAAGAGTAACTTTATGGGACAAGGAAGCGAGACACTTTCAATAGACCCTCTTAGCCATAAAAGAAACACCAATAAGAGTAGAGACATAAAAAGTTTCTAACAATGCATCTAGAAGAAAATCAAACCTCATAACCATATATGTCGTCACAAAAGAGAAGCTAGCACCAGGATCAAGTAAGCATAACCATCAAGTTGGAAAACTTTTGACATACCGCTAACCAGAGGGGAGAACACTGTAGTTCACCATCAGTTTGGAGTTCACAAAGCCGGTTTTACTTAGAAGCATAAGGACCCACACCACCAGGGTTAAATTTTTTACCATCTCTTTATTTATTCGTAAGCGCTGGGAAATCCCTCATTTTGTGACAAGTCTTCTCAAAACCAAAGCAACCATGCGTTCCATCTATGCACTTACCCTCGTGCTTTCTTCCACACTTAGTACATGTAGACCTAGATAATGAAGATCCACTACAATTACTTCCTTGTGGCTTAGAGTTACACACCCTATTTTTTTAACATAGGAAGAGAATTGGAGAGATCTTGACCGGTAACCTTTGTCTAAACCTAGGACGACCATGTCCATCAGACTTTGCATCAGCGAAATTTCCATCTCCGTTGTTAATCCTCTTTACCTCTCTAGACTTTTTCTTAAGTTTCTCCTCCTTTATTTTTTAATCATGCATCATGAGATGAGAGATTTCCATGTCATTAATGAGCATGGTGGTTCTATACTCTTTTACCACCATTTCGGGCACACCCAAAATAAACTTACTCATCCTAGCCCTTAAATCGGCAACCATAGTTGGAGCATACATAGAAAATTATTTGAACATTAGAGCATATTCTCTCACACTCATGCTCCCTTGTCGAAGGTTCATTAACTCAAGAACCTTGTCTTCCCTCATCTCAAGGGAAAGAACCTATAAATAAAAGCAGCCTTAAACTTCTCCTAATCAAAAGGAATCACATCTTCCGATCTCTACCTTCTCTACCCGCTGTTAGTATAAGAATGCACTAAGTATGCAACCATGCAAAACATGCATTTAGAGAGGACAATTCGTTTGAAATCATGCAACATGTCTTTTTAGTAAACTTCGTGAACTTAGGCATATATAAGCTTAATATAGTTCACATACATCATATAGGCATGTACAATACTCATAATAGCACATAAAGCCATTTATCATACTTTGAAACATATTCAATACATGCCACATATATTCATAAGACCTAAACACCTCATACACATAAACTTCACATAAGGGCCATCACCTAATACAAGTCCTAAGTCACACTGGTGCAGTGTGTAGGTAGCATCCCGTAATGCTACTTCCACCAAGTGTGCCTAATAAGTCACCTTAGACTAGGCATAACATACTTCACAAGTCACAACACATTTATTTATAACTACACATAAGGTCACATACTTCATATCATCATATAAGGACTCTTTCATTTACTATAACCTTAGTCATAAACTATTTAGTTCACATCATAGGTAAACCACCCTCACAACGCCTTCACAAGCTTACTTGTGCAATGTACGTATGAAGTCCCATACCCCCACGTATACTAAGTAAAATTAGTTAGAAGCCACAAGTTAACTCACATGCATAGTCATAATTCATATCGTAACATAACAAAGTCACTTAACATACATTCATACAAGTCATATATATAACAGAAGTCTTTACTTCATAAGAGGTTCCAATCCTATCCTTTCTTGAAGTCATATAGTGCAATGCATAAGGTCCATGTCCTCCCTTCTCAAAGGAATTTAGATTAAAGTTCATATTCTTATCTTAGTTCATTATTAACCTTCGGGAGACATAGCAATAATCGACATAGACAATGTGAGCTACATGAAATCCGGTGTTCTATTCCCATACCGATAAGAGAGGGTACTACTTGCCAAGGTAGGACCTTCGTACAAAATAGCTATTCTAATAGATCCACTAAGCTAAAACCTACGAGGGAACGTAGTTATGGAACAAGGAGATTACTTTTTGAAACCTTGACTTACTAACTTGGATGTTTTCATCTTATGAGACAACATCTTTGTTTGGAACTCGGACTTACTAATGTGAAGGTTCTCTTGTGGGAAGTCGGACTTACTAACGTGAAGCTCCCACTCTCATTTTTCATGTTCACTCGATGATAAGCTTAAAATTTCTATTTAAACATCACTAAGCCTTTAGATAACATTAGTTCATAAAGAATAGGCCTTAGGGACTTACTCCCTTATATATCATATAGCTCAAGGGTATCTAGGGTGAGAATTCGACATTCATCATAGAACCTACATTATGGGAGAATGTCCTTTAAGATAATCATATCATATTTATATTGAGTGTAGTTTAGAGTACAATTGAACAATACCTCTCCTTTATTCATTAGACTACCATTAACATTCTTCATTCATACATGCATGTGTGTGTACATATATGTGAAATCTACCTTCACTTTAACCCGTGTAGGCACACATGTTCATAACTTCATTAATCATATACTTTACGTGCATATAAATAGTTAATGATGCATAGGAGAACTATATTTTCCTAAGTCATCATGAATCTATCCTACTCATAGATATGCATGAAGTGTGTAAGCGCATTGATCAACATGATCACATAATTTGTCTATCATATAGTATTGAGGAAGACACCCTTTAAGGACCAAAACACATGTACAACACTATTCAAGTCTCAAGTCATACACACATATAGAGTATTAAGGACTATATACTACACAAACTTACATAACATCATAGAAGAAAGTACATATTCAAAAATACAATAGAAGACTCCTAGTATACTTTGATCACACATTCACATAGGGTTCATACAAGTAGAGGTCATGCTACAAGGATGTTCATTATCATTATCCATATAGACCAAACCTAACCCTAACATGATCATCACACATATACATATTACATCATCCTCAGACCTAGGTCATGCAACTCGTTTTGAGGGCTATTCATATACTTCAAATAACACCAATTCACTTAGAACATGATATTAGAATCAAGGGTAAGTCCTTCAACTTCCTATACATGTAAATCATCATATCAATTCATCGTTCATCAAATGCCTTCATGTCCATGATCATAAAACATAAACATGTACAAGAATGCAAACACCGCCACCATAAGTGGACCATACCAATCAACACAGTTAAATGTACATTCTAGGCTAATTAGAAGAAATAGGTCAACTTACCAAATCTCCAATATAATGATCATATTTGATAAATAATCCATAATTAATATTCAATTGATATATATAGTAATAGAAATAAGCAATTCAATACAATCTTATCATAATCCTATAAACACGCAATCAAGATTAGAAGACCCACATTATAAGCCAATTTGAGAAATTAGGAGGATCATGGGTTATTCATAAAATTGGATATAATTTCATCATAAAATCAGTATATAAACATAAATTCATCATTAGAATGCTTTTGAAATCAATTTGAGAATGAATCCATTGCTAGATTGAAAATTGGGAATTTTTGTCTTTGAATCTTGTTTAGAAAACCTTTGAAAGGACTCCATTTATGAATGGTTATATAGGGATGAAGGATAACCATAAATTATACATTAATAAAGACCATGAAATTAGGAGAAGAAATCTCCAAGAATCCAATTCCATAGCTTGTTCTTGAGTTTGTCTGCAATGGAGGTTTTGCGGTTTTGGAAGAGGATAGAGTTTTGGGATTTTGAAAATAATGAGTTAAAGGAAATTTTTAGGACTTCAAACTATTTACATTAATCATATAAACATTATAAAATCAACCCCAATTAATAAAAAGTCAAATAGAATCAATTTGGAAACCAAAACTTGACCACCCACCCAGGGACCCCGGCCACCTTCACGGACCGTGAAGGTGTTTCACAACCCTTATGACGGTCCTTGGTCCTTGGGGCAGTGTCTCCGTAGACTTTACATTCCTCCAAATGGATAAGGAAGTTACAAGGCCAACTTGACGGACCGTGGTCCACTATACTGGCCGTGAAGTCATCCGTGAACACCAAGGCGGTAAACTGCCAACTTGGGAAATCTTTTACCCCAAAGTTGGGTCCTCCTCATAGGCCCTTTGGTGGGTATTTCGGGAGTTTTTACCAGAAGTTTCCACCAAAAATACAATAATACACTTGTCAAGGACCTTCCATTCCAGTTTGAGATTCAAACAACACATGCAACACATCAAGACACACTAGGAACACACAAGTACGCCCAAGGCTAACTTTTGAATGTCTTGGACGTTCTTGGGCGTTTGAAGTACAAACTACATAAAACTTAACTCACTCCCTAGAAACATATTTTTACTCATATAAGGACTTAATAATCCAATTACACACACATAAGTACATAAAAGAACCTAAGGCTCCCTTGGTGACTAATCGGCGAACATCTTCGTCGTCCCTTGACATTTGACTTCCAAATCTCTTCAAATAAATTATACAAGTTTTAAAACACTTTCTTAAAATGTTATTAACCTTTTTAAGTACATGTGAGGATATAGATGCACTAGTTCATTTTGAGGGTGTAACACCCGCGTCATTCCTATAATCATCAAAACCTTGTAGACACCTAACACTTGGTCTTTAGTCTTTCAACTGAAGCCTGAAATTGCTTAAAGACACCTAACACTTGGTCTTTAGTCTTCAAGACATAGACCCAAAGTTTTCTCGAGCAATCATCAATGAAAGTGACAAAGTAAAGTGCACCACCCAATGGCTTTGTCTTCATTGGACCACATAAATCAGAGTGCACTATCTCAAGCAACTCTGTCTTTCTTGAAGGAGGGTAGGACTTAAAGGAAACTCTATTTTGTTTACCAGCCAAGCAGTGCTCAGAGTTTTCTAATTTAGCACTTTGGAAATTTGACAATAATTTCTTCTTGGCTAGAACATTAAGTCCTTTCTCGCTAATGTGGCTAAGCCTCTTGTGCCATAATGTTGAAGAGTTATCGCTCTCAACTGCAGTCACCATATCAACACAAGCAGAGGCCGTAGTCCAGTATAGACCACGATGTTTGTTACCACGAGCTACAACCAAGGAACCCTTAATGAGCTTCCATTTTCCATCACCGTTGGTACTAACATATCCTTCATCATCTAAAACACCAACAGAAATTAGGTTCAGACGAACATCAGGAGCATGTTTCACATTGTTCAAAACTAGTTTAGTTCCAATACTAGTTTCCAAACAAATTGTACCAATACCAACCACCCTAGAAACAGTCTCATTACCTATACTCAAGGTTCCAAAATCACCAGGAGTGTAGGAAGAGAAAAAATCCTTCCTTGATGTCACATGAGATGCGGCACCAGTGTCCACAACCCAGCTTGACTCATCACAAGCAATATTTATCATGTTTGCATCAAGAACGGTAACAAGATCTTCGGTGGTGACGGTGGCTAGGCAATTTTCATTGCCATCTTGTTTAGTTCCTCTTTGTTATTGTTCTCCCTCTTCAACTTTCTGCAGAACTTCTTTGTGTGCCCTTTCATGCCACAATGATAGCACTCAATATCCTTAAGTCTGCCTTTGGATTTGCTCCTATTTTGTTCTCTATGCTGAGAACCACGAGTTTTATTTCTCCCCCTGGGGCTAGTTATCAGGACATCCGACGAAGAGGAACCTTGAGTTTTTCTTCTCATCTCTTCGTTCAAGACACTACTGTTGGCGGAATCCATAGAGATCACACCATCCGGAGCAGAATTTGACAATGACGTTCTAAATGTTTCCCAAGAATCTGGTAGGGAACCAAGTAGAAGCAAGCCTTGAATTTCTTCATCAAATTTGATGCCCATAGCAGATAATTGGTTCATAATCCCCTGAAAATTATTCAGATGGTCTGTCATTGGAGAACCATCATGATACTTCAAACTCAACATCTGCTTTATTAAGAACATTTTATTGTTGCCAGTCTTTCGAGCATACAAACTTTCAAGATGCTCCCATAGGGTTCGAGCATGTGTTTCCCCAGAAATATGGTTCAACACATTATCGTCGACCCATTGCCTAATGAATCCACAAACCTGTCTATGCAACAGATTCCACTCTTCATCTGTCATTTTATCAGGCTTTACAGTGGTAAATACTGGTTTATAAAAATTCTTGACATAAAGCAGATCTTCCATTTTCCCCTTCCAAATTGCATAATTAACACCATTCAAAGTAACCATTCTACTTGTGTTGGCTTCCATTGTTTTCCCCAAAAAATATAGTTATCGCAAATCAAAGTAAATCTTTTCTGATGTGGAAGTTCAGACTGTGCTGCAACCACATAGCATACTCAGATAAAACCTTGGCTCTGATACCAGTTTGTTGGGATAACGCGGACAAGCACAAAAGTATATGTGGTAAAAGTAATGGAAATAAAATGGGAAAATAACGACACCAAGAATTTTACGTGGAAACCCTTCTGAATAAGGGAAAAAACCACGGGCCAAGAGGAGCAATTGATATTACTATAGTAAGGAATTTTTACACTGTGTAGTCACGAATACAACACCCAAAGTGACTACTACACACTCAAAAGGAACAACACTCTTTTGGTTTCCGTCTTACTAAAATATCGCTCACACTCTATTTTTCTTCACAGACTATTTTCTTATATAGTCTATGGAATACCTCACTTTGCTCTCAAAATGGTTTTTATCTCTAACTTGGTGTGTTCTACAAATGAGCAAGAATGCTCTATTTATAGAAGGATAAAACCATGCCTATGTCACTAATGACATATGTAAACATAGCAAAGTCAAGAATGGTTGCAAATCTTACCAATTTGCCAACTACCAAATCTTTTCTTTTCAACTCCAATTACTATTCCTTTTTAACAATTGCTTGTACCAATAGAATAGCTAAAGTTGACTAAAACAATGGGATGGATTCAACACTACATACCCAGCCAACACAAACAACTCAAAATGAACAAAAGCTACTACGAGTCATTTACCTTATTGCTGGCAGCGACAGGGAGAGCACGAGTAAGGGTGCGGCATGTTAGAACAAATGAACAAGAATGATAAAATTACAAGGAATACAAAATAAAACTTGTTTGGCTTAGAGGCACGTTAATACGTTTCTTGAAGATAGTTGGAGTCTCTCCCACGAGCAATCGGAAGAATAAATAACAACTCTATCTTCGGGATTCAACTAAGCCACAAAACAAGTAGCATTCAAGAATGTTGCTCTTCTATTCTTGAATTGGTGATTTCACCTTTTGATCAATGTCTCACAAGTATTTTCAAGGGAAGGTATTTTTGTTTGAATGTTTCTCTTTTTCAACCAAAGGAAACTCAATTTATAGGATAAAAAGTTTTGCAAGAAAAAGATTTTAATTAATAGAATTTATTAGGTTCATGAATTGGAAACAAAAACTTGTCTTTCAAAAACCCATAACGTAGAATTAAAAAAAAAACTTCTTGCAAATGTTTGTAACATAGAATTAAAATAAATGAATGTTACAACTCACATTCATGTATTTGTTATTTCAAAGTGGATGAATTTGTTTCAAAATTAATTGAAACACTAACTCTTACAATCCCCCACTTGTTTCAAGAAATTTTATCTTTGAAAAATCCAAAAAATATTTTGAGACATTAATCTAGCAACATGCATCAATAATGGTGTCTTTTGGACTTGAACCATTAGCTAGTGAAGGTTTTTCTAAATCATTGACTACTTAGTGAACAAATCTTGAACTAAGTGAATCATTGAATGAAGTTAGAAAAATACTCCACGCATATCACTATGTTCCGGTGAAAATCGAAATCCTTTGACACCTTACGACCATGTGTCCTGAATCCTTTTTAGCCAAGTGCTTTAAGATTTCCTGTTAAAATCTTATTGAAGCGGCCTCCACTTCGCACTTAGTGCGGTGAATTCATCAAGAGTAACTTTGCATACTCCGACCAAATAGTCTATGAACTTCATTAAGAGAAATTAATCTCATCCTCCTTTACACAAAGTATCGGTAAATCTATCAAGAGTATTCCTACACACTCTAATCGAAATCGATTTATAGACTTATAAGAGAACATAATCTCATCCTTCTCTTCAGTAGGAATATCGAAAAAAAAATTATCAAGAGTTTTCTTACTAACTCCAACCGAGATCGGTCTTATAAATTTATGAAGAGAAACGAATCTCAATCATGCACATCTACTTATTCATTTTATTTTGAAAATGAGAATTTTATTGATGTGCTTCGCAATGTAACTTTACTTGTTTTTCCCTTTGAACCCAAGATTACATCATTAGGTAGGGTTACCATAAAGTACAATTAATTTACAACAGGCTTTATTCCCATCTCATTACAAGTTTCCACCACTAACTCTTTGCCTAACCCTTTAGACAAAGGATCCGCTAAATTAAATCTGGACTTCACATATTGAAGCGATATCACGCCTTCCTCCAATAATCTCCTGACATGATTATGTTTGAGACGAACTTGTCTCGACTTGCCATTATAGCAGTCACTTGAAGCCCGAAATATAGCAGCTTGATTATCACAATAGATAGTTAAGGTGGTATTGGCTTACTCCATAAAGGAATATCTATCAGCATTGATCGCAACCAATCAGCTTCTTCTCCAGCAGAAGACATAGCTATAAATTCTGACTCCATGGTTGAATGAGTAATACATGTTTGCTTCTTTGATTTCCAAGAGATCGCTGCTCCAGCCAAAGTGAAAATCCAAGCAGTAATAGATTTAGAGTCATTCGGATCAAAATTCCAAGTAGCATCACTATAGCTTCAAGAACAATGGGAAATGTAGAATAATGCAGGCCAACATTAATTGTACCCTTCAGGTATCTTAAAACACGAATTATGGCATTCCAATGTTCAACTCCGGGATTACTAGTAAACTTGCTCAAAGTTCCTACTGCGTAACCAATATCCGGCCTGGTACAATGCATGGCATACATAAGACTCCCAACAATCTGAGAATATATCAGCTGATCGAGAACATCACTAGAGTTCCGCATTAGTTTGATGCTAGGATCAAATGGTGTAGGAGCAGGTTTGTCATCAAAGTGACCAAACCTCTTTAGAACTTTCTCAATATAACTTGATTGAGTAAGAGTCAAGCCATTCGCTGATCTTATAATTTTAATACCCAGAATTACATCAGCTTCTCCAAGATCTTTCATTTCAAATTGAGAAGCTAGAAAATTTTTTTTTTCTTTGACTCTTTCAATATCAGTTCCAAAGATCAACATATCATCTACATAAAGACATATTATAACACCGTATTTTTCTTGAAATTTGCTAAATATACAAATATCACCACCATTGATTGAGTAGCCATTAGAAATCATTACTCTTCTAAATTTCTCATTCCATTGTTTTGGATCTTGTTTTAATGCATACAGAGATTTAAGAAGCTTACAAACTTTGTGTTCTTGACCAGGAATGACAAATCCTTCTGGTTGTTTCATGTAAACCTCTTCATCTAGATCTCCATTCAGAAATGCAGTCTTCACATCCATTTGATGTATTACCAGGCTATGAATTGTGGCTAAAGCAATCAAGAGTCGAATAGAAGTCATTCGAGCTACAGGTGCAAATGTATCAAAATAATCAATATCTTTCAATTGAGTAAAACCTTTTGCCACCAAACGAGCTTTGTACTTATCTAAGGTTCCATCAGGTTTTAATTTCTTTCTAAAGATCCATCTACAACCAATAGACTTACATCCAGGAGGGAGGTCTGATAAAATCCATGTATTGTTTGACATAATGGAGTGCATTTCATCATCAATAGCTTCACGCCAGAAAGGAGCATCATGTGAAGCCATTGCTTCAGCATAACTTTCAGGATCCCTTTCGACTAAATAGACTTGAAAATTTGGTCCAAAGTCTCTTGGTTTGGCTGATCTTGCACTACGTCTTGGTTGACTTTCTTCCAAAGGTTCAACTATTTTTCTTTTAAGAGTAGATATATAAGAACTTGTATTTTGTTCCAAAGACTCTTTTTTCTTAGGAAATATATGCTCAAAAAAGTTAGCATGCAATGATTCAATAATTGTGTGAGGGCTTGGAGTCTCAAGATCCAAAAATCTATAAGCCTTACTGGTTTGTGAATAACCAATAAATACACAATCTACTCCTCTATATCCAATCTTAGTCAATTGTTGATCTGGTAATATAACATGAGCTAAACAACTCCATACTTTAAAATAATTTATATTTGGCTTTCGATTCTTCCAAAGTTCATATGGAGATGAATCATGTTTCTTGGAATGAATTCGATTCAAAATATGACATGCAGAAAATAAGGCTTCAGTCCACAAATTTTCAGTGATACCAGATCCATAAAGCATAGAGTTAACCATTTCAATTAGAGTTCTATTTTTTCTTTCTGCTACACCATTTTGTTGTGGTGTATAAGACATAGTCAATTGTTTCTCAATGCCTTCTTTTTCACAAAAATCAATAAAAATTGATTTTAAATATTCTCCACCTCTATCAGATCTAATTGATTTAATCTTCAAACTCAATTTATTTTCAATATTGAGTTTGAACATGCCATTTGTAGCATAACCTTTTCCAACAAACATGCCTTGTTTAGACAAAATAAATTTATCTGCCTCAAAAATCATTTTAAAACCATGCTTCGAAAGAAGCGTACCTGACACCAAGTTCTTTCGAATATCAGGAACATGCAATATGTCTATCAAGGTGACCATCTTTCCGGAAGTGAATTTTAGTTCAACAGTTCCCTTTCCCACAACCTTAGCAGAGGATGAGTTTCCCATATGCAAAACTATATCGCCCCCCACTAATTCATATGTCGTGAAAGAATTTCGATTACTTGATATATGACGAGTTGCACCAGTGTCTATCCACCATTCCACTTGATCTCCCGCTACAAATGCTTCTGTGACCATTGCCACCAGTTCATTTTTTGTATTGTTATTTGCCTTTTCTTTCTTTTTTTCAGCTTTAAGAATTTTACAATAACGTGCATAATGACCAATTTTATGACAATGATAACATTCAATCGACTTAGAATTAGAATTAATACGCTTGAAATTTTTACTCTTCTTTGCCTTCAAAAATTTATCATTGGCAGGTTCCTTTTTGATCTTTTCTTCAACAACATGAGCTTTCATGATAGGCTCCCTCAAGATGTTATTGTCGCGGTATCGTGTCTCTTGTTCAATTTGCAAGTGTTGCAATAATTGTTCAAGAGTCAAATCTTCCTTCTTGTGTAAGAGTTTGCTTTTGTACTCTTTCCAAGATGGAGGAAGTTTTGAGACAATCGCACCAACATGAAAGTTTTCATCAAGAGCAATTCCAGTTATAACAATTTTATTAGCTATAAGTTGAAATTCTTGTACTTGTTCAGTGATAGACTTGTCATCAACCATTTTGAACTCCACATAATTTGAAACAAGAAATTTCTTTGAACTCGCCTCTTCTGCTAAATGAATAGCTTTAAGAGTATCCCAAATCTCCTTAGCAAATTTACACTTAATATAATATTGATCATAATATTTATTGGACATTCCTCCAAGAATATAATTCTTGCATAAGTAATCATCATCTTGCCATTTGGCAATTTGTTCTTTAATTAAAGTAGCCTCGTCCGTTGTTACCTCCGAACTAGGAGCCTCAGGACAAGGTTTCTCAAGAACATACGCTAACTTTAATCGTCTTAAAAAGAATTCCATCTTTCCACGCCATCTAGAAAAGTCTTTTCCATCAAATATTTCAAAATTAGGATTAGGCAAAGATGGAACACTGTTCGTTATTGATGTGGATGCCATAGAGACAACTATCTTCAAATTGTTAGAACAAATGAACAAGAATGATAAAATTACAAGGAATACAAAATAAAACTTGTTTGGCTTAGAGGCACGTTAATACGTTTCTTGAAGATAGTTGGAGTCTCTCCCACGAGCAATCGGAAGAATAAATAACAACTCTATCTTCGGGATTCAACTAAGCCACAAAACAAGTAGCATTCAAGAATGTTGCTCTTCTATTCTTGAATTGGTGATTTCACCTTTTGATCAATGTCTCACAAGTGTTTTCAAGGGAAAGTATTTTTGTTTGAATGTTTCTCTTTTTCAACCAAACGAAACTCAATTTATAGGATAAAAAGTTTTGCCAGAAAAAGATTTTAATTAATAGAATTTATTAGGTTCATGAATTGGAAACAAAAACTTGTCTTTCAAAAACCCATAACGTAGAATTAAAAAAAAAACTTCTTGCAAATGTTTGTAACATAGAATTAAAATAAATGAATGTTACAACTCACATTCATGTATTTGTTATTTCAAAGTGGATGAATTTGTTTCAAAATTAATTGAAACACTAACTCTTACAATATCTTTCACCACCAAAGGTGACCTCAAGTTCAGACGACCAAACAGAGATCCGAACAAAAAATTTGAATCAAACGCTGAAAAATATGGCACCTCTTCCTTTTTAAGTGCTTTTGGTAGTTATTTAGAGTACTTTTATTCGATTTTCTTGTATCTTTGCTAGGTAAATCCATCTAGAAATTATACGAACCAAAAAGAATAGAAAACTCTACGAATTTTTTCGTCTCTCCCAAAAATCCCAAAAAATAGTAATCTCCCTACTTTCTGTTCGAAAATTTTCCCAACTTTTTATCCTTTTGCCTCTCAAAAAATATCCCCCCCAAAAAAAAAATCCCCTTCTTCAAGAACAATAAGATTGTATTTATAGTAGAAGAACTAGGATTGATTTTGGGGAAAAACAGAGTAGCAAAATCGGATAATCAGTAGAAAATTCCCCATTTGAATTCCCTAATTCCCTCCCTTGAACCCAGGGGATAGCTGGAATCAGAACGAGACTGCAACAAATTTCAAGGAGGGGGGGGGGGAGGGGGGAGAAAAGTCGTTTGATTCGAAAAAAGGAAGATGGATCAAAAGGATTACTCCGTCTGGCCTGCTCGTGTACAGAAAGGCTGTTCTTCCTGGAGAAGTAGGGACGGATAAAGGGTGAGAGAGGGGGAAGGCGACACGATTCGTGTGCCTGGACTCGGACGCGCCGAACTTCTTGGTTCTGTCCGCTTGCGCGTGAGGAAGACGACGCTATAGGAGTCAGGTTGGTTTGCTGCTGATATGCGTATGTTGTACGCTTCTAGATTTCTTCTTATGAAGAAGAAAACGAACTTGGCGGGGTCGAGCGAACTTGGAGTTGGGCTGGCAGGAATTTGAAAAAAATAATTGGGTTAGAAAATAAGAAGAGTAAGAGTGGGCTGCTTGGTTATTTTGTGAATGGGCTGCCGTATTTAAGATTGGTCAACAGAACGGGATGTACCGTTACCGTTTCGGTTCGTTTCGGTTCGTCCCGTTTCTGTTGCCTACGGGATGGGACGGGATAGTGTGAACTGGTACACGGAACGGAACTGAACCGTGATTTCGTACCGGTGTACCGGTATCGGTTCATCCCGGTTCATTCCGGTTCCATTCCGGTTCGGTCCGGGTCCGGTCCGGTTTATTTAATATATATTAATTTTTTATATTTTATATTTTATATAATTTATATTTAATTTAATTTTTTTAAAATTACAAATTTTATTTATTTAATATTTACAAGATACAAGTTATAAATATAACTTATAAAATAAATATTAATTATTATAAGTAAATAACTTATAAAGTATAAACTTCAAAAGATTTAAATTTTGAAAACTTTATTAGACTTTACTTGCAAACTTAACAACAACAAAAAAATTAATAAAATATCTTTAAAATAAACTTAAGTAAAAATTATAGTATAAATTTAAAAACTACTAATTTATACTTAAAAAATAAAAAATAATAATTATATTTTCGTAATTCCAAAAAATATCGTCCCGTTAATTCCGTCCCGTTAAATCTCGGTCCGTTCCGGTTCATTCCGGTTTCATCCCGGTATATAGTGGAACGGGACGGAACCAATGAATCATTCCGGTAATTCCGGTCCGGTTCATCCCGGTACCGGTCAACATATCAGTCAACGGGTTCCGATCCGGTCCGGTGCCGGTTCATTCCGGTCCGGTGAACCGGTTCCGGTCCGTTGACCAGTCTTAGCCGTAATTTAAGTGTAAATTAGGTATATAGCATTTTATATAGTAATATTCTCAAGTTATAGCATTAGAATTTGAATTTCAATATATAACATTTAATATCTCAATCTATAGTATTTTATTAATAAATATAATGTTAATTATAATTTATTAAAATGAGTTGTTATTAATATTTAATAAAAAAAGGGGATAAATTAATAATGGATAATTAATATACCTAATTAACACACGGACAAACAAATAACGGAAAAATGAAATACTTTATTAATCACATTAAATGTAGTTAGCACATTTTGAAACTGTATACTAGCACGTTTTAAGGGATTTTAATTAAAATTTAATATTAGATTAACATGTTTTTAGATATATCAAAAAATTTTCAGATTAGCATCACTGCCTTAAATATTTCTAGTTAGTTTAAATGATATTATTTTTTGTTTTAATTCCTTAAAAAATTTTACCAGATTTTAACGATTATTTTCAGATTTGCAGATTATTTTTAGATTGGCATTTTGAAATCTATTTGCATCATCGTTGCAATTCATCCTTTTTTCAAATTTTCACGATTATTTTTGAGATTTGCATCAACGTAGAAGTCATTTTTCCCCAAAATTTCACGATTATTTTCATATTTGCATATTTCAGTTCATTTTTTTAGTAACTTGATAAATTTTGGCGTTTGAAACAATTTGATTTGATCTGATGGAGAACATTATGTCAATATTAATTAAATATGGTGAAAAGTGAAATTCATCAGGTTGATTTTTAATTATGATTTGTTTCTTTTAATTATGAATTATTGATTTTAATTAATTTGATATTTTTTACATGTAGAACAGTGTTTGATTTTTTTTTATAATTGTATTATCTGAAATAGAGTTTGTATATTTTTTTTTTTGAATGAAACAGTTATGTTACGTCTAGCGTATTTGAAGTCTGAAGTTTGTACTATTAGTGTATGAAAAGTATATGAAACGTGTATCAATTGTTTATGAAAGTCCTTTTTTTTTTAAAAAAAAATATTCTAGTTTCTATTGAAATTAGAATATATGTTTTTTGTATTAATTTTGTATTGAAATTGTATTGTGTTTATTTAATTGAAGTAGTTTGTAGGACAGTGAATGGTATATTAAATGTGCATGAAGTGCGTATGAATTATATGAACTGATTATAAACGATCATCTTCTTTCCAAAAAAATTTCAATTTAAACTTGTGGTAAAAATTTTACTTGGGGACTTTGTCAAAGTCTCTGAAATTTTCTGCAATTAATCTATTTGGAACAGATGGATCAGAAACAAAATCAGAAATTGGTCCAGTTTTTAGACCGGTTACAACAACCAACTCTTTAAAGTCAAAATATAACTCTGTACCATTTACATTGATAATGAACATGTCAATCCCTTCCATGTTTAGATTTAAGAAGGAAAGTATGACGCAACAATTGACATTGAATTTGTATGTTATGTAAATCATAAAAAAATCCAAATGTGGTTTCTTGTAAAAATTGCTGAAACTTATCTTGACCGAGGAAGGTCAACAAATCAGCGAACACAATCATGTTGATACAGGAAGATAAATGTGTTTGAACCTTCATCTCATATAAAATTTGAAAACTAAATTATTACTTTTTATATACTATAAAATTCCATAGAAAAAATCATATATGCAATGCTATATTAAATTGACATTCAATTAATTCATACACAAATTATACAAATTATATATAAAATTCATACAATATTAATACATATTCGATGGACATTAATTCAATTCATACAGAAATCATAAAAACTATATGCCTCAGTTCATACACAATTCATACAATATTAATACATTTCGGATTTTAAAAAAAATAATCTGTAACTTTTAAACTACAAACTAATCTCATTTAATATGAATACGTTAATTCATACATCAAAATCAAAAAATAAAATATAAAGTTTCAATACTTATTATAATAGTCAAAATTATAGGATACACAACATTAATACATCATTCATACACACATATTTTACTGGACAAGAATATCATTTCATACATATATGATACAAAGGTAATACATAATGCATACATCCTTTATCGATAATGACCAATTATTTCATACACAAAATCATAAAAAATTAACACATTTATTATGAATCAAATCATATACTGATATATTCAAATTATATCATATACAAAACATACAACATTAAATCATTCAATATTCATATATAATTATAATATATAATACTAAAAACTCAACTCGTACATAAATCATACAAATTTCATGTAGTGTTGTCACAACCCAAAACGAGCCGCGAGTGGCATCCACACTTATCCTACTGTGTGAGCGAACCAACCAATCTAAACCCCAACATTTCAAACGTAATGAACAAAATACAATGCGGAAGACTTAAAACTTATTAACGAAATCAATTAAATAACTTCTAAAATTTATCAATCATTATCCCCAAAATCTGGAAGTCATCACCACAAGAACATCTATCCTCAAATTACTAAATCTAAGAGTATCTAAGAAGATAAAATAAATAAAAAGCTAGTACATGCCGGAAGTTCAAGGCATCAAGACATGAAGAGGAAGATCCAGTTCAAGCTAGAAGCAATAGCTCACCCTGAAATCTGGCTTGATGAAGACTGGCTAGAGTTGCGGTTGAGTTGAAGACGGTACGTTTGCTGCACTCCACATATAATCAAAGAAAAACAAATACAAGTAGGGGTCAGTACAAGGCACAAGTACTGAGTAGGTATCATCGGCCAACTCAAAATAGAAAACAGTATATATCAGATAATAACATAAAATCAACTAATATTCTTAACAGGCGACATTAACAATTACCATAACCCTTGGTCACAACACCAAGCACATCAATGAGGACTCAAGCCTCCCCATCATACTCATTTGGGAATTAGTTCTTTACAATTTAGTATATTATCATAATTCAAGATTCGTTATTTTTATTCCTCTTATGTCGGTACGTGACACTCCGCTCCACTACTACTATCCTGGTGTCGGAACTTGACACTCCGATCCATATACTATCCTGGTGTCGGAACGTGACACCCGATCCATATACTATCATGGTGTCCGAACGTGACACTCCGATCCATATACTATCCTGGTGCCGGAACATGACACCCGATCCATATACTATCCTGGTGTCGGAACGTGACACTCCGATCCATATACTATCATGGTGCCGGAACGTGACACTCCGATCCATATATTATCCTGGTGCCGCAACGTGACACTCCGATCCATATACTATCCTGGTGTCGGAACGTGACACTCCGATCCATATACTATCCTGGTGTCGGAACGTGACACTCCGATCCATATACTATCCTGGTATCGGAACGTGACACCCAATCCTCTATTACTTTAGTTCATCAAGCCTTATTTTATACCAAGGCATCATCAATCTTATTACTTTAGTTCATCAAGCCTTCTTTTATACCAAGGCATCATTATTAACAAAGTAAATTTAGGATTCAAGATTCAATAGCCTCATCATGCTAATTCATCACAAGTATATAATCACATCATGTATGTACACAATTAAGCATATAGAAGACTTTATAATACTACCCAACACATATCATTCGCTATTAAGAGTTTACTACGAATAGCATAAACCATAACCTACCTCCACCGAAGAATTGTGATCAAGCAAGCTATCTTCCCAAAACCTTTCCTTTCCTTGCGTTTCTTCTCTTCTCTCTCTCGATCGTTTCTCTCTCTCTTTGTTCTTTCTATTTTTCTTATTCAAACCCTTTTTCTTTTACCCTAATTGTCATATAATTAAGTATAAAAGATGATAAAAATAACCCACTAATTATTTCAAGGTTATCTCCTTTAACCCCCAAGTAATTGAATTATTAACATTACTCCACTAACTTTATAATTATAAGCATGAATAGTTCAAAACGCCCCTTTAAAACTTTAACAGAAATCTGACCCAGTCTGGGTTACGCAACCTGTGACGGTCCGTCATGGCTGTGACGGTCCGTCCTGCAGGTCCGTCACAAAGTTCAGAGAGTTAATTCTGTGGAAAGATTTGTGACGGTCCGTCGTGCCTGCGACGGTCCGTCCTGCCATTCCGTCACGAAGTTCAGAGAGTCGATTTCAGTACCCAAATTTTAGAATTCTAAGTGTTTTGGAACGAAACCCCCTCGAGGGTTCGTCGTGGGATCCGTCGACCAAGACAGTTTTTCCAGAAATAAAATCTGCTGCTCAAAACGACTAAACAGGTTGTTACAATAGATACCAATTTACCCATCGGTCGTCCTCGAATGATCCCAAGAAGAAAAACAAGGGCGAAAAGGAGAACCTGAATCTGTAAACAGGTGTGGGTATCTTTCTCGCATATCAGCCTCCTTCTCCCAAGTGGACTCTTCATCTGGTCGATTCTTCCATTGAACTTTGATGGACGCAATCTCCCTTGATCTCAACTTGCAGATTTCTCTATCTAGAATGGCAACAGGCTCCTCCTCATAAGTCAAATTCTCATCAAGCAGAACTGAATCCCAACGAATGATGTAGTTTCCATCCCCATGGTATCTTTTCAACATAGACACATGAAATACCGGATGCACTCCTGACAGCCCTGGAGGCAAGGCTAATTCATAAGCCACCTCCCCTACTCGCTTAAGTACTTCAAATGGTCCAATATACCTTGGGCTTAGCTTACCTCTTTTACCAAACCGCATCACCCCTTTCATGGGCGAAACCTTCAGCAAGACTTGCTCACCCTCCATAAACTCCAAGTCTCTAACCTTTCGATCTGCATACTCCTTTTGCCTACTTTGCGCCGCTAAAAGCTTTTCTTGAATAGATTTCACTTTCTCCAATGAATCCCTCAAAAGGTCAGTACCCCAAGGTCTAACCTCAAATGCATCAAACCAACCAATGGGAGACCTACATCTCCTCCCATACAATGCTTCAAATGGGGCCATGTCAATACTGGAGTGATAGCTATTATTGTATGAAAACTCCGCTAAGGGTAAGAAGTTATCCCAATGACCACCAAATTCTATCACACATGCACGAAGCATATCTTCCAATACCTGAATCATTCGCTAAGACTGACCATCGGTCTGAGGGTGAAATGCAGTACTAAGGTCCAACCTAGTACCTAATTCCGCATGCAATGTTCTCCAAAACTTAGAAGTAAACTGCGTATCTCTATCTAATATGATGGAAAGTGGAACTCCATGCAATCAAACAATTTTTGAGATATAGAGTTTGGCTAACTTCTTTGCATTGTAGGTCACCTTGACCGGAATGAAGTGAGTAGACTTAGTTAATCTGTCCACAATTACCCAAATGGAATCAAACTTTCCCAATGTCTTTGGAAGACCAACCACGAAGTCCATTGCAATTCTCTCCCACTTCCATTCAGGAATGGGCATTCTCTGAAGTGTTCCTCCGGGCCTCTGGTGTTCATACTTTACTTGCTGACAATTTGGACATTTGGCAACAAAATCAACAATGTCGCGCTTCATTCTACTCCACCAAAAGTGTTGCTTTAGGTCACGGTACATCTTGGTTGCACCAGGATGTATAGAATATCCGAAACTATGAGCCTCTGTAAGAATAGTGTGGATCAAATCATCAACACGGGGCACACATACCCTTCCCTTAATCCTCAAAACACCTTCCTCATCAATTATTGCCTCTTTAGCCTCTCCTCGCAACACCATATCCCGAATTCGGCTTAGTTTCTCATCATCAAACTGTTTTCCCTTGATCTTGTCAAGAAAAGAAGATCTTGCCTCCACACAGGCCAAAAATCCTCCCTTCTCATTTACTTTTATCCTCATAAAGTCATTAGCCACGGTCTGAACCTCTCTAGCCAATGGGCGTCTGGAAACCTGTAAGTGAGCTAGGCTTCCCATACTCCCTGCTTTTCTACTTAAGGCGTCTGCCACAACATTAGCCTTTCCTGGGTGATACAAGATGGTAACATCATAGTCCTTCAGCAGTTCCATTCACCTCCTCTGTCTCAAATTCAAATCCCTCTAAGTAAAGACATACTGTAGGCTACGATGATACGTATAGACTTCACACTTAACCCCATATAGATAGTGCCTCCATTTCTTTAGTGCAAACACTACCGCAGCCAACTCCAAATCATGGGTCGGATAATTACGTTCGTGCACCTTTAATTGCCTCGAAGCATAAGCAAATACATTCTTTTCTTGCATTAGCACTGCACCCAAACCAGAATAGGATGCATCACAATAAACAATGAAATTCTTACCCTCTACTGGCAAGGTAAGGATAGGTACAGTAGTTAGCAAGGTCTTGAGTTTCTGAAAGCTTTCCTCACATTCATCCGACCATACAAATGGAACATTCTGCTTAGTCAAATTCAATTGGGAAGCAATAGAAGAGAATCCCTTGACAAATCGACGGTAGTAGCTAGCTAAACCAACAAAGCTCCTTACTTCTGACACATTAGTAGGTCTTACCCAATTCTTCACTGTTTCAATCTTAGAAGGATCCACCATCACTCCAGCCTTAGAAACCACGTGCCCCAAGAAGGTCACTGAATCTAGCCAAAACTCACACTTGGAGAATTTGGCATAAAGCTTCTTCTTCCTCAACAACTCCAATACAATTCTCAAATGCTCCTCATGTTCTTTCTTACTCTTGGAGTATACCAGTATATCATCAATAAATACGATCACAAAGAGATCCAGATATGGCTTAAAAATCCTGTTCATCAAGCTCATGAAAGCAGCAGGGGCATTCGTAAGACCAAAAGACATCACTACAAATTCGTAATGCCCATACCTGGTTCGAAAAGCAGTCTTTGGCACATCCGTTGCCCGTATTTTCAATTGATGATAACCGGATCTCAAGTCAATCTTAGAGAAGACACAAGCACCTTGTAACTGATCGAACAAGTCATTAATGCGAGGAATGGGATGCTTGTTCTTAATAGTTACCTTGTTCAACTGCCGGTAGTCTATGCACATCCGAAAACTCCCATCCTTCTTCTTCACAAATAACACCGGAGCACCCCAAGGGGATGCACTTGGTCTAATGAAGCCTTTACTTAACGATTCTTGAAGTTGGACCTTTAACTCCCTTAACTCCGCTGGAGCTATTCTATAAGGGGGTATGGAAATGGGGCGAGTATCCGGCTCCAGATTAATGCAAAACTCAATATCCCTATCCGGTGGCATACCAGGAAGGTCTGCAGGGAACACATCCAGAAACTCACGGACTATCGAAACCAACTCAATTGAAGGTACTTGGGTAGTATCATCCCTGAGGTGTGCCAAGAACGCTAAACACCCTTTACTAACCATTCTTTTAGCACGAAGAAAGGAGATAATACGAACTGGAGTGGAAGTGTAGTCACCCTCCCACACTAACAGATCTGTCCCAGGCTTGGCCAACATTACAGTTTTAGCATTACAATCTAAGATTGCAAAATTTGGAGAAAGCCAAGTCATACCCAGAATTACATCGAAATCAACCATCTCTAAAATAACCAAGTCTACATGAGTACTGCTCCCCACAAAAGTCACCAGACAAGACCTATATACCTTTTCCACTATCACAGACTCACCCACCGGAGTAGAAAGACGAATAGGCATGTCAAGCAATTCACAATGTAAATTAAGACCAGTAGCAAATGAGGAAGATACATATGAAAATGTGGAGCCAGGATCAAATAATACAGAAGCCATGCAATCACAAACCAAAAGATTACCTGTGATAACAACATCTGATGTCTCTGCTTCAGACTGCCCGAGGAAAGCATAACAATGGGCCCTATCACCTGTCTGCCCGTTGCCCCTACCATGTAGGGTTGTAGTAGCTCCAGTTTGCCCGTCACCCCGACCGTTTTGGTGACCACCATTACCTCGGCCACCACGTCCTCCAGAATGACGGCCTCTTCCATGACCACCTCTACCTCTGACTATTGGGGGTCTGTAATTCAGTTTTGGACAGTACCTCTTAATGTGTCCAGTCTCCCGACATCCATAACACTCTCTGGATTCGAGCATAGGTCTCTGTGAGAATGACGAAGTCTGGGGATAACCTCCAAACTCAGAGAAGTGTTGACCGGTCTACGATGGACCCCCAACTACAGTCTGCAGTGAAGACTGAATAGGTCGGGCTGGATAACCTCCTGAACCCTCCCCTCTGGAGTAAGAACCATAAAACTCACCTCCCTTACGAAACCTTTTAGATGTCGAAGCCATGGTGAAGTCATCTGGCTTCACTCCCTCCACCTCTATCACGAAGTCTACCACTTCCTGAAAGGATTTTTTTGTAGCCGCTACCTGTAAGGCTGAAATCCGCAAATCTGACCTCAACCCCTTCACAAAACGGTGAATCCATTCTTGTGGACTGAAACAAAGCTGGGTGGCATACCTGGATAATGCACGAAACTTAGCCTCATACGCAGTCACCGACATCTTGCCTTGCTCTAGGCTCAAGAACTCATCTCTCCTCCTATCCCTCAAGGTCCGGGGGATATACTTCTCCATAAATAAGCTAGAGAATGACGCCCAAGTCATAGGTGGTGCCTGTGCGGGTTGACACTCAACATGTGACCGCCACCACATTTTGGCATTTCCCTGAAACTGATAGGTTACAAACTCAACGCCAAATCGTTCCACTATGCACATTTTATTTAGTAACTCATGACAATCAACCAGAAAATCGTAAGCATCCTCAGATTCAGCACCCTGGAAGACTGGAGGTTTCAATTTCAAGAACTTACTGAAAAGTTCATGCTGATCACTTGTCATTATAGGCCCTGTGGTCAAGCGAGGAAACGTGCCTATTTCCAATGAGGCATCCATGCGGGGAGCCTCAGCAGCGGCCTGTCGTACTTCCGGAACCTGAGGTGCTGGTGCAGAAAACACTGGAGGTGTCTGGCCTTGATCAGATAACCCGCTAAGATAAGCAAGAACCTGATTAATCATCTCTGGGGTAGGTTGGGGTGGCAATTCCTCATTCTGCACTTGCTCACTTTCCCCTTCCTGAACCTCTCTTACTACTTCCTCAGTCGGTGGAGGAGTCACCGCCCTAGTACTAGATGGGCCAGGTGCTTGTCCTCTTCCTCTAGAGGACGTCCTCCCGCGACCTCTACCACGGCCTCTTGCCACTAATCCTCCTTGAGCTACAGCCCCAGTGGCTGGCTCAGTTGCATCTTGTCTTGCCGGTGTTGATGTTGGTGCAGTCGTTGCTCTAGTTCTAACTATCTGCGAAATAAAGTAAAGATGGTCAGATACCAATTTGTATCACCTAGATACCAATTGGATCCAAGTAATAGCACAAAAGAAAGAAAGAAAGAATGGAATTTTCCTAAAGTCTTATAGCCTCTCAAAGAAAAGTAAAGGCGTCCCCCTACCGTTCCTTAAGACTCTACTAGACTCGTTCTTGTGTGATGAGACCAACGGACCAAATGCTCTGATACCAAGTTTGTCACGACCCAAAACGAGCCGCGAGTGACACCCACACTTATCCTACTATGTGAGCGAACCAACCAATCTAAACCCCAACATTTCAAACGTAATGAAAAAAATACAATGCGGAAGACTTAAAACTCATTAACGAAATCAATTAAATAACTTCTAAAATTTATCAATCATTATCCCCAAAATCTGGAAGTCATCACCACAAGAACATCTATCCTCAAATTACTAAATCTAAGAGTATCTAAGAAGCTAAAATAAATAAAAAGCTAGTCCATGCCGGAAGTTCAAGGCATCAATACATGAAGAGGAAGATCCAGTCCAAGCAAGAAGCAATAGCTCACCCTGAAATCTGGCTTGATGAAGACTGGCTAGAGTTGCGGTTGAGTTGAAGATGGTACGTTTGCTGCACTCTACAAATAATCAAAGAAAAACAAATACAAGTAGGGGTCAGTACAAGGCACAAGTACTGAGTAGGTATCATCGGCCAACTCAAAATAGAAAATAGTATATATCAGATAATAACATAAAATCAACTAATATTCTTAACAGCCGACATTAACAATTACCATAACCCTTGGTCACAACACCAAGCACATCAATGAGGACTCAAGCCTCCCCATCATACTCATTTGGGAATTAGTTCTTTACAATTTAGTATATTATCATAATTCAAGATTCGTTATCTTTATTCCTCTTGTGTCGGTACGTGACACTCCGCTCCACTACTACTATCCTGCTGTCGGAACGTGACACTCCGATCCATATACTATCCTGGTGTCGGAACGTGACACCCGATCCATATACTATCCTGGTGTCGGAACGTGACACTCCGATCCATATACTATCCTGGTGCCGAAACGTGACACCCGATCCATATACTATCCTGGTGTCGGAACGTGACACTCCGATCCATATACTATCCTGGTGCCAGAACGTGACACTCCGATCCATATACTATCCTGGTGCCGGAACGTGACACTCCGATCCATATACTATCCTGGTGTCGGAACGTGACACTCCGATCCATATACTATCCTAGTGTCGGAACGTGACACTCCGATCCATATACTATCCTGGTGTCGGAACGTGACACCCGATCCTCTATTACTTTAGTTCATCAAGCCTTCTTTTATACCAAGGCATCATCAATCTTATTACTTTAGTTCATCAATCCTTCTTTTATACCAAGGCATCATCATTAACAAAGTAAATTTAGGATTCAAGATTCAATATCCTCATCATGCTAATTCATCACAATTATATAATCACATCATGTAAGCACACAATTAAGCATATAGAAGACTTTATAATACTACCCAACACATATCATTCGCTATTAAGAGTTTACTACGAATAGCATAAACCATAACCTACCTCCACCGAAGAATTTTGATCAAGCAAGCTATCTTCCCAAAACCTTTGCTTTCCTTGCGTTTCTTCTCTTCTCTCTCTCGATCGTTTCTCTCTCTCTTTGTTCTTTCTATTTTTCTTATTCAAACCCTTTTTCTTTTACCCTAATTGTCATATAATTAAGTATAAAAGATGATAAAAATAACCCACTAATTATTTCAAGGTTATCTCCTTTAACCCCCAAATAATTGAATTATTAACATTAATCCACTAACTTTATAATTATAAGCATGAATAGTCCAAAACGCCCTTTTAAACCTTTAACAGAAATCCGACCCAGTCTGGGTTACGAACCTGTGACGGTCCGTCATGGCTGTGACGGTCCGTCCTGCAGGTCCGTCACAAAGTTCAGAGAGTTAATTCTGTGGAAAGATTTGTGACGGTCCGTCGTGCCTGCGACGGTCCGTCCTGCCATTCCGTCACGAAGTTCAGAGAGTCGATTTCAGTACCCAAATTTCAGAATTCTAAGTGTTTTGGAACGAAACCCCCTCGACGGTCCGTCGTGTCCATGACGGTCCGTCGTGGGATCCGTCGACCAAGACAGTTTTTCCAGAAATAAAATCTGCTGCACAAAACGACTAAACAGGTTGTTACAAGTGTACTATTAACAAATAAAATCAAAAATTAAATACACTAGCACAACACATTGTAATTCAAATTTGAAATAATCTTTTTACCGACTTTATTAATTTTTTTGGATTTATTTGTCGATTGTATCTCTGATGTTTTTTTTTTTTGAAAACTTTCTTGTTGATCGATCAATTTCAATGCCTTTTATTTTTTTTTGATTTTATATTTTTTAATCCTCTGCAAAGTCATATTCTTTTCCTTTCCTCTTCTTGCCTGTTTACTTTGCCTCTTTGATTTTTTTTTTTCATTTTCGAATTAACTAAACTACACTTCTCTTTTCCCTTTGATTTCGGTGTTTGAGTTTGTGACAATATATCGAATGAAGAAACATGAAAGTCATCAGACTCATCGACCAATCTTTTACTTTTAGTTGGGGTTTCACTACCTTTCTCAGACATTCTATATGAACTTTATGGGGAACTGATCTGAGAGGGATGTTTGGGTTTTGGGATGAACTGATCTGAAAGGGATAATGAGGAAGATGAGTGAGGCGGGATTCGGGTAAGAACGAAAAATCTTTGCGTGTTGGGAAGAGATGATGAGTGAGGCGGGATTTGGGGAAGATCAAAATATCTTCGCGTGTTGGGAGAGATGGAGTGTATTGGGGGAAGATGTCTGTGTATGTATTGGTTGAGATGGGGGTGAATAATTATTAGGCAACCGTATAATAGAAAATTAATTAAAATCAAATCCCTATTATTTAGATTTTCTTTTTTAAAAGGTAACTATATAATGTGAAATTTAATTAATAATAATTTATTATTTATATTAAAAGCTTTTAAAGGTGATAAAGAAAAAAATCATGTTTTAATTTGATTTAAACTAATTTAAGCATTTTAAGGAAACTGAATAATTTAAATACTTTTTGAATTCCTTAATATGTGCTAATTTGTTAATTATCCATTATTAATTGAAATCAATTGAAATCCTACAATTAGTGCTACTTACCAATTTACACATAAACGTTTTTTTTTTCTTTTTATTTTATTTAAAAATAAAAATAGAAGTTAATTGTAAAAAGAATAATATCTAAACATATTAATTAGTATTTAAATAATTATTTATAGTTTATTTTTAATTAAATATATTTTTATTTGATATGCTATAACTCGATAATAATCTGTTGTAAGTAATTTATTTTTAAAATGTATGTTTATAACTCGATAATAATCTTCTATAAGTAATTTATTTTTAAAAAGTATGTTTATAACTCGATAAATATAACCTTAAATGTGTATAGGGTGTTATTTTTATGTCATTTAACTGGGATGGATTAAATGGTCCAAATTTTGTTCTTTAAATAGCTTAAATAAATTATCGAAGTCAAACTAAATTTAGATTCTAATCAAATTAAATCTAGATGAAGAATTCGACTAAAAGAAAAATAAAAAATGAATCAATAAAAATAAATTACGAGCTTCTTAATTTTGATAAAACAAAATAATTAATATAATTACAAACTAAATAGTTTAAAACATAGACTATTATATAACCAAATTAATTTGTAAAATATTTAAACGAAGTAAATATTTTCGAGGCAATTTTTGAATAAACATAAAATATACTAATCGTATATATAATTACGTAAATCGTATATATTAACTAAAAATTTATAATGAGCGATGATTAAGTTAAAATAGGTTAAAAATTTCAAACATTACAAATCTTATTATTTCGAATTGCTTAAAATCAAGAAGCTTGTTAATTAATTCATATCGTCGAGGGTCAAAATTGGGTGTCAACAACTGTCCCTCATTTTACTTGTATTGATGCAAGAAATATGAGGAAAATGAAGTTGTCTCATCTAATTTTGGTCGACCACACACTCACCTTTGGAAAAGGGATCTGGTACGGACCTTATGAATTATGACCGAACCCCGTAAAGAGATTTCTTTATATAGGCAATATGAGAATTCAGAACAGTTGTAGTTCGATACTCTTGATTTAACACATGATTTTTGAAGAATTCAAATTCACCCTGACACATAATTATGAAGGTACCGTGATGATTCAGAATAAGATTTAAGAGCGAATATTGGAATGTAGCCAAGTTTTCAACACCGAGCTCTCCTACATATCCTTATAGCATAGGAATCAGGTTGTTTGTAGTTCGACTTGATTGGTTGAAAAGGAAATCTATTATGATAGATAGCCTTTAGTTCTAGAAGAGTGACAAGTAGATCAAGTATGAAAAAGAGTCTTGTAGCCTCTTAGTAATGAATGTGGAGCACATCACACCCATAATTAAGAACTTACACGGACATAATCTCCAAAGCTCTTAGTATATTGCCACTTAGATTGGGAACTAGCTTCCGCCATGTACCAAAAATTTTGGAGGCGAGACCAAAACTGACAAAAATCGAAGAAAAACCCACGTGTCTTCTGATAGGGGTGTGGTTTTGATTATAGTGGAAGTCGCTTTCCTACTCATGTCTTAAGAGTTTGACACTCCTCTTTCAAACATGTCACAATTTGCTGCTAGAAAAAGTTCCATGTTGTGTTGCATGCTTTTTAATGTCGTCCGCACATGTGGTTTCTGGAGAATCCATCCTTTCGGATTCTCTCGACAAAGACTGAGATAAAACTCATCAGCATAAAAATACAATTCGAATGGGAGACAATGACTTTTACCGTGTTGTCACTTGATTGCTCCCCTTCAACATTTCATGTCAACTCTATCGGGTTGGACGTAAAGAAAATAAAGCTTATGTCTTATGTTTGCAACATAATCTTCCATGTACTCTTCTTTCATGTCGAAATAAATAAACGCTGATGTAGTGTGCTGATATTTCTCTTGATGTCGTATTTGATGGTTCTTTTGGTGTTTACTCTTTCCAAATAAAGATGATGGTTTCTGTTAATGGGACACACAAACTCTTTCTCCTTTCTTTTGCGATGCATGACATTTCTGCGATGCATGAATTTTCTCTTGATATGCATGACTTCTTCTCTGCAATTCATGATTTTTCCGTGATGCATGAATTTTCCCTTGCAATGCATGAGTTTTGTATCACAATTTAGGACTTCTTCTCCACAATGCATGATTTTTCTGCGATGCATTGATTTTCTCTTGCAATGCATGACTTCTTCTCCGCAATGCATGACTTTTCATGACGGATGAGTTTACTCTCACAATGCATGATTTTCCACTGCATGAATACTAACTCGTGATGCATGATTTTCTGCGATGCATGAATATCTTCTTGCAGTGCATTATATTTTCCGCGAGGTGTGAATATCTTCCCGCAATACATGAACATTGACTCACAATGCATGATTTTCCGTGATGCATGAATATCTTCTCGCGATGCATGAATATCCTCTCGTGATACATGAATATCTTATCGATGCATGAATATCTTCTTGCGATGAAGGACATTTTCCACGAGACATGAATATCTTCTCGCGATGCATGAATATCTTCTCAATGCATGAATGTCTTCTTGTGGTGCATCACATTTTTCGTGAGGCATGAATATTAACTCGCGATGCATGAATGTCAACTCGTGATGCATGAATATCTTCTTGCGATACTTGATTTTCTACAAGTTATGAATATTTTTCTCGTGATGCATGACTTTCCGCAATGCATGAATATAACTCGCAATGCATGATTTTCTGTGATGCATGAATATTCATTCGCGATGCATGACTTCTGCGATGCATGAATATCTTCTCGCGATGCATGACTTTCCGCGATGCATGACCTTTTTATCGCAATGAATGAATATCTTCTCGCGATGCAAGACTTTCTACAATGCATGAATTTCTTGGGTACCAAATGAAGATAGTGCTTTAATCCAGCAACATAGTGATCTTCCAGGTGCTTTTTGGATAGTCATATTGTCTCACTTGATAATATGGTAAACTTACCCCCAATATAGCATATCATCTAAATCAACAGTAGGAGTAGAGTGACCCTTCAGGTAGTGCATCGTCTCAATTGACAATACAAATATAATGACCCTCTGGGTGGTGTATCATCTTGTCTGATAATGTGATGCAGATGACGTCCTTGACAAAAGCTGTTGTAAGACCCCAAAAATGACTTTGGTAAAGCTAGAGCCTAATATGGTTTTCGTGATGGTCTAAAGTACTAAAATGGTTTATAATGTGGGTTTGAGGCAGTGTCTAAGAATTTAGGTGCATTGGAATTCAAACATCAAGGGACGACCAAGATATTCAATGACTAAGTGACCTATGTTCCTAATATGTGGTTTTATGTATTTATGTGTGATTCATGAGGTTATAAAGTCCTTAAATTAGTAATTATGTTTTTCATAGGCAGTGTGTCAAGTTTCGTGAAGTTAGGAGGTCAAACGTTCAAAAACGTCCATGATGTTCAAAAGGCTTGCCTTGAAATGAGCTTGTGTGTCTATGTATGTTCCGTCAAGTTTTACATGTTAGTTTTGGATGAAAATTATGTGATAGGTCCTAAACTCGTATACGAACATATTTGGGGTGGAAACTTTCAGGTACGACTCCATGTAGGACCCGCAAGGGGCCCTAAAGGAGGACCCCAATATTGGAGTTCAACACTGCCAAGCAGTGGCAATCGATGACCCAAACGACAGCCAGTCGAAAAGGCAATGCCCAGTCGATGGGTCACGTCTATGGATCCACTTGTCCTGCAGGTTGGGGAGTTCCATGTTCAACCCATGATACCCCTATCAATGGGACGTGGGCGAGACCACGGACCGTCGCTCCATCCTTCGATGGGCTGCCTGTTTTCTGCCAGCTTTTTATTATCTTGAGGGTTGAAGTTGTAAATTCACCCCAAGTCTTATTAAATGCGAGGACGGTTGTTTTGAGTGCTTATGGGTATTTTAAGATTATATAAGTCATTAAACTCTCATTATAACCCTAACACCTAAATCAAAACATATTCCCTCCAAAAGTTTCTCCAAAAACCTCCATGTGAGTTTAAAGTGAAGATGGGTCTTCAATGGAGTTTTTCTTCAATTATCATTGCGTTCTTCTAATAAGGTATGGGAGTTCTTCATCTAAGGCGTGCTATCACCTTAGAGCGAATTTCAAAGATGATTTTCAAAGATTTCAAAAAGATGAAAAGTCCAATCTCTACTCTAAGTCTTGGGTTCTTGCATAAATGGTTTTCAAACGTTTATCTATGATGAAATTGATGAATAATTTATATTTTCCAATGAAATTCTCCATTAACCCTTAACATTCACAAATCTCTCAATTTGACTAAAACATGGGTTAAGTGATCATGTTTTGATATTGATGAATTCATGTGTAGATTGTAATGTGATTTTGATTCATGTATAGATTATGGTTAATTGGTTTATAGACTGTTTCAATTTGATCAATTGAGTATTGAATATTCTTAGATCTATTGAATGTTAGACTTATTGAATTGATATTGACTTTAAGCTTATGATTTCTAATGTAATTTTCTATGGGCTATCTAATAATACAATAATTATTTTCAATTAATATCAAGGTTGTATTAGATTGATAAGTATGTAATGAAATGACCTAGTTTCATTGATGATTGATATAATTGTTTTGAATTGTTTGTTATATCCTTGGGTAAGAGCCTTGTGATATCAAATTGGATGTTTTAGCATTGAAATCGAAGTGGTAAGATGGAGTGGGGTATGCTGACCTAATTTCTTTTAATTTATGTTAATTACACTTCAATTATATTGTGATTGGTATGGTCCATTTATGGTGGCGGTGCTATGAGTATTGATGTGGCCTTCTCGGCGTTACTTTATGCAATATGATGATCATGACCTTGTCGGCACTACTTGAAGTACTATGATGTTTTGTATAGTTTTTTTTTTTATGTGAAGTATGAGTATATATCTATTTGTGAAGTAATGTGAAAGTATATATTCTTTTTATGTATATTAGGAAATCATGTAAACTAAGATTATATGGTTCTATGTGTAGTCTTAGGGTTGATGTATGTTTGTTCTTATGACTATATGCGTCTATAATAGTTATATTGATGATGATATGGTAGTTTGTAGGATGACTTAAAGATGATAAATGTTATTCCTATGTGCTTGTAGAATGATTAGTAATATGTGTTAAGATGAAGTATGTGGTGTCTTGGCTTGGTTGACTTGTGTCCTTTGCTTGATGCTTGTATGAAAGTGAATATGTGATGTCTTGACTTAGTATGCTAATGTCTCTTAGTATTGAATGTATGAATTATATGTGACCTTGAATGATGTTAAGAGGGTCTTTTATGTGAAACCTTGAACATAGTGGTAAGGTCATAAATGTTGAAGTCGGAAGATGTAATGGTATCCTTCAAGTAAAGGAATGATTGCCTTAAGGTTAATTGGCTGGAACGGTATCATATTAATCCTTAGGAAAGTCATCATGATCTTCTTGTTGCCATTGGAAGGTAGCCCTAAAGGACCTCCATGGTAGGGTAAATGTGATAGGGTTATGAACTAGATATGAAACCCAATTGTATGAACCTTTAATGTGAAATACTCTATGAGAACGAAGGCTAGCACCGAGTGAGTATGGTAAGGTAAGTAGTTCTAGTAAAGTATGAGACTAGAATACAAAGCATTCCCTTCATAATTATTAACCAAGTGCCTACGTGGGATGTGTCCTAGTTCTACCCTTGGAAAATAGAACATCCTCATCGCAGTAGGTTAGAACTCCGGATTCCATGCTTTGCTAACATGGTAGATGTAGGTTATTGCCTATTCTCATCATATTGCATACTTACTATCACGAGCGAAGTTCTATGAAGTTTAGGTGGTGGTATGGGACGCTATCTAGACATTGCACAATAGGCTTTGAAGGTGTTAGTGAGAGTCCCTAGCTCTTTTCTAAGACCATTATTTGAATGTACTTTATGTGTTGAATGTATCTTAATGAACTAATGAATATAATGACTTAAGTTAAGAAAGTATTCTAAATGAAGTAGTACTTATCTAGAGTAATTAAGGGTTGTCTAGTTAAGGTGTGAAGGGGGGCATAGGAATGGTCAGTTCTTATCTTACCTAGATAAGTCGTAAGAATGACTCTAGTTAGGAAATATGTTGATTATGTGGACATGATCCAAACTTAGGAAGTCTTAAGGATTGTTTAGGTAGTCTTTAAGATATCAATCATGGACGTTATCTTTTGATCTACTTAAGTAAGTATTTTGATACCCTTTGATGAAGAAATGTCATATCATCTTTATGTTGATGTATTAAGTGAGCATGATTCTATCTTAGGTAGTATATTAAATCTCTTAAGTGTGTGTAGGGGATTGTATGGGAAGTCGCTTCACAACACACTCAAGTGAACCTTAGAGTCACCTTTGGTCGGAGAATCTTACCTTGATGTTTATGATGCTTTATAAGTGTTTATGTGACTGGTTATATGTAATATTGAGGGTTGTTTAGGCACATCTAGAGAGGGTGTTTGGGTGGTCTCTCTTTGTATGACTTAAGTGAATCTTAGGATGGCTTTGAGTGAGAAGATTACATGCTAAAGGTTGTCTAAAGTGAAGTGAAGGAACTTCACTTTAACAGTGAATTGAGTTCACTATACAGTGAAGTGAATTCACTGTAAAGTTTCTAAAAATGTGATTATTTTCTTAAGTGATTTCTCATGTATTTAGAAATTTTTAAATGTTGTTCTTATGATTATAGTATTATGTTTTAATCGAAATTCATGAAAATCACGTGATTTACTAAATGTCCCCTTTTCATGGTTTTTGCATGACTTCCATACTTAGTACATCTAATGTGCTAACCCCTTGTTTTTCCTTTTTGACTAAAGTGTAGGGAATTGGAAGTCTTGATGTGCCATTGATGATGGATAGATTTCTAAGGCTTGAAGATGAAGCACTGGTGAGTCGTCATCGATTCGAGGACAATATTCACATATCCCTTATGTCATAGACTTTATATTATTGTCTTGTATGGGATTAGTCCCAAGTGTTGTATACTCTAAAGTTTATATAGTTCAAGTATATCTTGTAAAGATTCAACGTTTTAAATGAAAAGTCTTCCGCTTGTGTAATGTTTATGAAATAGTTCTTCATGTGTTAAAAAAGTTTTAAATTCTTACCTATTTTAGAATGTTTATTATGCAATGAATGATACGAGAGGCTTAGGTGATACTTCTTGACGTCTCATTCTCCATGTGACAACACAAGGATGCCCTAACTTCTAGGGTGTACTTGCGGGTCGTGACAGCTGTAACACGTCTTTCTAGAGATTTCTATTTGATTCTTTTTTAACATAGTTGTATCTTTGCTATAGACTTCATGTTGTTGTGAATTGGATGAAATAATACCATTGATATTCCCCAGTCTTTGATAAAGCAAAATAAAATATTTCCCGCATCCTCAAAAAAATTGTAAGTTTTGGGGAGCTTTTTGCCCTTTGACTTCTTCTTATTCATCCATCGAAGGATATTTTGCTGACTTCATAGCAAACCTATAATGCTGCATCCACAGAAAAATCATTAGTTTTAAAAACAAACTGATAAGTGTCAATTTCTTTAGTCGTCTGCTCCTTATCCTGCTATCTCTAGTTGATTTTGTGATCTCCCGACTCTTGAGAGATAAGAAAAAATATTTTATGCCAAAAACAAATGAAAACAATGGGAAAAATTTAAGAAAAAATAAATATGGAAAAGTAGTATTTTGAAAAAGGTTACCGCCAAGTGTCATGTCACATCAGGCTTAACAAACTTCTTTAAGTCTGATGCTTGAAGGTCTATCTAATTATTCACTATAGAGTATTTAAGGTCACTCTAGACTGTCGATAAACCCATATTGAAATTTTGAGGTCATCCTCAAAATTTCTATCCAAGTTGACTGTTTTGGCTTATCCTTGATTGTTGGTGAGCAAATCACAGAATTTTTGAGATCCTCTCAAAATTTATGTCCCGGTTGCAAATCTTGAAATATCTCCAATTGTTGAGGGAAAATCTTCTTCTCGAGAATTTTCGAGTACCTCTCAAAAACTCTGTTCCAATTTCTATTATAAAGAGGAATAGAAATCTAGAAATATGACCGAAACCTTGTGGCGCCTACATATCCTGTTGAGAAAGGAATCAGGTCATACGCAGTTCCCATTTCAAAGGTTAACAGAAATAAGAAATGTTACGAAGAACCCGACTAAGGCCGACATAGGTCGACATAGGCTGCCTACGTATTTCATTTTTGAAAATTCAGGTCCAATGTAGTTCAAATAAAGAGAAATATTAAAAGAGATAAATGGGGTGACCGAGGCCGACATAGGCCGCCTTCATATCTCATTCTTGAGATATCAGGTCAGACGTAGTTCATTTCAGAAGGGATAAGATTTGAAACCATGCAAATACAAGCAAATAGAAATATTACACGGGAATAACAAAAATACAATTGAAAGCTTCACACATACTATCTCTTAACAACATCTGAGTTGATCAATTTCAGCTGGTTTCATCCATCTACGACAAGACAATAGAACCTCCAGATAACAATTTTCGAACCATGCAAGGTCCTTGCAAATTTGGTGTGAGTTTTCCTTTTACTAATCTTGGTGAGGAAACATGCGCTAAAGGACTAACTGACCGATTTCAAAAATTCTGACTTTGACTCTCTTGTGAAAATCACGAATCATTCTTTATTGATATAGTTGACCATGAGAAACAACAACCATTCTCTTCCCATCAATCATGGTTAACTAACCAATCGCCTTGCTAATGCATTCTGCATTACTCAGATCAGCTTCTTGGATGATTCTCAAGGATGATATCTCGACTTCAACCGGTATGACTGCTCTGCTCCATACACTAGAAAGTATGGCATAGCTCCAATCGATGTTCTGACGGTCGTTTGATAACCCAAAAAGCATATGGCAACATCTCATGCAAACCTCGGTGATTGTTAATCATTTTCCTCAGAATCTTTTTGATATTTTATTGGAAGTCTCTACAACTACGTTCATTTGAGCATGATAAGCGGTTGAGTTTCAGTTAGTAATATTAAATTGCACACATATATCTCTTATCAAGTGACTGTTGATATTTGCACCATTATCAGTAATGATGGATTCTGGTACTCCAAACCTGCGTATAAGATTGTTGCAAACAAAATCATCTACAACCTTCTTGGTCACCGACTTGAAAGAAGCTGCTTCTACTCACTTGGTGAAATAGTCGACGGCAACAAAAATAAATCTGTGTCCGTTAGAGGCGGCTGGATCTATTGGACCGATGGAATCCATTCCACAAGCTACAAATGGCTAAGGAGAACTCATAACATTGAGTTCGTTAGGCGGCACTCGGATCAAATCACCATGCAATTGACACTTATGACATTTCTGCACGAACTTGCAAAAATCGTGCTCCATAGTCATCCAGAAATAACCGGCTTGGATGATCTTTCTTAATAGAGTGAGTCCATTCATGTGCGTACCGCAGACTCCATCATGCATTTGTTCCAGAAGCTTTGCAGCTTCGGCAATATCAATACATCTGAGAAGACCCAAATCTGGAGTCCTCCTATAAAGGATTTCTCCACATAGAAAGAAGTTGATAGCCATACGGCGTATCAACTTCCTCTGGTTGAAAGTCACATCCTCAATATAACTCCCGGACTCCAAATACTTCTTGATACTAAAATACCATGGCAAACCATCTAGTTTCGCTTGAACGTGTGAACAATGGACTGTATGTTCTTTTATATCTATATACAAAGGATCAATATAATTGGTATCTGGATGTTTAATCATTGAGGTGATGGTAGCAAGAGCATCAGCCAATTCATTCTGTTTTCTGGTAGTATCTCTGAACTCAATCTTACAGATTCTTCTGCAGAACTTCTATATATATGTATTGCACATATGGTGTGATCTTCGGGTTCTTCAAGGCCTATTCTCCTTGAACCTGATGAATCAACAGATCTGAATCTCAAATAACCAGCAACTCGTGGACATTTATGTCAATGGCCATTTTCAAACCAAGAATACAAGATTCATATTCAGCCATGTTGTTCGTGTAAGTAAATAGGAGCATAGCTGCCATGGAAAGTGTTGGTGATTCGCCGCTCCACCGAAGAACACCCTCCAACCGGGATATGCTTCAGAAATATCTTTGCCCATGAACGATACCTCTTCATCCCGAAAATAAGTCTTTAGAGGTCCATACTCTTCATCAACAGGATTTTTTGCAAGATGATCAGCCAAGCATGTGCTTTTATCTCCTTCTAGGTCACATACACAATATCAAATTCACGCAAAATCATTTTCCATTTAGCTAACTTTCCGATCGACATCGCCTTCTGGAAAATATACTTCACTGGGTCCATTCTAGTATAAGAAGACACATAATGCTCAATTTCTGGGCAATCCAAGTTAAAACACAACATGTTCTTTCAGAAAGAGTAAAGTAACCATCCAAATGCGTTATTTGAAACAAACAAATACAACAACAACAGACTTCCTTTTCACGGAGGAACCAACACCGGTGTATTGGACAAATAGTTCTTCATAGCATCATCGGTACACTTTATCAAAGCATCTTTCTTAAACATCTTGAAGATAGTATTACACATCACGCGGGATTGAGCTACGAAGAGACTGATGTAGTTCAACCTCCCTACAAAAATCATCACTTCCTTCTTCGTATTAAGAGGAGGTAACTCTTGAATTGCCTTAATCAGATGAGGGATCCTTACTTGCCTATAATGAGTTCATTCTCTTAGCATTTATATGGCTTTCCCAATAGCCACACCTATGGGGCACATAGTTAAGGGATAAGGAGATTGCTACTAAATAACTCATTCTCTAATAACGAGGAGTACTCATCTCAAGAGGTACATTGGGATACAACATCTCAACTCACGAAGTGTAATACACCTCTCCTTCATATCCTCTCGGTGCTAGGCATAACTTCCCGCGGATTCTCAACATTATATACTATAGGTAAAACATAACTATTGAACACCACATCTCAAATCACGAAGGGCATTCATCCTCCAATCTATCTTAGAAAGTTCATGGTATGTAGATGGGTTGCTACTAAACACTTCATCTCAACTCTCGAAGAATGTTCTCCTTTAGGACTTAACATAGCTTCATTCATTTATTCAAGTGTGAGTGTGTGTACATGTGAGCACACCTTGCACACAAGCTTCACTTCAGTCATATTTAACTTCTATACATGCTCAGACCTTCATTCATCACATCACACACTTTACATACTTCATATAATCATATAAGTCCTTCAGACATAATCCTTAACATACTTCTCTAACAAGCTTCATAAAACACTTAATAAGAATATCTTCATTTAGGCATACTCTCTAGCCGATTTCACATAATAGCTTCATAAGGCGCATTTAACAAGAATAACATACTTTTCATTTTAATTCACATACTATCCTTCATATCCTTATTCACAATAAACTAGTAAGTTTACATTCATTCAATTCAAGTAAACACCGCCACCAAGAAGGTGGACCATACCACTCAAGAGCATTTCCAAAATTAAAGCTAAACAACATAACCAAATTACCCTTCAATAAAAGATTTCATTACCTATAACATTTAACTCTATATTTCATCAAAATAAAGCCCTTTGGTCAGTATCTAAACAACAATAACAACAATAACAAACCAAATCTCATTCTTTACACAAACATGCTCATTTAACTCATTTCTTAAGCAAACATTTGAAGAAAAGCTTTCATATGATTTCACTGAAGTTTTAAACTTAAAATCATCATATAACCTTAGTAATACCATTATTAAGTCATTAGAAACGTTTTCATGCAAGACCCATATTTAGATTTGAAGATAGTAGAAACTAGGGTTGAAAACCCATTTTGAAATTAGTTTGAAGGGTCTCCTAGAATGAAAAAGAGTTTAGGGATGGATAAAATACCTTACATTGAATGAATAAAAAATTTTTTTGATGAATAAACAACCATGAAAATCCCTCCTAGCATTTCTTGACTTCTAGCTTCCTTGGAGACTTGAGAGAGTCTTCTATGAGAGAGGGGTTTTGGGTTTTAGGAAGGGGGGGGGTCTAAAATGGGGTCATAGGATTTAGAACACTTTAATATGCATAATAAAAACTAAAATTAGTCACTTATGGTATCAAAAGACTTGGGGTTTATTCACATAAAACACCCCAAGTTGGCAGCAACTTCACAGATTTGCAGGCCTCATAGATGAACCTTCACCAACGGACTGTCGTAGAGTCAACGGACCGTTGGTGGATACATAGCTCCAAATAGATCATAGAAAACTGAAATAATTGGTACAATCGACTCTCTTGGTCGACGGAACGTTGAGGGACCAATGGACCGTCGTTAAGGTCGTTGATGGCCACTGCTTTTTGGCAGATTTTGCCCAAGTCTTGGGCCCTTCATATAGGGCCCCTTGTGGGTCCTAGATGGGGTAGTTCCCGGACGTTAAACCCCTAAAATAATTTTTATAGGTCTTCGGAACATCAAATGAGAGTTCCAAGTAAAATGAACATGTAAAACTCGTCTAAACACAAATAGACACACCAGTACATTGTAAGGCGTACTTTCCAAACGTCACGGACTTTCTTTGTCGATTGAACTCCAAACTTAACCAAACTTGACACACTGACTGAGGACACTAAACTAACTTAGTTTTAACTTAAAATCAACTCAATAAAACAACCCCGAGGCTCTAGTTCACCTTAGTTCATTTTGGGTCGTTACATTCTCCCCAACTTGGAATAACATTCGTCCTAGAATGACACTTAAACCTTAAGAACATCAACTACTCACTTAGCATCACTTAATACACTTAGATCATGATGAAAAAAAATCAAAAATAAGGTCACCAACTAACAACAAGCATCATTTCACATTTTCAAGCACTTAACAACATATGCAATTTTTGCCAAACTTCACAAAGTCAAAACTCAACCTTAAACTTATTTTATGGAGGAACTACCTCCTCCAACATTAAACATTCTCATACACAACATGTTTTTTGAAAATTCATTCTTTAAGCAATTCATCTAGATGACATGATCACATGAAGTATAATACCATATAAACTTATCTTATAATACATTGAAACCATAATTCATGAAAAATGCAATTTTCTCAAAAAGTTGAACTTCATTATAGTGAATTGAAAACTTCACTCTGTCGCATTCTTAAAAATTCCATAATGCACCTTCCAAGCAACTTTATCAAGATGACATGACAATATGAGGGACAAGACCACACTAAATTACTCCAAAGAGACTTGGTAAGTTTCACTAAGTGCAATGTGAGAGTAGCATCCCATACTACCACTCCCACTTAATGACCCTTGAGGATTCTCTTGGAATTAGCACATTACATGCCATTCTACTCAACTCACTCTCCCCCACTTAGGGTAATGCCATCTTCAAGGTCTCATACTCCAAAGCACCATTATGCCTCTCACAAGGTAAGAACTCACACTACCCTCAACTCATGAACATTAAGATTAAACATCAACCTTACAAGTTAAGCATAACACTTTCCTTTTAGAATTCAAGCCTTGACAAACTCTCTTAAACATAACTCCATTCAACTCTTAGGAATCATTTAACTCAATTTCACGGAACAAAACTTCTTCACTAGATATTCATACCACATTTCCATCTTAGTGTAAGCCTACACCACAACATCCATCAATCACAAGAACAACTATGAAACATAAGTCACACAAGAGGTTTGCCCTTAGCTCCTTCAAAATCTCCACATTCTGTCAATATTTCCTCAACACCTTAAAGCATATCTATCATCATTGAAAATAATCAAAAGAAAACTCATTTATTCTCAAAAGCACTTTATTCATTCTTATAAATTGTACTATGCTTAGAACTAAATCACCATAAAGTTTCTTATTAAAATACTCCCGATTTCATAATTCGCACCTAGCCATAAATGGAATCACGTCACAATTTTCAAAACATACCTTTACCTCTACTAATCTAGCCAAAAAATCATCATTACATCAAAACTCACCCTTTTCTTTCCCTCAAACTTAGAAAAATCTCCCCTTCAAAGAAATCACACATAGAAGACCATCGTACACGGGAACACAAGAGAGAGAGAACTTATGGAGTTAGTTCTATAGCATGATTCAAGAGTAATTAAGAAAGTTAAACTCTATCGTCCTATACCCTCTTGTCCATGGATGTGTCACGGCTCACGCCAATGACGAAGATACTAATAGACGTAGCTTGTGAGACTTTTAAACCTTAAACGATTTTCCAAAACCTTATGCTCTGATACAAAGTCTGTCACGACCCAAAAGTACCCCCTAGAAGTTAGGATGATCCCTCGTTTCGTGATCGGGCATACTTAACCCTTTTGGGGACTCACACAAGCCCTTTAACTAGTATTCATCACATAAGACATGAAAAGTAGTGCGGAATTAAAAATTTTCATGAATAATTTATCAAAAAGGAAATCTTTCATAAATACTAAGAAATCTCATTGTCACAATCCAAACTTAAAGAAATGACATAAATAACTTAGGGACGCGGCCCTTTACATTGAAGTGAAAATACATAAAAAGTCTTTAATTATAAACTAAGAAAAGACCTATGCCCTCATATATATGAGGACATACTTTTCCTTGAGAGAAACTTTCCGAAGCTCTTCCTTCTAGACTTCAAACCTTCAAAAGCTTCAAACCTATACTTATATAGTATAGAAAAGTATGGTGTTAGTACAAAACAATGTACTAAATATGGCATATGCAAAAAAAAGTTAAAAGGGACATTGTAGTAGAATAGCTTTTCATGCAGTTTAGGTAAAACATTCATGAATACAAAGGCAAAACAACATAACCATAATTTAAAACTTAGATAAGAAATCCCATAATTATAAGCCAACAAGAAATATTAGAGTAACCTTGTCAAACCTTACAGTAAACCAACTTGACCTTCATAGTGAACTCCTTAGGACTTTACAGTAAATACATTAGAACATTGACAATGAATCATTTAAAGAATTCATAATAAACTCAACTTTAGCATTATCAAATAACTATCCTACACTACATGAGTGAACTTCCAAGGCCAAGCAAAAGAGAAAGTGAACTCATTTTCCTTAAGAGTTTCCCTACCTCGAAATAATCCTAAGACTCACTAAGGTAAGATATAAAAAAAGTATGCATATGCCTCCTCCAATACACACCAAAGCAACCCTCAAGACTACCCCTTTCAGCTTACTCAACCCGGGAGATATAAAGTCCCTCAATCAATGGAAAAACATTAAAAGACACCCAACAAACAACCAAAGTCACCCCTTTTGAAATTCCTACTTAGTGAAATGAGTACATGACGTCCCATACCACCACCTACCCTATGTAGCACATTCTTTTAGAAGGTTTGGCACCAAGTCTTCCCTTTCGGAAGGTCCTACTTAGTGCAATGGATAAATAGTTCCATACCACCACCTACCCTTAGTAGTACATTCTTCTAGAAGACTTAGATCATTCAATTCAAATAAGTCTCACCAAGACTCCCGTCTCGGATTGCCTACGTAGTGCAATGGATAAATATTGTCCCATTCAACTACCTACCTAAAATAGAACATTCCTTTAGAAGACTTAGCATGTTAATTTCGTTTGTGGGAGTTAGCTTAACTGACATAGACCATGAGAGGTAGACATGGAATCCCGATATTAACGGCTATCAGATGAGGGATCCTCACTTTCCTCGAAGGAGGTAATTCTCTTAGCATTTACATGGATTTCCAATAGCTACACCTATGCGGGTAGATAGTTAAGGGATAAGGAGATTGCTTTTAATTAACTCATTCATTCTCTACTTACGAGGGGTACTCATATCAAGAGGTACATTGGGAAACAACATCTCAACTCACGAAGTGTAATCCACCTCTTCTTCATATCCTCTCGGTGCTAGGCGTAAATTCCCTCGGATTCTCAACATTATACTCTATAGGTCAAGGATAACTAATGAACACCACATCTCAACTCACGAAGGGCATTCATCCTCCAACCTATCTTAGACAGATCATGGATTTAGTGGTGTTGCACTTCATCTCAACTCACGAAGAGTGTTCACCCCAAAAACTCCCCTTTAGGAATTAACTTAGCTTCATTCGTTCATTCAAGTGTGAGTGTGTGTGTACATATGAGCACACCTTGCACATAAGCTTCACTTTATTCTTATTTAGCTTCTATACATGCTTAGACCTTCATTCATCACATCACACACTTAACATACTTCATATAATAATATAAGTCCTTTAGACATAATCCTTAACGTACTTCTCCAAAAAGCTTCATAAAACTCTTAACAAGAACATTTTCATTTAAGCATACTCTCTAGACTATTTCACATAATAGCTTCATAGGTCACATTTAACAAGAATAGCATACTTTTAATCTTACTTCACATAGAATCCTTCATAGACTCATTCATAATACTAGTAATTTTACATTCATACAATTCAAGTAAACACCGCCATATAGAAGGTGGACCATAACACTCAAGAACATTTCAATAATTAAAGCTAAACAACATAACCAACTTACCCTTCAATCCATGATTTCATTACCTATAACATTTTACTCTATATTTCATAAAAAAAGCCATTTGTGCAGTAGCTAAAGAACAACAACCAGAATAAGAAACCAAATCTCATTTTCTACACAAATATGCTCATTTAACCCACTTATTAAGCCAACATTTGAAGAGAATCTTTAACATGGTTTGATTGAAGTTTAAACCTTAAAATCATCAACTAACCTTAGGTATACCATTATTAAGTCATTAGTAACGTTTTCATGCAAGACCCGTATTTAGATTTGAAGTTAGTAGAAACTATGGTTAAAAACCCATTTTAAAAATTAGTTTGAAGGGGACCTTCAATAAAAGAGAGTTCAAGGATGGATATAATACCTAACATTGAATAAATACCAAAGATTTTTGATGAAAAACAACCATCAGCAGCCCTCCTAGCAATTCTTCACTTCTAGCTTCAATGGAGACTTGAGAGAGTCTTCTAAGAGAGTTTGGTTTTGGGTTTTAGGAAGAGGGGTCTAAACTGGGGTCTTAGGGTATAGAATACTTTAATATACCTAATAAAAACTAAATTATCCACCTAGGTTCTTAAAATACTTGGGGTATATTTGCATAAAACAACCCAAGTTTGCAGCAACTTCACAGTTTTGCAGGCCTCATAGACGAACCTTCACCAACGGACCGTCATAGAGCCAACGGACCGTTGGTAGGGTATCATTGGTGTATACTAAGATCAAAATGGAGCATGGACAACTGAAATCACTGTTCCAATAGACGTTCTCGGTCAACGGACTGTTGAGGATACACGGACCGTCTTTAGGGTTGTTGATGGCCACTGCTTTTTGGCAGATTTGCCCAAGTCTTGGGACCTTCATCTAGGGACCCTTGTGGGTCCTAGGTGGGGTCGTGACCGGAATTTAAACCCCTAAACTAAGTATTATAGGTCTTAGGAAGATCAAATGCATGTTTCAAGTAAATTAAACACGTAAAACTCGTCTAAACACAACAAGACACACTAGTACATTTTAAGGCTTACTTTCCAAACGTCATGGACGTTCTAGGTCAGTTGAACTCCAAACTTAACAAAACTTAACACACTGAGTAGGGACACTAAATTAACTTAGTTTTAACTTAAAATCAACTCAAGAAACAAACACTAGGCTCTAGTTCACATTAGTTCATTTTGGGGTGTTACATTTAGTTTCCAAAAGGTGTGCTTATCACTCAATCAGAGTGCATGACTCAAGTGTTGAGATACCTACCATTCATTCAATTCCTATAGTAAAATAGTATCTAGAAGTTTTCCAGATAATCTACCCAGAGTCCCTCATGAGAGAGAAATATAATTCCGAATAGATTTCACTCGATATACTCGTCCTATCTGTATTTCACCATATAAATTGCACTACTAGAGTTGAAAGAGCTGTTGAAAATTTTTCTAGAGAAGGGTTCTAATTGAACAAATAATCTTAGGAGACAGTTAAATTTCAATGGTCTAAAGCTTGTGGGAAAATCTTTCAGGAATTGAAAAAGAAGTTGACTACTGCCTAATTTTTACTCTACCGAAAATTAGTAAAGTTTCTTTTGAATAATGGGATGCATCTAGAGTTGGTTTGGGTTGTTTTTTAATAAAAAAAGTCAAAAAGTTAAAGCTTATGCCTTTAGAAAGTTTAAAGTTCATGAGAAAAATTTTGTAACCCATGACTTAGAGTTGGTTAATGTAGTATTTGCTTCGAAAGATTATGCCATTATATTTATGGTATCCATGTTAAAATTTTCACAAATCACAACACATTTTGGTTGTGTTTTTCTAGAAAGCGATTAATATCATGAAAACAAGGTTGTCTTTGGGTAGTACCACCCTTTTTGAGGAAGATAAGAAAGAGTTAGCAAAAAAGGTGCATAGACTTTGCGTGATTAGGAATTCGATTAATGAATCCACAAAAGAAGGAGTAATGGTGATGAATGGGTCTTAATCATCATTAGTATCAGAAGTAAAAGGAGTCAAAAACCAAGACATTTTCTAGCTATAATTAAAGGCAAATGTTCATAAGATAAAAGTTATGTCTTTTGAACAAGGGGGAGATGGTGTATTGAGATATAAATGTAGGTTTTGTGTACCAATGGTAGATGATTATATTACTTTAATGTTTTACCCATGAAGGGTGTTGTGATTTTTTTTGTGAACGGAAATAATTTTGTAGAGAAATTACATTGAAAAGAAAAAGAGGATAGGAAGAAGATATACCCACATCTCTCCGAATCCAGAGAAGTTACTAATCGAGCTACTAATATTTTTCTTGGAATTGATATTAAGTTGGAATGTTGTGTTTAATTCTGATGTTGGGTGTTTGAGCTGAATCTAAGATGTTACACCATAAGCCTAGCAAAAGTTAATCTCATTCGAGGACGAAGTCTCCCAAGGGGGAGATATTGTAACATCTCAAAAATTGAAATATCTAGGAAGTAGATTAGAAATACAAATATTCAATTTTGGAGAGAATTGAAATTTGGATTTTTTCTTAAGTTAGGAAAGAAAGTGAGTTTTTTGTCAACTTCAAACGGCCACACTTCCTAGCTCAAGATGAGTTAGAGGAAGTTCTTGATATGGTTGGAAATACCTCTGATAGATCTTTCCAATTCCACTGAGTCTGCATAATTTCAATAATGTATGAGCGAGGTGTGCCTTTCAGAAGTTGAGTTGTTGGATTAAGAAGAGCCCAATCCGGATTTGGGAAGGGCAAATATGTCTTTTCCTTACCCAATTATTTGATTTCGTTTTTACGTAATAAATTAGGGTGTAAACTGATCTTATTCAGTTCACTCTTTTAGAAAAACAAGTTAAGGTTTTGAGAGAAGAGAAAATAAGAGGAGAAACGAAGAGAAATGAGAAGAGGAAGCAAGGATGTTCAAGATCGTCGAAGAGAAATGAGAAGAGATTTGAGATATTTAGTGTTGGGTAAATTCATCCACAAATCAAAACTTGTTTCCATTCAATGGTTTTAGAATTGTTTACCTTATTTGAAGTGAATTCTTGATAAATCAGGTCGAATCCCTATTGGTTTAGCTGTTTGAATGGACATTGATGTTGAATTGTAATTTCCAAGTCATTTTTCAAATTTGTTCTACTGGGCATTGATTGTATTGATGATTATAAGGGTTAGGGAATAGAACAATGGATTTTTAGGCAATGTAGGTTTAGAAAATGAGAGAAGAAAGATGTTCAGGCGCATCAGGTAACACCACGCCTGGCGCGCCTCATTTTTTCCAGAAGTCTGAGGCGTCGCACCAACAGTGTGCCTGAATTGTACCTCAAACAAACTGGTGTAGCGTAGTCTGCCCCGAATGGTCCCAAATCGAGTTTTTTTCCTAGTTTTTGTAGTTTAGCCCTATTGAGTCCTTCTAAGGTATCTTGTGAGGGTCAACGATCATGAGTCCGAGATTCTTCCTTTGGAGTCGGTCCGTGTAGTTAAGAAATTTTCAGAATTCTTTCTCGATGACTCGCAAGGGATTCCTCCCAAATGGGAAATAAACTATGTTATAGATTTATTGACGTATACAAAAACCTATTTCAGTACCTTCTAATCAGATGGGCCCGACCAAGTTGAAGGAATTCAAGGATCAAATTATGGATTTGCTTATTCATAGACTCTTTATAAGGATTTTATTCAACCAAGCATATCTCCTTCGGGTTCTCTAGTGTTATTTGTGAAGAAGAATGAAAGGTCTCTTTGTATATGTACTGATTACCGACTATTGAATAATGTCACAATAAAGAATAAGTATCCACTCCTTAGTACTGATGATTTGTTTGACAAACTCCAAGGAGCGTGTTACATATTAAAAATTTACTTTGAGTCGGGTTATCACCAAATTAGTGTGAGAGGTGTTGATATTCCAAAAATGACATTCCGAATTACATATGCTCATTTTGAATTCTTGTTAATGTCATTTGGTCTTACAAATGCGCGGAGGCTTTCATTGACCCTACGAATCAAGGTTTTTAGAAATTACCTTGATTTATTTCTGATTGTCTTTATTGACTACATCTTGATATATTCAAAGAGTGAGCATGATCATATGAACTATTTGAGGGAAGTTTTACTAGTCATCAAAGACAACCAACTATTTGAAAAATTTAGTAAATGTCAATTTTTTGTTGAGAGAGGTTGAGTTTGTTGGTCATATAGTCTCTAGTGAATGTGTAAAGGTTTATTCTAGAAAGACGGATATTGTTGATACTTGGCCTAGACCTTTGAGTCCTATCAACATCCGAAGCCTTTGGATTTAGCCGGATATAATAAGAGGTTTGTTGAGGGATTTTCATTTATTGAATCTCCATTAACTACCTTAACCAAAAGAAGCCCAAGTTTTAATTGTCAAAGTCTTCTGAAAAGAACTTCCAATTATTGAAATATAAACTCACCCCACTCCGGTGTTGGCCTTATCGGAGGGTACCGAAGGGTTTGTGAATTATTGTGAGCTTCTTGAGTAGGTTTTGCTTGTGTGCTCATGCAACATGGTAAGGTTATAGCATATGCCTCTAGGAAACTCAAGGTGTATGACAAGAACTACCAGACTCATGTCCTTGAAGTAGTGGTCGTTGCGTTTGTTTTTGAAGATATTGGAGACACTATCTCTATGGGTACATGTGAATGTGTTCACCGATCAAAAGACTCTACAATATGTTTTCACTCAAAAATATTTGAAGAGAAGAATGTTAAAACTTTTAAAATATTATGATATGAGTATCCTTTACCACCCGGGAATGCCTTGAGTCTTTTACCTAGTAGTCTGTCGGATGTCGAAGAATACAAAATGGAGTTAGCCTGTAATATGCATAGGATAACCTAGTTGGTTGTCCGACAAGATGATTCACCAAAAGAGGGTGTCATGATCCATCATAATTTTGAGTCTTTTGTTGTTGTTTTTGATGTGAAGTATAAACAACATGTTGACCCTATCTTGATGGAATTCAAAGATTCAGTTCTAAAAAATCCAAAGAAACTTTGTATCAAGGAGAAGATGGGGTGCTTAGGCACAAGGGAAGGTTATGTGTACCAGATGTGGATGTCCTAAGGTAAACAATCTTAAAGGAGGACCATGGGTCCCGATAGTCCAGCCATCCAGAGGGAACCAAAATGTATTGTGACTTACACAAGATTTATTTGTGGAACATAATGAAAATTGACATAGAAAACTTTGTGGCTAGAGGCTCAGATTTCCCTTAATTCAAGGCGTACTATCAAGGACAGGGAGGTTTAATTAAAAATATTGATATTCCTACTTGAAGTGGGAAGATTTGAATGTGGGCTTTGTTGTAGATTTGCCCCATACCCATAGGCCACATGACTCCGTATGCATTTTTGTGGGTAGGTTTACTACATCATCCCATTTCCTTCATGTCAAGGTTTCTTATTCTGTAGAAGAGTATGGTAGATTGTACATTTAGGATACAAAAAGTTTTATATGACCCGTTCTCGATCATTTTGGATAGAGTTGCCAAATTTACTTCACACTTTCTAGAGGTCTTCGAAAGTGGGCTTGGTACTCAAGTGAAACTTAATACCGCATTTCACCCTCAAAAGGATGGTCAAGAAGACCATACCATCTAAACCCTAGAAGACATGTTGAGAGCATGTGTCATTGACTTCGAAGGTAATTGGGATTGCCACCTACCTTGGATAGCTACAACAATAACTACCATTTAGTGTTTCTAAGGCACCTTTTAAAGCACATCATGGTGGGAGGTGTCGGGCTTCGTGTGGGTGGTTTGAAGTTAATAATGTTTCACTTCTTTGTCCTTAGGTAGTATATGAGGCGACAGAGAAAGTTAGAATAAGATGGGATAGGCTAAAATAACTTATAGTTGGCAAAAGTCATTTGCCGACAATAGAAAGAGGGACCTTAGTTTGAAGTAGATGATTCGATCTACTTTAAGATTTCACCCATGAAAGGGCTTATGAGGTTTGGTAAGAATGGTAAACTTAGTTCCCGATAGAAGGTTTAGAGGTGAATGGGAACCTTTCATATGAATAGGTTTCGGTTGAGATATTAGATTGTCAAGTCAAGATATTGAGGAATAAAGAGGTTGCCTCCTAAATGTCCTATGGAGAAATAATCTTGTTGAGGGTGCAAATGGGAGGCCGAGGACGAAATGAAGTCCGTCTATACGCATCTCTTTCCTCTTACTGCTATACAAGATTGAGGTTAGTAAAATCCATTTAATTTAACATAAATTTAGAATCATATCTGTTGATGATAATTACATGAATTCATTTTATGTGCATATTGTTGCGAAAATTATGCTCGAATTGAATTTTGAGTTTTCATGAGTTATGTTTCTCATGATTGGCTGAACTCATATGAAATCTTTTATATTGTCTTCATGAGATTTTTACTGAACATACTTGATGTTTTCTTGATGAGGAAGTATTATATTGATTACCTAATGTATAAGTTGATGCTCATTGAATATGGAGAAGGTAATTCCTCAAACAATTATAAAAAGTAATGTGTTTTGAGCATGATGACGTTTTGATTAAGTTCCTAGTAATATAATGCCATGATATTGTTTGATATGACTTGTTGTTGTGTTGATAGTTTTGAGTCCCTCTGTTTCCTAGAAAAAGTCCAAGTTCACTCGAGTATGAATGTTCCTGTGGGGACATTGTAACACCCCGAAAAATATATGACCTAGGATAGAACCTCCCTAATGAATAATGATTAAAACAATGTTTTCATACCTAAAATAATGTAAGTAACTTCAGTTGAAAGTATAAGAACCTCAATGTCAATGATACACCATGATGTCCGGAAACTACTAAAATTGAACTAGTGGATGTTCTTTTGTCTTGTAAAGGTTTGAGAGTTTCATATGAAGGATAAAACTTGGAAAAATACTTAAAATTTGTAAGTAATACTAATAGGATCATAACGTCAAACTGCAACCCCTAAGGACCATCATAGGGATCCTTGAGGAGGACCAAACAATTGTCCAGCAAGCTTCCCAAGGCAACTAGTAATTGTACTTTGAGGGATCACGTCCACGTCGCGGATTAGATCCACCAAGGGCCCAAATTTTTATCCGTGTCACGGACTCATTTTTCCCAAAATTAGTTTCTAGAAAGTTGTGGGAACAGCTTTGCAATGCTGACTTGTTCCGTGACAAAAATTCCAAAATGGTCCAACTTGGTGAGGGGTGTCTTTGGTATTTTAGGGAATGGGTATACATTGATATTAAGTTCATTTTAAAATATTTTACCTTCCAAAAAAATGCCCCACTCCAAACCCAATTATTCTCACCTCCCTCTAAATTCTCTCTCTACCCAACCTCCATCAAAGGACATTGAAGATTTAAGGAGAAGACCAATTCTCCAAAGTTTTATACTCAAATTCATGGCTAAATTCTTCACTAAATAATTGTTTCTTTCACTCTTTAAATTACTTTGTCCAAGAGGTATCTCGAAAGAGGTTTTCAGAACCCCCCAAATCTAGGGTTTCTCTACAGATAGGTCATCTTTGAAAAACAAAGTTATAACTCAATTGAGATTAATTATGCTCATTTAATGTTTTTTTAAGTGTATAATGATTGTTTATTGTTGGTGTTTAATAAAATTACATTGGACCCATGTTCTTCCCAAATTTAATAAATCTTGGCTTAGGTATGGTGAATTGGGTGAAAGTGATTAATATATAAATTGTTTGTATTGATGTTAGTTATGAAATTAGTTCATGAATTTCCTTGTATACGTATTGGTTATGTATTCCTGGGTGATTGAAGCATGAATCCCCATGAAGGAAAAAAAAGGTATGATTGTTGGTTCTGCCTTGAACTCAATTATGAAAGACCATCTACTTTTATGGTAATGACATTATAACTTATGTGTTGTTGCAGTGTTTATGTCAAGTTCCCCTCACCCTTAACCATATACACATGAATTAGCTATGAAGCATGTATGTATGTTATAGTATGATTTTATGATGATTAAAAGGAAGTTCTCATTATTATAATGAATTGTTAAAGTGAAAAGTTTACTCACTTTCTAGTTTTTTTAAAGTGAAAGGATGGTTCTAACTTATGATCACTTATAAGCTATTATGATAAGACGTTTGCATAAGAGTATAGTAAATTCTAATGGGATCTTATGTGATGACTAAAGAGGATTTCTAAAGGGAGTAGATTCTTACCAACGAAAGGGCATATAAATGAGATGGGGGTCTCATGTTTAGTAAGTCCATCTCCCCTCATGGGTTTCTTTATGTTTAGCAAGTCTGTATTCCCAAATGTGTGCTGTCTTATGAGATGTAAACCCCCACATCGAGAAAGTTAAGGTTTCTAAAAACAATTTATTGACCCATAACTATGTTCCCACATAAGACTCTAGGTTAGTAGATCCACCTAGATTGGTATGTACGAAATGTTACACCCTATACAAGTGTTAACCCTCCCTTTTTTGTTTTGGAGTAGAACACTGCATTCGATGTAGCTCACATGATCTAATGTTGGCTTATGCAACCTCTTTTCTTTATGTAAAAGTAAGTCAATTAAGGAAATGTATGGACTCTCATTAGTGTTTTTTACATAACGTAAGGGAGGGTATGGGACTTCTCTTACGTATTGCACTTGTGGGATCCTAAGGGATGGTTCTAGTAGTTTTCTTTTGTGATTATGTTGATTATTACTCATGTATGTTAAACTATGTATGATTTCATGAATATAGCAAATTATGATTAAAATTGAGATTATGAATATATGGATGAAATAGGTTGCTTAATGTGATACTTAGTTTTGGATAAGGTTAAGAAATTCTATTTTTTCATAGCACATGTATTTCTTTGGTTGTCTACATGTTAGGATGGTATCTTGTTGGGTTGGCTTATGATGCTTATTCAATGTGAATATTATAATTACTTGGTAAAAAGCACGTTTTGACAAAAATTTCCTTTTATGCATGTTTCAATGGTTTCTATGCATAGGTGGGATCCTTAGTAGGTGTGATGTACTAACCTATATTTTATTCCTTTTTTCACAAACAATGTATATATGGGGTAGTTAAGGAATAAAGGTCAAATTTTCAAGGATACTTTGTATTTGTTTCTCCAAGTTGGTGATTCCTCAAGTCCGAGGACAAGAGCCTTATGTTCTAGCTTTTTAGTTCTTTGCTTATGTTGGAAGACATTGTTGTATTTCCTATTTCTAGACTCTCAACTGATGTAAGGGCTATGTCCCAAATTTCTATACTTCTTGTTTAGATGGTCTGTCGTGATGAATTTAGTTTTATTTTCTTATATAAATCAAAGATGAACTTCAAATTAAAAAATTTAAAATTTTAAAAATTTTATTCTATGAGATCTGCTATAACGAATGCTAAGGGCATGTATGAGTCCTCTTCGAGGACAAAGACGCTGGTTATGAGTTATCGCCGGTTGATAAATTTATGTACCAATTCAATCCTTAGATTGTAGGACTTCCAAAAACTAGATGATACGGAGACATGATGGTTGGATTTGATTGACTTTCGGTGAGAAGCCTAAGTTCAACGAGTGCACTCGGTGACTTTCTGAAAATTTTTCTTGATCACCCCTTCTCCGCCCTTAACCTTTATATACACTGTAACATTCAATGGTCTACTCCTTGATCCTTGATATCGTTTGTTATTCTATGAACAGAACTTTCAACTACCGACATGCTATTTATTTAGAAATATTTGAAGCCAATCCTTTTGGCTAGACCAATATTGCTCCCCAATGTGATTCAACAACACTAAAAAAGGTTTGTCGTCAACTTTTTTTATGCAACATTTCTTTAAATTTGACAGTAGTGACAGGCTGCCCCGCATGATTGCTAATAGATTAACAATGGGTGTGGATGCAGGTACATCTAGAGCTAAGGTTACCAAACTTCCTACCACAGATGGAAAAGGGTTTGGGAAAAGTCAAGGCTCCTTCTTCTTCATTACAATAGGCCAATCTAATAGTGACATGATCAATACCAATAACCTCACTACATCTAAGGGTGAGGGTGAGAAACACGATCCTCAGGATACCAATTTTGAGCCTCAGGATGATGAGGTACTAACAACTAAGATTTCGAAGCTGCATTCAATGAGGATGAATAATCTATCTAGGATCAAGAATCCTCAGGCCACCACTAACTATTTTGCTGTCGTGCAGGCTATGGTCCTAGAACCACTGGCACAATTTCCTCTCTCACGATCTGTGAACAAACATAAAATAGAGAGGTGAGGACCAATATATAAAAGAAGTGATTGTCAACTGATTGCACCATACAAAAGTATACAGAGATCACAAGTTTCTTGTAGGTCTCATAATTTGCAGCTATTCAAAATTGGGTCTGGCATTTCTATACTACTTATGAAGCCTTGGTGCCTCAAGGAAAACAGCCGACAACCCAGTTATAGTTGGTTGACCAAGGGTAAAAATGTGAAATGTGATTGATTACTGTCAATGTAGTCTTGGTGGTTTCAACATAAATTAGGGATAATTGTCAAGGTAGAATAAGGATGAATACGTTAGAAAACATGGAGAAGGGGTTGTCTCCACTAATATGAGACGATACTCCCACGTGGCCCTATATTGGATCGCCCATTGATAAGAATGGCCTAAATATAGTAGTAAGGTTCTACATTTACTTCATGTAGTACCATTATACCATCCTAAAACTAGTCAATTATCCGCCATACCAAAACATCCTATCTAGGTTGCACATTAGATGGGACAAAGATGAATCTAGAGAATATTAAGGTATAGGAGATGTTCATTTGGTCCATATAGCACCAAACTTCCCTCCCCTTTCATATGTTGATCACCCATTTTTGCAGGAAACTTCACGTTCCTATAGATGAGTACAAGTACTTGGAAGTGATTCCCACATCCTGTAAAAAAAATTCGAAAGATAAAGTTAAAGTAGTTGAAGGATGAGGTAGAGAGGAATAAGGCACCCCTACTAGATACTTCCCCGGTTGTGGATATTACTACATTACTTTTTGAAGCACATTTACGTACTCTAGCCTATTGGCCTTCAAGTATGCTAATCACCATCCCTTCTATTATGCGTAGTAATTCTATTTCTCCCTTGCCTGCCAAATTTGGTATTGTTTTTGTTGCCTCCCATCCATCGCTTACTCAGGCTACATTACTCTGGATGGGGAAGATAGACCATTTTGTTGATCAACATGAAAGCAGACGTGAGGCTACCATTCAGGGCATGATTTAAACAACATTTTCTAATGTTGTGACACCTTCATTTCTACTATTGATGCACTTGAGGATATAATAGCATTGTGCAAGTATACCCAAGGGGCCACGAAGAGGTCACAACTCTAAAAAATATTATTGCTGAGGTGAAAAAAGATGTGAAAAAGATAAAGTCGACCGATATGTCGGTGATCTTTGGGACTTTGGATATTTCTGATAGGATAATTGAGCTAGACATACCTACGGCTATGACTGAAAATTATGTTCAAGTTGAGTAGATAGTTGTTGCTGAGTCTTAGGCTGAGATAGGAGAGGGTTATTGCTGTTGCTAAGGAGGTTTATTATGAGGATCTTACAGATATTGAAGAGGTCATGGTAGATGTTGGTGTGCGGATATCTTTGATTGACACACCCTCAACTGATCCAAATGGGGTTATCAAGTTTGAGGCCATATCGGGAGTGGATTCCACCGACAAGCGAAGCGACTTCTGATAAAGGACTTTTCTTACCTCCCTCTCTATCCCTTTTATGGAATTTTTAGATACTTTCTAGCATTTGAGGAAACATTTACTACTTAATTTGTGGTAGGGTGACATATTTCCATACCTACCCCTTGTGATTATTGGTTTGTTCATACATTGGGTTTTCTGACGTAAATTATGTTTTTTTAACTATATTGTGAATATTTTAGCATGTGTCTCGTTGGTTTGATTTTAAATTAATTTTGGATCTTTCGATAATATTTTTCCACCTATTGTGTATTTAATTGGTGTTGTTCTTGTGTAAATTTAATTTTCGGTTGTGATTAATACCAATGACATAAATAGTGCTCTCAATGAAAGAAAAATTAAAGTGCGGCTACAACGACGCAAAGTGAAGTTACATTCACATTCTGTGAACCTTTTGTATCTATTTGTGATTAGCCAATTACCGAATAGAGACTCTCTAATTAACCTTCATTACTAGCGAAAGTTTAGAGTCTTGTTTGATACTTGTTCAAATGCCTTGTGTGATCAACTTATTGTGAATCTTGTATGTGATCACCTAAAATTTTCCACGTTTGTGCAGTTAACTTATTGATGCATTCTCTTGAGAAACAATTTTAAAGTGTGAAACTATTGGACATTATATTTGTTTTGTGTTCAACCTTATGTTTGCGTAAACTTTTTGTGAGCACCCTTTGAGGCTTAATCTTTTGTTTAAAGAATCTTGATGCAATTGTGACTATTCCCTATCCCTTGACCATTAATCCTCATGAAATATTGTTTTTCGGAATATCCTACTTAGGCAAAAAGTTAAACTTGTAGGTTTTGTGAAAGAAAAGGTAAACCAAGAAATTTGAAGAAATTACACTTCACCCATGCTTTTGAAAAAAAAGGAACCCCTCTATACAAAAAAAGAAGAAGATAAAATATGCCCTGAAAAGAACAAAAATCAAGAATTATGAAATGAAGTCTCAAAAGAAAATGGGGGTTTATTCACATTTCTTTTTATTTATTCTAGAAAAAAAATCGAACCCTCTAAATACTATTTGATTTATACTTTATATTCACCCAATGAAAGCATAAAACAATTTTTTTAATAAAAGGGTAGAAAATGTTATTCATACCACAATTAATAAGTATAGCAACCACTGAGCCTAATGACCATACATTTACACTTAGCCCCCTTAAAAGCCTTAAAAAGACCATTTGTTCTTGAGTGAGCTCAAACATGTGTCAGTTTTAAAATTAGGGAAATCCTAAGGTGTAGTCATGTATGTGTTCATCTTTGGAAGTGTGGGTGTTATATGTGATTTTGCAACTATAAAGTGTTGAACCATTGTGTATGAATATGGAATCATTTTTCGTGATTGTGCATTGGAGTACCTCTGTAAAATTTGACGTTCAATTTGAAGTTGGGATTTAGAACTTCGGAATCTTTGGGAATAGTGAGTCACTACTTTAATCATTGAGTGAACAATTGATCCTTGCATGAGTAAGTGGATTCTTGTCATGTGCATTCATAATTGAGTCTTGTTTAGCACTATTTGAGACATTATTTTTTAAGTGCTAAATTTGTGTTTTATTTGAGGAAAAACTAAAGTTTAGTTGGTGGTGTTGATGAGTTTTAGATTTGAACTCATTTAGGGCTTTATTTTTATATATTTAGTGTGCTCAATTTGTTATTAAAATGCTTAATTTTCATGTTTTTGAATTGAGGAATAAAACAAGGACTCTAATATTCCAAAAGGAATGAAGCAAGTTTAATATAGATATAAAAGAGACTAGGTGATCCACAAGTCCTTTGGGCAAGTGGTGTAGTGGACATTTTACCTCCTAAAATTCTAGTGTGCCAAGCCTATAATGAGAAAACTATGTTTGCAAGAGAAATTAGAAGTTAGCTGATCGCAGGGTGGTTTCGCGATGCAAAGATAGATCACCCAAAGTTACAGACCAGGAGGAGGCTGAAGGTCAAGGTAAAAAGATGATGGAATTGACAAAAGGGTAAAATTACTCTTAAGCAGATGATGGAAAAAAATTTAGTAACGATTTTTATTTTTTTATGATACCTTGCAAAAACCTCGATTCTTTGTGTGTGATTATGTGATTATGGCCTTATATAGTTTATGGGTATTGAAAATTCTATCATTAATGTTGTTTAGAAGTTATTTTAATCAATAACTTTAGTTTAATTTAACAATTATAGTTGAGCATGCAATTCTACCTTCGGGTTTTAGTCTTGCTTGAGAGATAATTTGTTAAGACCGGACTCTACCCACAGAAGTAACACAAAGTACTTACCCTCTCAAAGGTCTTCTACAATCCCTTAACATTCATTCATCGCATCGTCATAAATCTAGTGGAAGATTCTAAACTTTTTCATATCATAATATAAAACTAAACATCATTTCATTCAAAACCGTTACTACACAATTAGGAGACTAAGTCTCGTCTTTCTATCTTACACACGACTCTAATAAAATAGGGACACGACCCTTCACAATAAAAAATATTATTTATATACTATAACATGAACTTGCTTAAAACTCTTGACATTAAGGTCCTTCAATCATTAAGGACACACTTGAATTTTGGAATAGTAATCCAAGCTCCTCATTCTCATTCTTTAGCCATCTCCACCTACACTTTATGTAACCATGTGCTACGTATGATAAATATGCAAAAACACAATTTAAAGAAGACATTTAATTAGAAACCATGATTCATGTCTTTTATAGAAACTTCATAAGCATTTGATAGAATAAGCACACATAGTTCACATACATTATATAGACAATGATTCTATTCACAACAACACATAACACCATCCATCAGATTTAATACAATAAATATCACAAATACATTACCTTTTATTTTTATCTTAAATCCCTTACCTAAATCAACCCTAAAGTAATACTCAGTGCAATGCATTAATAGTGTCCCATTCCACCATTCATACCAAAGCATCACTTTAAGGCCACCATGGTTAACATTCATACAAGCTTCATAAATTAAAGCACATACATTTATAAGGATATAGCAAATCATGAAACATAACTTTCAAATATGAACCTTCACCTAAGACAAACCCCAAATCACACTAGTGCAATGTGCAAGTAGCATCCCAGAATACTATTCACACCATGTGTACCGATGGAGTTACCCTAGACTAGGAACATCACATTAAGAAAGTCATAACACATGTATTTAACCTTAGACATAAGACCCACATACTTCACGCACCTCATATAAAAAGTCATTTATTTTTTCACGTCAAAGCCTTACTCATAACCCTAATAAAAGACTACTAGTGCAAGGTATATGTGAAGCCCCAAAACCTCTCACATACCAAGTAAACTAACAAGGAGATCACAAGCATTGCCCTTCACCTCATACATCATCATGAGAAGTATAGACAACAACATCATGTATATCGAAGAAGACTAACATCATGCATATAGTTGTACAAGTGTATATATATATATATATATATATATATATATATATATATATATATATATATATATATATATATATATAAAAATGTTATTAAGAGTTCCCTTCAAGATCTACTTGTGCAATATCTCTTCCCACACTAAGCCATATCTCTTAGGTAGTCCTACATAGTTTTAATCTTCTTACATCCATTGTTCATTTTAAATTAAGAAAACTATCCTTAAACGACATTAGATAATGTGACCTAAATAAGAAATCGGTGTCAACCCCTAATACCAAAAGGTCGGCATCCTTCTTGCAAGGTACGACTTTAACATCATCCTAGTATCTAGGTGGATAAGCTTTCTAAGGTTGTTATGGGGGCACATATTTAAGGAATTACGACGCTTTTACTAGAAACCCTCTTTATTCTAACTAGCAATGTAGTTCCACCTCATGAGAACATTAGTAGAAGATTTCTCATGAAGAGACCCCTCTAATTATCAAGTTCACTCGGTGATAAGCTAAATTCCCTTTTTGAAGAGCCTTTAAGTCTTTATTAAACATTTGTTCATAATATAGGCCTTAGGAGATTAACCCCTTATATAACATGTACATATATCAAAGGTTAAATTGTGATAATTTCCTTTCATCAAAACCAACATCATGTGAGAATGTCCTTACACATAATCATAACATCCATAACGTAGTCTAGTTCAGAGTACAATTCAGGAAAAACCTTTCAAATGAATCTTCTTCACTAGAATATTGCTAACATCCTACGTTCATACATTCATGTGTATTTATACATATGTGAGAAAACCTTTCACATAAACACTTTTAGAAAAGAAAAGTTCATACTTAATTAGTCATACTTTTCATGTATAATAAGAAATAAAGAAGCATATGAGAATTATCCTTTCAATTGACAACATGAATATATCATACTCATAGTTATGCATGGGATTTATGTTGTATTGGTCCTCATGATAACATAATAATAATAACATTTATATTGAGGAACCAAACTTCAAAGTATCACAACCCATATACAATATCCTCAAGTCATGAACAACTCTTATGTACAACATTTAGTGACTATAGACCACACACCCACATTTTATTAAAGGAGACACGAACATATTGAAAATTGAATAAACAACTCCTAACATTTAAGGATCAAACTTTAATATAGGGATTACATAGGTTGGGGTCATTCTAAAATAGTACTTATCACAATCAAACATGTAGACCACACCTTAACTAAAATAATCATTCACATTGTACTTCACCCTATCAATACACCTAAATCATGATAAGTACTACATATATAAACTTCATGTCACACTTTCATACTCATAATAATTAAACACACAACTTACTTTATATCTATTGCCCACAAGGACATGATCACAACATGTATACATAATATAGAAGTAAACACCACCACCATAATTGGACCAAACCATACAACATCAATTTTAATACAATAGACAAGAAGTTAGGTAAACTTACATATTCTCCAAGCCATGATTTTCATAGATCAATCCTCAACTATTAATTATCAATTAATATAGATAGCAGTATAATTCAACAATACATTACAATCTAAAAACAATTTAATTGACATCTAATCAAGATTATAAATGCCAAATTGAGAGATTAGATAGATCATGTGTTATTCAAGGAATTACATTGAAAATAACTTTAATAACATTGATTAAACATCAATTTATCTCAATGTGTTTTTAAACCATTTGACAATGAACCCATGTTTAGATTGGAAATTGGAAAATTTGATCTTAGAAAAACACTAGGTAATCTTTCACAGGACTCCTTAGATGAAAGGTTATCCAAGGATAAAGTCTTACTATACCTTAAAACAAAAAAAGCACACGAAAGTTGGAGAAGAAAAAAAATTGAAATCCATCTCCTATCTTCATCTTGAGCTTGGGGTACAATGTAGTTCTAGATTTTAGAGGGAAAGATTTAATTTACAGAATGAATTCTAGTTTTGGGTTTGAAGGTTTTATCTGACTTAACATACCCTAAAAGGGTAAAATAATTCTGCACCCAATAACTAGAATGTGGGGTGAACTTCCAAATTCACCCCTCACTTGGTTGAGACGTTTTAGTAAACTACATGTGCCATCGATGGAAACCATATACGGAACGTCAACTTGCCGACGACACATCTGAGTGCTCCGTCGTCTTGGTTAGAGGCTCCTCATTTAGGGTCTAATATCCCTCGACTAAGTATGGAGCCTTGCTCTCTTTTAATGGGGTATCATTTGGTTGATGGGGCATAAATGCAGTCGTTGTTCTAGGTTGTCTTGGCAGCTTTTGGTCAACTATAGGGTACTCCTCAAGGACCCTCAGGGTGGTCCTTCTGGATTGTTACCCAAAAGTTTTGACCCTAAACATGACCATATAGATACTATTGTACCCCCCTATGATTTTAGACTCCAAGAAACACTTAAACATAAGGAAAATAGACAAAGGCATACCAGCAGGCAAATGACTAGTTTCTGTACGTCTTGGTCATGCCTTTATGTTTGACCTCAAACCTCTTCCAACCTACCATTACAAGATGTGAAACACCTTATTTACTAGTTATTAACTCTTATAACAAACATGAGTCTCTAGTTCATCCTAGTTTAGTTTGACGGTCCTAGAATTATCTCGCACTTGGGAACATTCTTCCTCGAAAGACACTTAAAGCACTTCAAATCATTTTCAAGGACTCAATGACCCATTTGGAAAATGACACCATTAAATATAAGACAACATAATAGTCAATGCTCCAATCTTACAAGTAACACTAAATTCATATTATTTTACACTCAATGCAACACAAGCAAGTTAAAACTTCATTCATTCACTCGTAATGCATCATATACATAAATGTTTCACATGTATATAGGAGGAACTTTCTTATCCTAATGATTACATGTCCTTTAAATCACATATAATAAAGTACAACATTATAATTTACGAGGCAAATAAGCAACTCATACTAAATGCACATAAATCATGAGTAATTTAGATCAATAAAATCTTTAACATTTAGACATAACAACATCAAGGACATAGATAACATCACAATGTTTAGTTATGTTCAAGGAGGAATTTCCTTCTCCTTAACATACTAATAGGTAATCATTAAGTTCATATACAATCATTTCACAAAGGTCAATTCATGAAAAGGAGAAATTTTCTTAATTTCTATCCAAAAGCATGCTTATACTCCCTTCATTATGAAGTGAAAATGGTTGATAACACAAAAAACATCAAAATATAAGGAAGTCATTTAACAATATTTCAATTTCTTGCATAAAAATAGTTTTTATGAACATGCATCATTTCTGAAAATTAGTACCACTTATAGGCACATATCAATGATATTGGCAAGACACACCATCACTTCTCAAGAGTGAGTCTATACCAAAATTCCTCAAATTACAAAATCACATATTTAAAGAGGGAACTTATCTTTTCTCATTTAAGTATAGCTCAACATTTCAATGTGAGGGAAAAATACACTCACATCAAAAGTGACATAAAGCATGTTCATCAATCCATAACATGAAGTCAAATGTGCATTTACATTATTAATATGCACAACAACATGAGAAATATGCAATTTATCAAAATTATGTTTTTATGCGATAAGAATTTTATAAAACATGCATAACATAGTGTAATCTAGTACATGCAAGTTATACTCATGCAATACTCCAAATCATTAACAAGATACTAAAAATCTTTGGTTTCCAGATTGAATAAGAATAGAAGGAAAACATATGGATATCAACAACCGTACAATTCTGTAACATTTTGGAAAAATGTACACAACTAGTGAAGAGTCTGTTATGTTTTAAGAATAGGGAGTGGGTACATAGGTATCCCAATGCCCAAGTAATATTGAGCATAATAGAGAATACTGGCTTAAGGGTGTTAGCCAATTTCTACGTATACCCAAGTATTTAAAATATAATACAAGCTTGTTTGAGAATTGTACCTGCGATGAATACCTTAAGCTAAAATTAATATGCCAACCTTCATACAATATGTACTAGGAATTCAAGTGTCAATCCTAGTACCATGGCACATTAGCAGTTAAAATGATCATGTAGATTAAGTAGTGCCCAAGGACATTATAGGGATCCTTGGGAAAATTAGTAAACATTCCAAATGAACTTTCCCTAATAGTTTGTTAGAAAAGTACACACAACAAAGGTTCAAGCACATGTGCAACCGGCCAAAGGAAAAGCTAACCGATTCGGTTAGGGCCAATGGGAACAAGTCACGCGTCCGGGTAAGCCCACATGGTTCCAAGCTCCCTAACCGGTCCTAGCATATAACTAAATGATCTACCTAACTAACTAACCTAGGACAAACCAAAAATAACTAACCAAGGAAACCGACAACCTAAGACCTAATCGGGTGACTTTAAGACAAGGAACTAACTAAGAAACATCCTAGCACTAACCTAGGATGGTCCAAAGGGTAAGTTCTGGTCCTAACGACTTAAGGTTACTTTAGTAATTACCCTAGGTCACATAGTTAATTAAATTAGAAACTTAATTAATTCACTTAAATTGTCAAACCGAAATCCTTACACTAGACAAGCAAGTAACAAAGAAACATACTAGTACCTAACCTAGGATGGTCCAAAGGGTTGGTTATGGTCCTAACAACTTAGGGATACATTAGTAATTACCCTAGTTTACCTAATAAATTAAAATAGAAACTTAATTAATTTAATTGGTCAAAACCAAAAGCACTATGCAATTTCCAGATTTCTGTTCAGTCAAGTGTTCTTCTAATTCAAGTAAATTTAGGAGGGGCGTTTTAGTAAATTAGCTACTTGATTTATTAATTAAGTTAATTAGTCTAAGTTAAATACTAAATATTCAGTTACTAGACCTAGACTCATGATCATTCAGTAAGAAATACATGACTTGAAAGCAGTAAAGAAACGCAAGAAAAACAAAAGTTCTCCTTAGGCGATTTCAAGAAGTTCTTCAAAATTTTCGTGAAAAAGTGCAAGGTGACCTTCATAGATTCAATTCTACAATAAGGTATTGGTTATGTCTCCTAGAATTTGTTCTCTAGGATTCTTTTCAAACGTTTTTGCAGTCAAGAATATCAAAACTAGGGTTGTTCCCAATGAATCGCATGTTCATCTCCCTAGTTTTTCCGATCTTCAATTCTTAGAAGTTGTATGATGTGAATTGCGAGTATGTTGTTGGTATGTGGTGTTAACTGATTATTATGTGTATGTTTACATGATCTTATTGTTAAATGAAACCTAAATGTTAGATTTGCATACTTAGGGTGTTATCTGTATGAACGTTAAGTTTTGTAATACCTACTTGTGTTCAAGAAGATGAAATTTTTATAAGTGTTCATTGAATTTTCTCATATGCTAATCTAAGGTTAAAATTTGGCTTTTTTAACATAATCTATTATCATAACGTATTTGTGAAGTAATTGTCATGGCTAGTGATAATGTTATGACAAGTATCTAGTGAAATTATGATTTATGCCAACAAATGTGCTAGCAAAATTGTGTCCAATCATATTATTTCCAAATCATGTAAAGTCATACCAATCTATACATCAATGAACTCATAACATAGTGTATGCCAATCAATTGGATAAGTTCCAACATACTCTATCCGCACGAACTTGTCAATGTGATAACATTGTATAAGAAGATATAACTTTCATAAAGAATTGTACAAAACTACCAATAAACATTGAACAAGTTAAGGCGAGTAATGAAATAATTGAAAGCTTAAGTTGTGAAATTGACCTAATATAGAGTGTTAAAAGAAGTGAGACAGGTCTAAATTACATTTAATCTATTATGTCAAGAATACTCACATAAGAGGGTGTTAGAGTACTTGAGACAAGTCTCACTCGCACCATGATGATAATGTAAGATTTATGTTCATATTCATCAGGCAAATAAAGAGATGACCAGTCATCCATAGATTTAAGTAAACCTCATAACTAGAAGCAAGTTTCCATAATGTGTGAGTAACCTTTAAAAGATATAAAGTAAAATAGATCTGAACTTAGCACCGATAGACTAGCAATGAGCTTGTGCCAGCACACGTAAGCCTCATAAGATGAGATCACAACACAGGTGGACTAGGGTCTCCGTTAATCTCCTAGTCTTCGAACTATGTTTGCCAGCATAGGGGTACTAGCCTTAGAAGGCTAGCAGTAGGTTTCACTTTTCCCGGTGATTCCACCTCTTTTCAGTGTAGGGGAGACACTGGATTTTATGTTTAGCTCATGTCGTATATGTCGGTTAAAGATCAGGAAAGTATCCAGTTTGCTTCAGCCGTGAACCCCTTTTTTCGATGTGGGGAAGACACTGACTTGGTTGACCTTTAGCTGGTGAAGCACCCTTTTCGGTGTGGGGTAGACACAAAACTTGGTTTACTTTAATCGATGAATCACATCTTTTCGGTGTTGGAGAGACACTGGATTTCATGTTAACTCGCATTATCTACTTTGGATAATGCCAAAGAATTATTTAAAGAAAGTAAGAAAGAATGAAAGTACCATGTTCACAGTGAACAACAGATCAAAGAAGTAGAAACATAAGTTCAAAGTGAACTAAGAAAGTAAAGCTCACGAATATGAATCGCCAGTTTTGATAAGAATGAAGTTTTAACAAGTTGTGGGTATAACCTATGAAGATTGACTTATAATGACTTCTTATATTATGCCAATAAAGGGGAGCAAAACGTAATGGCTAATCAATGCCCCAATATACTTATAATATGCAAACAACCAAATAATGGGCATAGCTAATAAAGATTCGCTTATAAAGACTTATGCCAACTTAACAAGAAAAGAAGATATAACTTGTAAGTAAGGTAGCCAAATCATTTCTTGAGTCTTTTGAATTACTTACTCGATTTATTGTAGGTATGTGACTACAATGAAACATTTCACTTTTAAGTATGACATAATATTAAAGGGGATCATTGAACTACACAACAGAAAGAAGAATAGACTGAAACATAATCTATGTCTCAGAAAAGGAGCTCTCGGCTTAGAGGAAGAAAAATATTAATTTCCGTTTAAGTTGTTCTAAAATTATGATCATGATTCCAGGGTTTTATGTTCATATAGAAAATTAGTTGTACACTTTAAATTCATTAGAATATGTCATATTCATACCATAAATCAAAAGTAAAGATTTATGAAAGTAAAAAGACTTAACTTTCCATAAACTACATGTTGCTTTAGGAAGATCTTTCCTTGATCATGCATAGTCCTTATGTGTTATGTGCATACACCGATACTTAGTACAATTGTGTATTGACCCCATACATTATTACTATTTTTGTATGTGCAGGTTCTGGAGAAGATTGAAGATTCAACTAAGTAGTTTGGATTAGCGATCTCCAGACATTTGTTAGGTCCTCTTGAGTCCGATGATGCTACATTTTATTATTATTGATTTAGTAAATTAGACAAAGCTAGTGGATATTGTCCCTAGCATTTCCTTTCAAAGAGTGGTTCTAGGCTTTTGTATTAAAGCTGTTTGGCAAACTATTATTATCATTATGATTCTCTATTTCGATTGTTTAATCTTAAATATATGGTTGCTTTAGTTTTAGCCGTAGTATATCACTCTTATGCAGTAATTATATAAAGTCTAATATACTTCATTAAGTTTTAAATTTGTTTTAAATTTTCCCCAAATTAAACTGTATGATTGTGATGAAAGCTAAGAGAGAGGCTTGTCTGCGACCTCTGAGAGGTTAACGACGTCGTTCACATTCGGGTTCTAGAATCCGGGTGTGATAAATTAAACTCATCATCCCCCACTTAGGATAAACCCATCAAAGAGCAACTCATCTAATCTAAGAGAACATTAACTTACCATTAGTTCTAATCAACCCTGAAATCCCGTTCTTGGGACAAATTTATGCAGACCCTTCTTAACATGACATCATTCCTCTCTCAAGCAGGAACCATTTATCACTAAACTCCACTAGGTGGACATTTTAATAAATCCAAAAATGAGTATATAAATCACTCCACTTCATAAACAACAGTTAAAGTAATTCTCAACATGGAGAAGTTCAAGAAAGATGTATGTAGGAACATTAAGGGAACTCAAAGCCGTACCATCTAGGAACATTATCCCTCTCATTGGGTGAGCTTAATCAAATATTCTTCACATTTTTCCTTTATAAACTATTGTTTAAGCAGGCCAAGACTAAAACTCCATATTCCACACATGATATGATTTTATACCATTGAGGATTTTTAAACCTACACTTATAACAAGGAACTTACCAATACAATCATAATTACCTACCACTCAATCACCACAATTCCTCTAAGTACATCACTTTAAGGAAACTCATAAAAATAAATTTGGGTGATACTATCCAACCACATAAGGCCTTAACTACCACAGGAATATCAAGTGTAACTTCATAATTTAATCATATCCTAATGTCAACCTATAGAAAAGTTAATGTAACTATTCAATAAATGGATAAGATAAGAAATGCTTAATGTGTCAAGAATTTCTACAATTAGACTAGGGTTCACGGATTGATGCGCGTAGAAGAAGACCTCGAAACCCTTGCTACAGCCAATCCAACTAACTTAGAAAGTTAGTTGAGCTTGAAAAGGTTGGGTCCAACCATGTAGGGATCTTGAATACGAAGATTTAACTCAAAGGAGTCTATACCAAACTTAAAAACAAGAAATCTTAGGTTTAAAGAGTGTAGGGGTAAAATGGTCTTTTTTCTGGATAAGGGTAGTATTGTAGTTATCCTAAATATGTAATTAATTAGTTAATTAATAAAATGGAGGGACAATTTGGGGAGAGAGGGCCGAAATTGAGCCCTTGAAATGAAGTCTTGCTCCACCGGGGTTCAAACCTAAGTGGGAGCAATGACTTAATGTGATTTTTATTATTGGTGAATTAATTTAATAAATTAATAATCAATTTCTGATTTTAAAAAGGAAAATTTTACTATTAATAATTAATTATTTATTTATTTATTAAGTATTTTTTAAATTGACTAAGTCTTGCCAACTATCCTAGTTTTAAAAGTCACTATCTCACACAAACTCTCTCTCTCATGCTTAAATATTTCTCTCTCTCACGCTTAAATCTCTCTCTCTCTCTCTAGTACAAATTGTTTTTTCTTTTATTCAAAAACATAAGAATATTAGAAAACAATCAAATGTTCTCTACACCTAAAAAAAAATATACAAGCAAGCAAGCTAAGTTAAGAAACAAAAAGTTTGCAACATCTTCTCAACGGGTTTGTGTTGAAGATTAAGATACAACAAGGTATGGGTTTTCTCTCTTGGAATCCTTTATCCAAAATAAATTTCTTTCTACAAAATTCAACATATGAAACAAGAGTTGTCCCCTTTATTCTTGAACTCCTTGTCCCTAGTCTCCTTCCGATATATATCTAAATTAGTTAAGAAATCATGTTGTTGGTATGGTTGCTGGTAGGAAAGTGTGAAATATGATGTTACTTATGATTTTATGTTTGTAAATAGTAATCATGTTCAATGATGTCAACCGAAAATGATGTGGTGCAATGTGTAAAATGTTTATTGTTGTTTTCCATTTGAAGTCTTAAAATGGCTTGTTTGATGATTGAAATTATTGTGCATAAGGTGTGTAAATTGTTATGTAAATGAAGTGTAAGGTGACTGATCTTAAATGCAAAAATCTAAGCTAAAACAACAATAAATTTACACCTAAGAATGTGTTAAAAGAATTGGGAAAGTACCTCAAAACGAACGTATTAATGTTGTTAAATAAAGGCTAGAAAATTTAATAAATTTTCCAGCGCTTAGTAATGGAATTTTCAGCCAGAATACTTGAGGTTGACAGTTTTAAAAATATATTTAAAAGATGTGAGGTAAGTGGGGATTAAACCGAAGACCTCACTACATGGATGCTGAAAAAAATAAATGAGAGGTGTGGGATTCGAACCCACAACCTCTCGGACAAACAAGAGAGTAAGAGGGAAATTTTAAATTAATAAATATATTGGGAGGAGTGGGATTCAAACACACCACCTCTTGGCTGAAGGAGGAGACAAAGAGAACAAATTAAAATGAAAATAAAGTGAGGCTCTGGGGGCTCGATCCCACAACCTCACTGCCAACGCTTAAGTAGTTAACTTTTAAATAAAAATAAAAATAAGGAGGTTGTGGGGTTCAAACCCACAACCTCTAAGTCCCATGCGAAATAAAGAAAAAAATAAAGAGAGGTTGTGGGGGTTTGATCTCACAACCTTCTGGTTAAGCCGAAATGGACAAGGAAAATAGATAGGAAAATAAAAAGGGGGATGTGAGGGTTCTAACCCACAACCCCTTGGCCAAAGGAGAGAATTTCTAGAAAAAACAGAACTAAAAAGAAATGTTGATGTTGGAGTTCGATCTAGGGTCCCAATGTCATGAGCACTACAACTAAAATCAAGGAAAAATATAAGTGTTGTTCAAGAGATTCGAACTTGAGTTCCTTTGCCCCAAATTTCCGTATTGATACATAAATCATACATGAATTAAATGTTCAAGAATAATGCACCTACTTGGATCGAAATTGAAATCTTGGCATTCATACAAGATACATAAGTCTTGTACTATATAATCTTAGGAAGCTATGAATCACTTAAGAAACTGTGAATGAAACCTCATGGATTCTATGTACAGACCATAAGTCTAGCATATAATTAAAAATAAGTGAACCTAAGATGTATGTAATGAAATGATGAAACCCTAGAAGGGTTAAGTAGGAGTGTAAGATAGCCTAAATGGCCAAGTGCGTTGGCATATGAAGAAATGAACAATGAAATGATGAAATGAACAATGAAATGATGAAACCCTAGAAGGGTTAAGTAAGAGTGTGAAGCACACCAAATGGCCAAGTGCATTGGCATATGATGAAATGAACATTCATGTATAAAAGGGGTGAGTAATTATGAAGAGCAAATGTGCTAATGTTAATGAATGTGGTGACAACATGATATGAGGCTAATGTATTGGATGAGAGCAATATCAAATGAGCCTAAGTATATGTTACCAAAACGTACTCACCTATGAGAGTGTAAAGTTAATGAAGAGACCAGTCTTTATGAACACTCTAATGAAAGTATTGAGATTAACACACTTAATACTAATAATGAGATGAGAAATTATCTGTTGAGGTGAATGAAATGGATCTTTTTATTGAGCATTGATAGACTATCTATGAGCGATGATGCCTTTTTTCAGGAAGGGCGTAGGTTCATGTAACTATCATGAGATTAGACTGTCCGACATGCTGATACGCTCAAACTTACTTCTCAAATAAGAACTAAAGCGGTCGTGTCAAGTATATAACCCAACTAGTGAGGTTGGGATGGTTCCCACGAGGAAAATAGTCTAGACTTAACTTCAATCTGTTATTACTTTTGTTTAGTCAATGACTTCCTTGGAAAGTAAAACCATAAAAGGGGGGTTTCTATTTCTAAATGAGTGAAAATAACTAACGAAATTGAAAGAGACACTTAAAAGCTTTGAATGTTGGAGTTTAATCAATTAATCAAAGTAACTAGGGTTTACGTGTTCCCCACAGGTTCATAACTTGACAATTCTAACTATAACAATTCTTTGCTAGTATCTTGCATGCAAAGTGATAAGTTATGTATTTCTAAATCCTTGGTCCGGCATCTACAAAATCTCACTCCGCACCTTGGTTCGGGTACATGTGTTGCTTTCCTGACCCTTATCTTTACCTCATATTAAGCATCATATTCGATATTTGACTACGTTATTACCTCGTACCAATCAATACTAGCCTATTATATAGTATACACTAAATCTATGTTGATAATTCTTTTCCTATTATCTACCTCCTTGGTCCGGCAAGTAGCATTAAGGCGAGTTCTAACATTGGCCATATGTTAAAAAGACTTCTAAGCGAAAGAATTATTTATACATGCAAGACACTATTCTAGAATTGTTATTTTAGTTAGGTTTTATCTCATTATTTGCCTATGGTTCCCACAACCCTAGTTATGGAGTTTAGTTACTCATAGTCATAATCACAATATTCAAATATATTAAATAAGAAATCATGTACTTACTTCAATGAGAAAGAGTAAAATTCGAAAGTTTGCTTGATTAATCACCAAAAATCACTTGCAAGAATCTCAAAGTAATCAATAATCTCACAAAAAGTCTAATGATAATCAAAAGTCTAACACTATTACACAGAGTCTAATAATAATCTAAGAGTCTAACTATCTGGAGTCTAACCTCAAAAATGAGGTTTTTCGAACTATTTATAGAAAATAAAAACCTAGTTAAACAAGGATTCTAATTGCTGGAAATCTGTCAAAACGTGGCTAGGTCGACGGACCTCGCGACGGATCGTCGTGGTCACGACGGACCGTCATGGACTCCGTCGTCCCATACTGTTGAAATTTCTTCTGCTGCTCTCTTCATTACCCTCGACGGCAGGTATGACAGACCGTCATAGGCACAATGGTCCGTTGAGGGTCTCGTTCCAAAATACTTCAACTCTTGGAATATGGGTACTGGGATTACTTCTCTGAACTTCATGACGAACCTGCAGGACGGACCGTCATAGACACGACGGATCGTCATAAGCTTCGTAACCCCACACTTGGTCAGACTTCCCATCTTCCCTTAGCAGGTGCACTACGCTGCCACCTACGGACCTTCACAAGCACGACGGACCGTCACAAGCTCCGTAGGTGGTCTCTTCTGCATTTTTTCGCTCAAAATATCCGCATTCATCTTTAGACAGATTTTCTGCAAAATAAAGAGAAACTTTAAAAATTAGCACAAAAAGGCTTTTGGACACACTAAACTTAAGGAAAAAGTATAAATAATGCTGTGAAACTACGGTATATCAAGACCCTCAACTTAAATTCGTTGTTTGTCCTCAAGCGACACACTATGACTCAATACAAAATCTTTGTAAAATAGTATCCATGTTTCATCCTTTGCAATCATTTGGCTATTAATCCCGATTAATCTCACCAAATCTATGCATGCTATCATTATTAGGCTTGAATTATGTGGGATTAGAACATGACACAGACTCACCATGCACTAACACCTATTCTCTTCAATTTCTCACCGAGGTGCTAACAATTCCGGTATTGCAACTAGTGTCCTCATTTTAAAACAAAATTCTCATTATTTCACACAATGATTTCAGTTTGAGTATAAGGATTATTTTTCAACACTCACTCTCAGAATAAAGTCGCACTCATTCATACCTATTGCCATAAGCTTGCCCTTATTTTCCCTTAAGTTCGCTATACAACCCTTAGGATCACGATAGGAATTTCTTAGCTTGTAACATAGGGTCAGGGTCAGGTAGGGTATATTTAGGTATACTTTAGTGACTTTTTTCCCTCCTTGACATATCGACTAAACCATCCACTTTCTATCATTTTATCTCGCCCAGTTTCTCATATTCTTTCACTTTGCTATTTTCTCTTCTTTCTTAATTTGTGTAAGTGATTCTCTTCTTTTTTTTGCTTGTATTTCTTGTATATTTTTCTTTTTCTTTACTTTTCTTTCAAATAATTTTTGAGTCACTTTACTTTTGTTCTTTCTCTCTCTTTGTTCTTTAAACCCCACTTTGCAGAGCATTCCTCATAATAGCCACCCTCAACTCATGGCTTTGCCATGAGTCAAGGTACACAATGCCCAAAGTTGGGTCAGGGCCATAACGGCCATAACAAAGGTTGTTTACTGCAGTATCCACCCTCAACTTATGCTTTTGGAATAAGCTGAGGTGCACATGTCCAAGGAGGGACCAGGGCCAACACATTATTCCTAGAAAAGATCAGTTGGGGTGAAAAATAAAGGTTTATTTAAAGCTCAGATCATTTGGATAAAATAAGGATAAATTTCATTTGGTTTTATTCTATTTAGGCTAAAGATGGGCTACATTGAATAAGGGCCTATGATTCTTTCCTAATTGTCTATTACAACTTACTTTTAGTAGGACTAACCAGGCAAGTTCTAGCTCAGTTCAAATAGTGGACTATTCAAATATTCCTCAAACTCACTTGACATCTCATCACTCTACCAGATTATCAGACACCTAGTTCAAATTTTTGACTTAGAGTAATGCAATGGTGTACCTCTATGTCATGCTTAGAGTCACACATTTATCAGTTACTATGCCTAGTCATGCATCATTTTCCAATTTGTCAAGATATCATTTTAGCCATCATGCTCCAGAATTAAACTATGTACAAAAGATATAGACATTCATGTTCAACAGAAAAAGTAATCAGTCTTTTGGGGAAAAAGAACATAGGCAAGAAAACCCCAAAAGAGGATAGTGAATTGGGCTACTCAGACTTCACCCTAACACTCACTTTCCATTTACCCCACCCCCAACAAAAAAAATATGCAATTGTCCCCAAAATATATATATAAAAAAATTAAATACTAGAGTGGTAGGTGAAGCAAACCTCTGGCGCAAAGCGCCGATAATAAGCACAGACCGTTGTGATCATGATGGTCCGTCGTCGATGTCCGTCATAGGACACTTGAAAAAATGGAGACCTATAAGAGAGGGGTCTCTGACCGTCATGACGGTTATGTAGGACGGACCTTCGAAAGTATGACGGTACGTCGTAGATGTCTGTTGGAGGACACTTAGAAAATGTGAGAGACCCTTAGGAATAGGGTCTCTAACAACCAGAACGGTTGTGTAGGACGGACCGTCGAGAGAAGGACGGTCCGTCACATGTGACCGTTGGTGACTGTTGCAGAGTGATTTTCTGCAGAATTTCCTGGTGATGTGCCTGCAACTTTAAAACCTACTAGTAGAAAATGCTACCATTACTAGAAATAAAGAAAGGAAAAAAAACTATAAGTATGGGGTTGCCTCCCAACAAGCGCCTAATTTAACGTCGCGGCACGACTGAGGACGCTTGATTACTCAGCCCTCATCAAGATGGTATGCCTCTATCATTTCATTCACCGATGCAGTATGCCAAAAGTAGAGTTTTATTCGTTCTCTATTCACCTTAAACCACACTCCCTCCTTGGTTTTTGACTCTACTACTCCATGAGGGATTACTTGGGTGATCAATTAAGGGCCAGTCTGTTTGGACTTGAGCTTGCCCGGAAGACAAGGAAACCCAGATTTATCTAAAAGTATCAAATCCCCAACCATAAACTCTTGTTTTGCAGTTTTTTCTTCATTCTCCTTCTTCATCTTTCCTTTGTGGGATATGGCGAATACCGATTGGAGCTCACCACTCTGCCTCATAGTCCTACAAACGTTCAAGGTCGCTTCTTCATTGTTCAACCGAAATTTCATCTGCCCCTTTTCCATATCAAAATCGACTTCACAATCAAGAATAACAAAATCAGTCGAAAAGATGAATGCCTCCACTTTTACTAGCACATCATGGAGTATCCCTATAGGCCTTTTCACTGTCCGATCAGCCATCAGTAGCCACATCGCAGTGGGTTTTGGGTCACCCAAACCCAACTTCTTGTAAATCGAGAGGGGCATGAGATTTATGCTTGCCCCCAGATCACATAATGCTTTCGCAAAATGTAATGACCCGACTGTACAAGGAATAGTGAACGCACCCGGATCTTCTTTCTTTTGTACAAGGGATCTTGTAGCAATTGCACTACAATGCTGCAGTCTATCATCATCCTCAAAAGTGACCGATCTTTTCTTTGTGACCAGATCTTTCATAAACTTGGCATAACCGAGCATTTGTTCTAGAGCTTATACAAAAGGGACATTGATAGAGAGCTGCTTTAGCATTGTTATAAAACGCCGATATTTACCATCCTCGGTCTTTTTCACTAATCTCTGAGGTAAGGGTGGTGGTGGTCTAGGCATGGGAATTACCTTCATAGGGACTTCTGCATATTTTCCATTGATCTCTTGTTCCTCAACACTACCCTTTACCACTTTATCATCATCCTTTCTCACATTTTCCTCATTAGACGGCATAGGTGGGTCAATGGTTTGCTTACCACCCAAAGAAGTGATTGCCATACAATGCGCATCATTTTTTGGATTTTGGACAGTGTTGCTAGGAAGAGTGCCCGGTTGCTGTGTGTTCACCGTCGCAGATAATTGGGCCATTCGCAACTAGATCTGTTTAATCGATATTGCATGTGTATCAACTTTTTGCCCAATACTAGCTAAATAACACCTTAACTCTTTAATGTGCTCATCACTAGCATCGAACCTCCTCATCATTTTGTGCAACATATCCTCAACTCGTTCCATACTATCTCCACCATCCCTAGGAGTAACTTCACGATTTTGGGGAGGGACATAGGGACTATTACTATCATTTCTATTATCGTAGTTACCCTTGTTGAAGTTGTTCTCGCGGTTGTAGTTTCCATCTCGGACATAATGACGCTCACGGTTATAGTTACCATAGGTCCGACATTGGTTCCCTTGACCTTGGCGCCAATTATCCTGATTTGAGCCTTGGGCGCTTGGTCGGAAACCCCCCGTCTGCTCATTTACTGCATAGGTGTCCTCCGCATAATAGCATTCATCATTAGGAGCTGGTGGTTTAGCCAAGTAGTTGACTGCATTTATCTTTTCTGCACCCCTAGTGACATGTTTTAGTACCAACCCAAGCTCAGTTCTCATCTGAGCCATTTCTTCACGAATCTCATCTGTGGCTGGGTTGTGAGTGGACTGCACTGCAAAGGTGTTTCTCCCGGTATCTGACTTCCTAGTACTCCAAGCTTTATTATTCCGGGAGATTTTCTCTAATTTATCAGCAATCTCATCATAAGGACACTCCCCATAAGATCCACCTGCTATAGTGTCCAACACCGCTTTTTTATTATCATCCTGTCCTTGATAGAAGTATTCCTTCAGTGAATCATCATCGATACGGCGATTTGGAACACTTCTCAAGAATGAGGTGAATCTATCCCAACAACTACTAACAGACTCTCCAGGTAGAGCCACGAAGTTGTTCACTCTATCTTTGTGGTTTAGTTTCTTGGAGACCGGATAGTAGCGTGCTAAGAAAACATCCCTTAGATGGTTGTAAGTGAAGATTGAGTTGTATGGGAGCTCAGTGATCCATATAGCAGCCTCTCCCGTCAGTGAGAGAGGAAACACTCTGAGCCCTATTACATCTAAATCCAAATCAGGCCTCCCTACACAACTTTTACACACTGCCCTTACCTTAGCTATATGGGTATGTGGATCCTCAGAAGGTAGCCCTGAAGACAAACCTCTGGCAGTGAGCATTTGCATTAGGCTACTAGTTACCACAAAGGTGTGGCCTGTGGGTAGAGGAGGTAAGACAAGTAGCCCATCGGAGTCTGCTATGTTATCATTGCCTCTGTAGTATGCTTGGGGCCGTGGAGCGGGATTTTGTCCCCTCTGTTGGTGTTCACCTGGAGCATGGGGTAACAACTGACCATGAACATCAACCGGAGCTGGGATGTTCTGGTACGGATCATCATCATTTATTCCCAAGATTCGATTCATATTGCGCAGTGTACGCTCTAATTCTTGATCGTAGGGAAACATGGGTTCTCTTCCTCTCCGTGTATTTGGCATACAAGGAGGATAGTTTTGAAAAAAATCAAAAACAATAAAACAAAGTAAAATCAAGAAAATATCAACTAAACTATAGTAATAAGTTCAAGTTAATCTAAAAGCTATATTCCCCGGCAGCGGCGCCAAAATTTGATACGCTCAAGCTTACTTCTCAAATAAGAAGTAAAGCGGTCGTGTCAAGTAAATAACCCAACTAGTAAGGTTGGGATCGTTCCCACGAGGAAAATAGTCTAGACTTAACTTCAATCTATTCTTACTTTTGTTTAGTCAATGACTTCCTTGGAAAGTAAAACAATAAAAGGGGGGTTTCTATTTCTAAATGAGTGAAAACAACTAACGAAATTGAAAGAGACACTTAAAAGATTTGAATGTTGGAGTTTAATTAATTAATCAAAGTAACTAGGGTTTACATGTTCCCCACAGGTTCATAACTTGACAATTCTAACTATAACAATTCTTTCCTAGTATCTTGCATGCAAAGAGATAAGTTATGTATTTATAAATCCTTGGTCCGGCATCTAGAAAATCTCACTCTGCACCTTGGTCTGGCTACGTGTGTTGCTTTCCTAACCCTTATGTTTACCTCATATTAAGCATTGTATTCGATATTTGACTAAGTTATTACCTCGTACCAATCAATACTAGCCTATTAGATAGCATACACTAAATTTATGTTGATAATTCTTTTCCTATTATCTACCTCCTTGGTCAGGTAAGTAGCATTAAGGCGAGTTCTAACGTTGGCCATCTGTAAAAAAGACTTCTAAGAGAAAGAATTATTAATACACGCAAAACACTATTCTAGAATTGTTATTTTAGTTAGGTTTTATCTCATTATTTTCCTATGGTTCCCATAACCCTAGTTATGGAGTTTAGTTACTCATAGTCATAATCAAAATATTCAAATATATTAAATAAGTATTCATGTACTTACTTCTATGAGAAAGAGTAAAATCTGAAAGTTTGCTTGATTAATCACCAAAAATCACTTCCAAGAATCTCAAAGTAATCAATAATCTTACAAAAAGTCTAATGATAATAAAAAATCTATCACTATTACACAGAGTCTAATAATAATCTAAGAGTGTAACTATCTGGAGTCTAACTATCTGCAGTCTAACCTAAAAAACGAGGTTTTTCGAACTATTTATAGAAAATAAAAACCTATAAACAAGGATTCTAATTGCTGGAAATCTGTCAAAACGCGGCAAGGTCGACGGACCTCGCGACGGATCATTGTGGTCACGACGGACCGTCATGGACTCCGTCATCCCATACTTATGCAATTTCTTTTGCTGCTTTCTTCATTACCCTCGACGGCATGTATGACGGACCATCATAGGCACAACGGTCCGTCGAGGGTCTCGATACTTCAACTCTTGGAATATGGGTACTGGGATTACTTCTCTGAACTTCATGAAGAACCTGCAGGACGGACCGTCATAGACACGGCAGACCGTTACAAACTTCGTAACACCACACTTGGTCAAACTTCCCCATCTTCCTTAAGCAGGTGCACTATGCTTCCACCTACGGACCATCACAAGCAAGGCGGACCGTCATAAGCTTCGTAGGTGGTCTCTTCTGCATTTCTTCGCTCAAAATCTCCTCATTCATCTTTGGACAGATTTCTTGCAAAATAAAGAGTAACTTATATAAAAATTAGCACAAAAAGGCTTTTCGACACACTAAACTTAAGGAAAAAGTATTAATAATAACGTGAAACAACGGTATATCACATGCCGGGTAAGGGTCATTTTATATCTCCTAGTATTCGAACCTATAGTTCCAATATAGGGATTTGGCTGGGTTCAATTCCCATGTACACTAGCATGTTTTAGGTCACTTTGTTCGGTTATTCCACCTCTTTTCGGTGTGGGGTTTCATGACACTGGATTTCGGGATGCTCACATGATCTATGTTGGTTAAAGTTAAAGTTCCTAATGAATGAATGAGGTAAGACTCAAATGATGCACATAATGAAACGAATAATACCAAAGGTGTTAGGATAGGATAATCAAGAGGTGATTTAGATTCAATTAATGACATTAGCTCATTCTTGGTCAATGCACAACGAACTCGATGAAATTCTTAAACTACATCCTAAGTATAGCTAGTGTTTTGCACTGGCCCATGAATGAAATGAAATTAAGTAAGTATGATTGAGTGAAACAGACTCTGTGTATGCTAAATTAGAGTCCCTAATTGAGGTCCCATATGTTGAGACCTCATTTTTGGGAAGTCATAATGTCAAGTCCATGATTCTATGATCTCATACCATACGAATGAATGATATGAACAACGTTATGTGTTATAAGAATTATGATATGTGCTATGTCTACGCTGTTGTGTGCTGTGTGCAGAATGTTAAGTATGATGATGTATTTACTCTCATGGCATAACTTTTCTAATCAAAATTTGGAAAGTTCATAAACATTCCTAATCCAAATTTGGAAAGATCACTCACTTTCCTAATCTCAATTTGGCAAGTCCACTAACTTGACCTTCTAAAATCATGTTGATATGAAAAAACTATTCTTACATATGCATGTCCTTGGTATGTGCTTGCATATACCCATACTCAGTACAAGTGTGTACTAACCCTATACAACTCTACAATTTTAGATGCAAACATAGGTGGATGCTAGAGCTACAGGTTGACGCTGAAACTATCCGGACGTGGAGTATTCATCTGGATTTTGTAGGCCTTTATACTTTTGAGGATGCTTGCTGATTATATCGTAGCTTAGTTCTAGGATTGAGCTAGTGGACTATGTTCCACTAGCGTTTTTTTACGCTTTTGTTCAGACATTGTATTGATACCATTTTGGCAAGCATACATTTAATGCTATATTAAACTATTTCTTTCATTTGATGATCTTAATGTTATATTGTAATGGTGAACAATTATTTATCTAAAAGGATGATTAGTATGTATGAGAAGAAACAAAAAATATTAAAATTTTCTGCTAAAATTACCTAGACGAAGTAAGAATGGCGTAAGTAGGCTTGTCTGCGACCTCTGAGAGGTCAACGATGCCGATCTTGTCTGGGGTCTAGACTCTAGTTGTGACAGTTAAGTAGTTCAAGATTTAATCATACAAGGTTCATCAACTTAGGTAGTTCATCTGTAGTCTTTAGAGAATCCCCCTCCAACTTAGGACTATAGATATCCCTAATTCTAACAAATCCCCAAAACAAATGTTTGACTCTTACAATATGGTATAGACACTGCTTAGAGGTCATTTTACAAGATTTTTTTTAAAGAAAAGATACCCCATTCCACTCTAAGATGGGTTCATTAGGAAAATTGAACTTAACTACCCTTGTTCTGCAATCAATAAAAGCAAAAAAAGCACACAACCAATCCGTTCAAAAAATAACATCAAAATCAACCATATCAAGTTCTACCAAATCCATTCATGTAACTCTATTGGTCAAAGATATTGGAAAACTCATAAAGATTGTTATAGCCATCACGGATTTACATACCGGGCTTTTAATCGAAAATAGTTCAATTAAAAAATCGGGTAGAACATCAAGCATTCTAGCTACCAGAGGTGTTGCAAATTTAATTTTTCACCGGGGTTAAGTAAATCATACACATCAATAGAGAAGAATTATAACATACCGGTGACCATATTAGGAGATTCCTCTAGCTCACCTCCAGAGCGAAGAACATAAAAGAAGTTTCTCTTTGGAGCATTAGATCTTGGATCACTTTCTTGAGCTTGACCACTCCCTTTCTCTTGATTCCTCATATTAGGTAAATCCGTAATCTTATGGATACTCTTGTCACACCCAATGAAATTTTTTGTCCCAACTAGACACTCACACCAACGTTTCATACCACACTTTGCACAAGTAGGTTTCTTGCGAGGTTAATTTCTATTTATATCCTTTTAGGACTTAGGGTTAGACACCCTATCCTTTTTTGACTTAGGGAAATTCAAAGAAAATTTGTCGTAAACCCTCTTATTGATCCTAGTCTTGTGTTTAATCATAAGACTACTTTTGGAAGTACCTCTCTCATAAGACTTGGCCCTCTTGAACACCCTATTTTTACTCTTGAGTCTAATCTCTTTAACTTGTTGATCATGAACCATCAATTTAGATATATACATGTTGTCATGTAGAATCTTTGAATGACACTCTTTCACCAAATCATTGGACGCTCTCATCACAAAGCGACTCATCTCATCCCTTGGGTTAGATACAAAGTAAAGAGCATACTTGGACAATTGTTGAACATCATGGAGTACTCTTGAACACTCATACCAACTCAATGAAGGTTGATAAAATTCCTCCACTATCTCCTCCCTTTTGTACCTAAGAAAAAAATAATCAAGGGAAGCCCTTCTAAACACCTCACAAGTGACAACACTCCTTCTCAAGGCCCTATTGTATCTCCATATGGTGTACCATGTTTGAGATTCATCCTTGAGTTGGTCGAAATCTAGTTTATCTTTTTCATTTGAAGTCAGCACCATAACATAGAGAACCCTGTAGACCTCATTAATGAAGTCTTGGGAATCTTCATTCAATTTTGACCCATATAACATAGGAGTATTTATTCTACTGAAGTCCCTATAGTAGGAATCTGTTTGACCCGCAAACTAGTTGATCTAACTACATGCAGACATGTCAAGGACTTGGGCCCTTGTCTTGACATGGATGATGGCAAAACAGTGCAACACAAGTTCAAGGTGCTTGGGTGTTGGCAAGGCAGCTTGAACATGCAAGGCTTACGTGCGGGCTAAGGTCATTGGCAAGCCAGCATGTTGGCTTGACAAGGCAAGGCTGTGAAGACTTGACAATGGCAAGAACAAAGGCAGTTCACCTGAATTGCTGAAATAAAACTATGTGTTGGAGGACAGCTAAAATATTCTAAGTGTTGGAAGCTGGCTAAAATATTCTAAGTGTTGGAAAGTAGCCTCAAATATTCTAAGTGTTAGAATATTAGTATTTCATGTAGAGAATGTAAATTGAATTAGATTCTATATGTTAGAAATATAGCTGTTGCAAACTTAGTTTGAACCCTGTGATGACAAGTGTCAGACAGGTGTCATTTGTAACTGCCGCATGCAACTGCCATGTGAAGAATTTTTATACAGGGTGGAAATTTGTTTAAGGCTTAGACAGAGTGTTTTTAGCCTTAGAATAATTCGTGAAGCCTTCCTTTGTATTAATTATAAGATTAATAAAGGTTGGGACAAGTTCTTGTAAAGTCTGTATGCTGTTTAACTTTGCTGCTTAAGTATTTCTATACTTAGTCAGATTCATGGGTGTAAAGTAGGCTGTGTGTTACAGACGTTTGTAAGACTGCCTAGAGTGGTGTTCGAAAAAAATAAATCGACCCTCTTTTAATTGGTATCACAGCATGGTTGAACGATGGTGAAAAACGCAGAAATGTGGGAACTGGCACGAAAAATCAAAGCATCCGTTGGGTTTACAGATGATATTTTGGAAGTCTCTACGTTTGTGGATTTGTTTACACAAGTCATTGACTTGAGACTTGTCGCTGAGAAATTTCAGGGGGGAGATTGGTGTATATCGACAGAATGTTGATAATCATATCACTGAAATCTTGGATTTTCGTACCACAACTACGCAACAGCTTGAGGAACTGTAGAAGGAAAATGAGAACCTTCGTGTAGAGCTCATTGTATTGTGTCGGGCTGTGGCTACGTTGAGTTCAAATTGTGTTGAATCATCTAAGGTTATAATTCAAGAACCTAAGGCCTTTAGTGGCGCAAGATGTGCTAAAGAACTGGAAAACTTCATTTGGGACATGGAACAATATTTTACTGCTGCAAAGGTGCCTGACGCTGACAAGTTAAACATTACCACAATGTACTTGACGGGTGATGCTAAACTTTGGTGGAGGACTCGAAGTGTAGATGATGTAAGTGCTGGTCGTCCTAGAATTGATACATGGGATAAGTTAATAAAAGAAATGTGTGATCAATTTCTTCCTAGCAACGCATCTTAGCTTGCAAGGGATAAATTTAAAAGGTTAAGGCATACGGGTTCGGTGAGGGAATACATTAAATAATTTACCTCTATGATGTTAGACATACAAAATATGTCTGATGAGGATAAATTACCCAACTTCATTTCAGGTATGCAGGGCTGGGCTCAAAACGAACTCAGGAGGCAGAATGTTAAAGATCTGCCTGGTGCAATTGCTGCTGCAGATTCATTGGTTAATTTTCGAACGACTTGTCCTTTGACAGATGTTCCCTCCACTTCAAAAACTAGGAAAAAGAATGATAAGAAAAGGAATGGAAAAAGGATAGTCACAAGGATGGTATAAATGACAAAGGAAAGGCAAAAATGAGGGATGGAAAAGACAAACCAAAGAACAAAGATTGTAATTCTAAGGGCTGTTGGACTTGTGGTGGTCCTCCTTTGGCCAAGTCTTGTCCAAACCGGGAAAAAGTAAATGCTTTGCTTGCTGGGAATATGAATCAAAGGGAGGAAGATGAGGAAATTGTGGCTGCAATGGCAAACCCATTGTGATTGTCCTTCAACCATATTACGGGGATTAATAATGTTGGAGAAATGTATAGTACTTCGAATCCTCATATTTCCCTAATTCATATAAAAATGAAAGTGAAAGAACAACGTGTGATGGCAATGGTTGATACAGGGGCCACTCATACATTTGTAGATGTGAGAATTGCTACAAAATTGGGGTTGTAGTTGTCTAAAAGCCCTTCCTACGTCAAAACAGTCAATGCTAAGGCACATGCCATTGTGGGTATGACTTATGGTGTGTCTATATAGACTGGAAGTTGGGTAGGAAAACATAATTTGATGGTGATGCCGCTTTGTGAATTTGCAATCATACTTGGGATTGATTTTCTAAGAAAATTCCAGTTTGTTCCGTTTCCTTACTTAGATGGAGTGATGGTTATGAATGGAAGCAATGCTGGATTTCTCAAAGGAGTTCATCCATTTGGGAACATTAATAAAGTTTCAAAGAAGATAGGTGATGACACTATACTTGCTGCCTTGGTTGAAGTGAAATCTGATGTAAAGATGGAAGTGCCTGATTGTGTTGTTGAATTGCTTAAACAGTATGTTGATGTTATGCCACCTGAATTACCAAAGAAATTACCACCAAGGAGGGATATTGATCATAAAATTGAGTTGCTGTCTGGTATGGTTGCTCCTGCACAGGATCCTTATCGTATGGATCCTAAGGAATTGGTTAAATTACCCAAACAATTGAATGACTAGTTGGATGCTGGATTGATTCAGCCATCTAAGGCCCCATATGGTGCTCCTGTTTTATTTCAAAAGAAACAGGACGGGATGATGCGAATGTGTGTAGACTACAGGGCGCTGAACTAGGCAACTATAAAGAACAAGTATCCAGTTCCGTTGGTGCAGGATTTGATGGATAGGTTGAGTAAGGCATGTTGGTTCACAAAACTTGATCTCAGGGCGGGTTATTTGAAGGTTAGAATAGCAGAGGGTGATGAACAAAAAACAACATGTGTTACTAGATATGGTTCATACGAATTCCTTGTAATGCCATTTGGGCTGACTAATGCCCCGGCAACGTTTTGCAACTTAATGGATAGTACTGTTTGACTATCTTCATGACTTTGTTGTTGTATATCTAGATGATATTGTCATTTATAGTCAAACATTGGAGGAACATGTTAATCACTTAAGTTTGGTTCTGTCTCAGTTGAAAAAATACACACTTTATGTCAAGATAGAAAAGGGTGAATTTGCTCAAAAAGAGATAAAATTCTTGGGGCATCTTGTTAGTAAAAACCAAGTTCGAATGGATCCTAATAAAGTGCAAGCCATTGTTGATTGGCAGGCACCTCGTCATGTGAAGGATTTGAGATCGTTTCTTGTCTTTGCTAACTATTATAGAAAATTCATTGCTGGTTACTCAAAAAGGGCAACGACTTTGACAGATTTGTTGAAGAAAGATACAAAGTGGGTTTGGTCTGAACGATGTGATGAAGCATTTCAGAATTTGAAGAATGCTATTGCATCTGAACCTATACTCAAATTGCCTGATTTTGAGTTACCATCTGAAGTACACACTGATGCGTCATACAAGGCAATTGGCGGCGTATTAGTGCAAGAAGGTCATCCACTGGCCTTCGAAAGTAGGAAATTGAATGATGCTTAACAGAGATACTCAACACATGAAAAATAAATGGTTGCCGTGGTACACTGTTTGTAGGTTTGGAGAGTTTATATTCTAGGTACTCGATTTGTAGTAAGAACTGATAATGTAGCAAATACATTCTTCAAAACACAGAAAAAATTGAGTCCTAAACAAGAACGGTGGCAAGAATTCCTAGCAGAATATGATTTCATGTGGGAACATAAACCAGGAAAACACAACCAGGTTGCTGATGCGCTGAGTAGAAAAGAAGTGTTTGTTGTAGTATATTCAATTTCAAAACTTGAAACTTGTTTATATGATAGAATCAGGTTGTGTGCTGCAAATGATTCATTATATGTTAAATGGATGGGTCAAGTGCAAGATGGCACAATCAGACGGTATTGGATCGAGGACGATCTGCTCTATTTTAAAAGGGGGAGAATCGTTGTACCAAATCAGGACGGGTTGCGCAAAAACATAATGAAAGAGGCACATGATTCTGCTTGGGCTGGACATCCCGGTGTTGAAAGGATGTTAGCCTTACTATCTCGTGTTTATTTTTTGCCAAAAATGGAAGATGATATAGAGTCATACTTTAAGACTTGTCATGTTTGTCAAGTTGACAAGACTGACCGTAAGAAGGAAGCAGGTTTGTTGCAACCTTTGCCTGTTTCAGAAAGGCCATGGCTATCAGTAAGCATGGATTTTATTTCTGGATTCCCTAAAGTAGATGGCAAAACATCTATCATGTTGGTAGTTGACAGGTTTTCAAAATATTCTGTTTTTATAGCTGCACTCGAACTATGTTCATCTGAAGTTGCTGCTGATTTGTTCTACAAATGTGTGGTTACGTATTTTGGTGTTCCGGCTGACATTGTGAGTAATAGAGATGCAAGGTTCACTGGTAGATTTTGGACAACATTGTTCAATATGATGGGAATTGAACTAAAATCTTCTACTGCAAATCATCCACAAACAGATGGACAGACGTAATGAATTAATCACTTGTTTGAAGAATACTTGAGGCACTATGTGACAGCAAGTCAACGGAATTGGTTAACATTGTTAGACATTGCGCAATTTTGCTATAATCTGCACAAATCGTATGCAACAGAAGGAACCCTTTTGAGATCGTTTTAGGCAGACAGCCTATGACGCCACTAGATGTTGCCAGGTCTAAAAATAAGGGAAAGTGTCCAGCAGCATATAGGGTTGCAAGGGACAGTCTTGAAATGTTATCCGAGGCACACTATAGCTTGCGCAAGGCTCAGCGGCGCATGAAGAAGTATCATGATCAACATCGTCTCTCTGTTGAGTTCAATGTGGGTTACAAGGTGTTACTGAAACTTACCCCACAAATATGGAAACAAATTGTAAGTAAGACTAGACATCGGGGTTTGATTCCTAAGTATGATGGTTCATTCGAAGTGGTGAAACGAGTGGGCGAAGTTGCTTATAGGTTAAAGTTGCCAGGAAGGTTGAAAATTCATCCCACTTTCTATGTGAGTTTCTTGAAACCTTACTTTGCAGATGCAGATGACCCGGATAGGAACAGGTCAAAGAGGGCTCCTTCATCAGTACCTACATAGTATGATGCTGAAATTGAGAAGATCCTCTATCACCGGGTTTTGGGCACAAGTAAGAAGAATACTAAGACAGAATTCTTGGTCAATTGGAAAGGCAAGAATGCAACTGATGCATTTTCGGAGAAGGCAAAAGACTTATGGCAGTTTGATGCTCAAATCGAGGACTATCTTAAAACACTCTTGATGAGGACATCGAGTTCAAGTGGTGCGGGTGGTCTGTTAGACCCGCAAACTACTTGATCTAACTACATGCAGATATGTCAAGGGCTTGGGCACTGGTCTTGACATGGATGATGGCAAAACAGTGCAACACAAGTTCAAGGTGCTTGGGTGTTGGCAATGCAACTTGAACATGCAAGGCTTACGTGTGGTCTAAGGTCATTGGCAAGGAAGCGTGTTGGCTTGACAAGGCAAGGCTGTGAAGACTTGAAAATGGCAAGAACAAAGGCAGTTCACCCGAATTGTTGAAATAAAACTAAGTGTTAGAGGACGAAAATATTCTAAGTGTTGGAAGCTGGCGGAAATATTCTAAGTGTTCGAATGTAGCCTGAAATATTCTAAGTGTTAGAATATAAGTATTTCGTGTAGATAAGAATGTTATGTCAATTAGATTCTATCTGTTAGAAATATAGCTGTTGGAAACTTAGTTTGAACCCTGTGATTACAAGTGTCAGACTAATGTCATTTGTAACTGCCGCATGTAACTGCCATGTGCAAAATTTTTATTAAGGGTGGAAATTCGTCTAAGGTTTAGACAGAATGTTTTTAGGCTTAGACTAATTCTTGAAGCTTTCCTTTGTATTAATTATAAGTTTAATAAAGGTTGGGACAAGTTCCTGTAAAGTGTGTTTGTTGTTTAACTGTGCTGCTTAAGTATTTCTATACTTAGTCAGATTCGTGAGTGTAAAGTAGGCTGAGTGTTACTGACATTTGTAAGACTTCCTAGAGTGGTGTTCGGTAAAAATAAATCGACCCTCTTTCAGAATCCAGAGTGCTTGCATTGGGTTGAACACAAGATCAAATGTCCCTAGTTTCTTGAGCCATCATGGCTTGATCTTGGGTGGTCATGGGTTGAGACAAAGTAAAAAATGCTGACCTTATTTCTCAATCAGACATAGGTGAAGAAATGGCTTGAGCTTGGTCTTGTGGAGGGAGTTGGTTCTCTAAAGGGAGGAACTCCGGCATTAGCCAAATCTTCCTCCATTCACCTTGTATCCGTCCTTTGAGTATTAATCTCCTATATAAATAGGAAAAGAATTAGAATAAAAAGTGAGACATAGAGTTACAACTCATAAGGCATGACTTTTAAGATTACCAATAAGTGAATTTTTTAATAAACACCTAGCTTCTGTTTCATAAGTGTGGCGTGCATCACAACTATGAACAAGACTCTACGTAAACATGTTTTAGTGAGATATCAACCCTAAGATTATTTCAACCTCACGCTCTGATACCAAGTTTTTCATGACCGGGGAATACCTTTTAGATGTAATTGGCATCGTCATCCTCTGAGACGACCAAGACTAGACTCTTAGCATTCGTAATCACATTTGATAGTTTAAAAATGCGAAAAAATTAAAACTTTTATATATTGAGGTTTACATATACCTCCTACATACTACTTAGAGAGTTTACTTAGACCACTCGCATATGAAGCTTACATAGGCTTCTCGTTAGATAAAATAAGCTAATGCATAGGAAATAGTCTACTAATATCGTCTCACATAAAACAATCTAACAAAGTATAAATGTTAGTCATTGCCATACAAAGTCAATATACAATTATAGTCTTTTACATTAATGTTCCAAATTATAAAGGGATGAACGATAACTCTATGACAATACAACTTCAAAGCTAGAATGCGGAAAAGGTATTATCCCCAGTCATGAGCACCTACCAACACTTGGAGAAAAGAGTTTAAGTCTTCCTCAATCGGTCTTTGAGGAACTCAATTGGCGGAACCTACATATTTGTAAAAACAGAGAATTATGGGTTAGTACAACCACTTGTACTAAGTATGAATATATGAAAATAAAACATTTGAAATCATGCTTAAAAGGACATTTTGTTCACAGTCATGATAAGTCACTTTTGAAATCCTTAATTCACAAATAAGAATACATAAAAGCCAATGATAACGTATTCATCAAGACAAGAACATATAAAAAACAAGAAAAACATCTTCGTTAAAGACAAAGCTACATGGATACTATTAACATAAGGTAAAATCAACATGAATAGTACCGTATCAAGATCATATAACAAAAGTAACTCAAGCATGATGTCACAACAACAAATTATGTACAAGAGTTCATATCATCCGATCATACAAGACACTTACTTAAAATCCCTTCCCAAGCCTACAAGTGAATGCCCATATAAAGTCCCATAACCCCACATATTCAAGCAAACAAGGAAAGAGATCATAGATAATGCATTATTTGATTTAACCTAGCATCATGAGTATTCATCATCGTATATAACAATAACATGTTCATAAGTTAAACTAACATTATATAGTAGCATCAACATGTAACATCAACATATGCATATCATTAACTTTATAAGAACAATGTATAGGTATAGTCCCATACCCCTACATAGACTATGTGAAACTCCTTAAATCACCCTATTATGTATGACAAGAGCAATTTACAAACCTCTGTGCCTGCTATACCCATAGCGAATCCAATATCCGCCTCGTTGCAGATCCAAGAATTGATGACGTTGGGGGAAATGTTTAGGATTTTTATAAAAAGAAATGGGTAATGAATATTTTATTTGGATAGGTTGGGTATTTTGAAAGATGGGTCGGGTCGATCCGGGTGGATAGGGTGGTTTAGGTCAAACTAATTAGATTTTAATTAATTAAATTTTTAACCAATTACAACATGCCACGTAATAAATTAAATAATTAAATATATTGACTTAGTAGTCTGTTAGCCAAAAGGGAAAAATAGGTCTCTAAAGGTTAACCTCAAGGATTTTTTAAGGCCAAAATATAAATGAGGGGTACTTTTGTACCAATTCTAATACTATAAGGGTATTTTAGACCCTTCTCCGTTATTCTAAATATGCATCTTTTCATTTATGAATCATATTTTAATCATAATAACAACATTTCAACTCGGAAAAACTTAAGGAAACATTTAGTAAAAAATCATAATTTTAGAACCCACATTACAGTGAGTTCAACTCACTATTCAGTGAAATGCTTCATTGTTACAGTGAATTCCCTTATTTTCCTTTTAACAATTTCTAGCATGTTGTTATCTCACTAAAATTTATCCTAGGACTTACTTAAGCAACACAAAGAGAGAACACCCATACAACCTCCCAAAGCTTACCTAAATAAACCTTAAGAACACTCATAATAAGTCACATACACACTTCAAGACATCAAAAATATCAACATATAGGGTGATATCAAAATCTCCTTTCAAAGGCTATCAAAAGACTTAGTCAAGTAAATCAAGAAGATAACGTCCATAGTGGCCTCATAAAGATTACCTAAATAATCTTAAGACTACCTAATTATTAGATAATGTCTACAAAACCAACCAACTTCCCTAACTAGAGTAATCCTCAAGACTTCCAAGGATAAGACTTGAAGAGAGCCTCTCTTATGCCCTCTTCACACTTAAACTAAGGAATGCTTAAGTCACATTATATTAGGGACTGATTTATTTATATACTTCTTAACAAAAGTCATTAGTTCATTAGTTCATTAAGACTCATACATCCCATAAAGGACATTCAACTAATGGTCTTGCACAATACATCCCATATTGTGCAATGTCTAGAGAGCGTCTTATACTACCACCTAAACCTCTTAAGCTTTTCCAATGCTAATAGGTATTCCCCATGATGAGAATAGGCAATAACCGATATAGACAATGATTGCAAGACATACACTCCAGAGTTCTATCCTACTCCGATGATATTGTTCTACTTCCCAATGGTAGACTTGGACACATCCCATGTAGGCACATGTTTAAGGAATATGAAGGGCATACTATGTAATCTAGTCTCATACATAAATTGAACTACCTCCCCTGACCATACTCACTCGGTGCTAGCCTTCTTTCTCATAGAGTAATTCAGACATTAGGTTCACATAAAAGGGTCCCATAACTAGTTCATTACCCAATCACATTTACCCTACCAAAGAAGGTCCACTAGAGCTGCCTCACAATGGAAAAAATAAACTCATTATGACTTTCCTAAGGATTAATATGATGTTGTTCCTACAAATTAACCTTAATTCTATCATTCTTTTACTTTGAAGGGTTCCATTACGACTTACAACTTCAACAATCTAACCATTATCACTAAGTCAAGGTTTTCACATAAAAGACTCCCTTAAGTTTAAGGTCACATGTTATTCATACATTAAAGATTAAGAATTCTAAAAACCTAAATCAAGACATCACATATTGATAATCACAAATATCAAGAAACGGACAAATGTCAATCAATAAAAGACACCACATCCTTCACTTTTACCCATGATTCAAGTCATTCTAGGAGAACCTAGAAACAACCCTAACATCTTCAACTCATCCAATATACTATCATAAAATAATCAATGTAATCAACATAGTCTCATATAGGCAAGTAGGATCTACAAAGATTAACTCTAAGACAACACGCATAATGTCAAAAGCATAGTATAACATGGTCACCTAACACAACATATATAGAAGAATGCATATATGACTCCACATATAGATACATATTGTCTTGCTTCACATAATCAAACTACACATAGTCATATTACTTCAAATAGTTGTCAACAAGGCAAAGATCATCATATTACATTAATTAACGCCAACAAGGTCACATCAATTACAAGTAAAGCATATAATATCGCCACCATAACATTCACAATAGAATCAAAGTATAAATAATATAAAATTAAAGGAATTATGTAATCATAACCCCACATTATCCTCAACAGTTCAATTTAAAGTCAAATTACTCAATTCGATAACACAAGACCCTTAGTCAAGGCCATAGCCACAATTCAACATAAAAACTACAATAACCAATAAACTAGGTCAAATCATTTTAAATTCATCATCCTAATAAAACCTAGATATAAATTTTTACAATAACTATATCAATAAATAGCCCACTTACCACTACATAAGAATTCATCAACATTAGATCAATATAAAGTAACCCAAAACATAGTTAAAAACTAGGGTTCATCCAATTAATGGGTTCATATGTAATATAATTTAGATTATAATTATCAATACAATATTAAGTAAATCATTATTCAATGTTTAGAAATCATTTATTCAAGAACCCATGGGAGAATCATGAAATTGGACAATTCAACTTTAGAAAACTTACAAAACATCTTGAAAATTGGGGCTCCTTGATGAAGAGAGTTTCAAGAATCAATATCAATACCTTGATTAAGATAATTCTTTACTTTAATGAATAATTTCCACTCCAAACGGCACCTCCAAGTTGTTCCTTGATTTGGACATCATTGGAGTCTTTGAGATTTTTTTAGGGATTTTGGGGTTTTGATTTGGAAGAATATAATCTTCCATGTGTTTAACACTTATATAAACATTTAAAATGCCCAATATGCCATTAATAAACCTCCAATAAATCAATTTATAAGTGGGGTGTATTTACAAGTTCACCCCTAGACGTGGCAGTGAACTGCACGCAAGCAGCATGCTCACAGACGACTGCCCCATCGACGGGACGTAAGCCCATGAATGGGCCGTGCTGGAAACTGTTGATGGGTTTAGAAGCTTGGAAATGGGATCTTATCTCCCCAGGCTATGTCCCAAATTACGTCCACCACCTACGGGGCGTCGAGCAGGCTACTAGCCGTCGATTACCTTCTGTAGGTGACTCTCTTTTGCCAATTTTGGCCACCAACTTGGGTCCTTCCTCAAGGACCCTTGGATGGTCCTTGGGGATAATTTCCCATACGTTTCCAACCCACATACGATATTCTATTATTTTAACAACTCTTACCTAAATTTTATCAAAACCGAACACGCAAAACTCTACGAAACATACCTAGACACACAAGGTAACTTCAAGGCATATCTTTCGAACATCATAGACGTTTGACCTCCAAACTCCACGAAACTCAACACAATACCTATAAAATTCTATAATAACTCAGTTAAGGCATTATAACCTCATGAATCACACAATAGCATATAAAATCACATATGAGGCACATAAGTGACTTAATCGCCGAACGTCTTTGTCATCCGTTGACGTTTGATTTCCAATGCACATAACAATTTATCTACTGACGCTATACAATATATTAGACCTATTTAGGACCTTAGATCATCAAGACCAACATGTTAGGCTCTAGTTCACCTATGTCATTTTCAGGGTCTTACAATCTCTTCCCCATGGACAACATTCATCCTTGAATAACACTAGCCGCTCTCCGAACACTTCCAAGAATAGGAATTTAACTAAAGCTAATAACCAAACCATACAATACATAATGAATAAGAAACCATCAATTTCACATAATTCAGTGATTCAACGCACAACAACAAACTAGAAAACAATTCTATAACTCATTATGCTACAAAAACTCACATGTTTCATCCCAAATAGTGAAAACTCATTTTATAATCAATATCATACCTATATAAATCAGTGCTAACCATATTACAACAATTTTATCAGATAGTATATTTCTCAAAATTTAAAAAGTGAACTATTTCAAACATACAATGATTTTACCAAATTTTTAAAAAATCTAAATTTTAAGCAATTCATGATATAAACATGCTAATATGCAAAGTAACATAATATAAACACATCGTACGATATATTCATAACTTCTTAAAATACAAAATGCAAGAAGTTAATGAAATTCAATTTCAACAAAACTCTTGAACATCATGCACATGCAAATCCTTCTATACCATTCTATCCCAATTACTAATTATACTCCCCATTTAGAAGGAACTCATATTACAATATATAAAGAGAACTTACAAACATCGTTACTTTCATCTGGCTTCTCCCCTTTATAGTGGAGAGCATAGAAACGCCTCTTTGTTGGAGCATCATCCTTTGGAACACTAGGAGCAAATTGCTTACCCCCTCTCCTTTAGAATTAATTATAGGACAATATCTCACCTTATCTCCTTCCTTACCACAATCAACGCAACTCCCGCTACCCAATAAACACTCACCATAATATTTCTAGCCACATTTTTCACAAGTTGGCTTGCCATCCTTGGAATGACCTCCTTTCTCAACCTTCAACTTAGAACTCCTAGATTATTCTTGAGATTGAACCCTCTTCTTAAACCTAGTTTTTTCTTGATCACTAGCACCACTGCTTTTCAAACATCTAGACATCCTGCTAAGTTTATACTCTTCAATAGATTGTTCATACATCATTAGTCTAGGTAGGGTCATATCATCATGTAACAAGAGGTACGACATTCCTCCATCACTAAGTTGGCTATCCCCGTCATAAAAAGACTCATTTCATCTCTTGGATTAGACAAAAGAGGAGGGGCATACCTAGACAAAGATGATAATTTCAAAGAGTACTCCTACACACTCATATTGCCTAGTATGAGATTTATAAACTCCTCCACGTTAACTTCTCTCCTCTCTCAGGGAATGTAATTACCAAGAATAGCTTCCTCTAATTGTTCCCACTTTACAGGACCTGATTCTTCCGGTGTATTATTTTTCTTTTCAATGAGTGTACCATATTTGAGAAATATCCCTCAATTTATATGAATCCAACTCTGCCTTCTCCCTAGATGCAACTCCCATAGCATTAAAAACCTTTTACACCCTATCAAGGAAGTCTTGGGGATCGTTTCCCACCTTAGAGACAATAAAGATAGGAGGATCCATCCCCAAAAAATCTCTTAACCTAGATGTAATAGTGCTTCTACAACCCTAGAAATCATATTTAAATTAATTTGAGTAGTCATGACTTGAGCTAAAGCCATCAAAGCCTCTCTAATCTCTTGACTAGTCAATTACGGATGAACCACCGGCACCTCATTACCTTCCTCCACATTAGGAACATGATCACCTTGGGGAGGCACTTGAGAACCTTGAGCACCTTGGACTCCTTTCCCAACTTGAGACACTTGCTCAACTTGAGTAGGAATCTCCTCATTCACCCTCTCCTCTTCCAAACTTCTATCGGCCATCCTTCTAGTATTCATTTCCTAGAAAACGCAAGCACACTCATAAGAAGGATAATCATAACATTTCCTTTACCGCATTACATACGAGTAAAAAAGAAGGGAAACTCTATGGTGCTCTATGCTATCGCCCATAGATGTGTCGCAATTCACACCGATGGTCAAGACTCTACTAGACGTGACTTGATGAGACTTTTCAATTCCTAAGACTACATTCACCAACCTATGCTCCACTACCAAGCTTGTCACATCCCAAGACCACACCCTAGAAGTTAGGGTACAATCTCGAATTGTAAGCGGCGTACTCGACCTCTCAGAAGTCTTATACAAGCCCTTTCATATCAATCATCGCATAAACATAGTGAAAAATAGTGCAGAATTAAAACTTTTCACAAAACATAATATAGTCTTCAAAATCTCTTTCATATAAAAATAATAGGAAATACTAAGTCTCAATGTCATCATCTTACGACACAAGAATAGACACAGACCACACTTTAAAATACGAATATAGAAATACTTAGTCTATTACAATACTTTGAATGAAAACAAAAAAGACATATATTCCCTCGAGTCAAGTGAGGACATACTTCAACTTCTCTTGAATGATATTCTAAGTCAAAGTCATCTTCCCAAAGATCTTCACCTACCAAGAACTATATAGATAGATAAAAGCATGGAGTTTGTACAACCACATGTACTAAGTATGACATTATGCATAAAAATCATGAAAATAGACTTTTATTTGAAATATGCATCTTTTCATTTATGAATCATATTTTAATCATATGAACAACATTTATCAACTAATAGACACATAAGTAAACATTTAGCCAAAAAAATCATTTTAGAACCCACATTACAGTGAGTTCAATTCATTGTAGAGTGAAATACTTCACTATTACAAAAAATTCCCTTGTCTTCCTTTTAACAATTTCTAGGATGTTGTTATCTCACTAAAAGCTATTGTAAGACTTACTATAGCAACACAAAGAGAAACCGCCCACACAACCTCCCTAAGAATACTTAAATCACCCTCAAGAACAGTCATAATAAGTCATATACACACTTCAAGACATCAAACATATACACATATAGGTGATATGACATGCTCCTTCCAAAGTCTATCAAAAGACTTACTCAAGTAAATAAAGAAGATAACGTCCATAATGACCTATTCAAGATTTCCAAATAATCCTTAAGACTATCTAAGGATTAGATAGTATCTACAGAACCAACCAACTTCCCTAACTAGAGTCATCCTCAATACTTCTAAAGATAAGACATGAAGAGATCATCTCTTATGCCCTCTTCACACTTTTGCTATGGAATGCTTAAGTCACTTTAGATTAGGTACTCATTTATTTATATACATCTTGACATAATTCATTAGTTTATTAGTTCAATAAGACTAATACATCCCATAAAGGACATTCAACTAATGGTCTCGAACAAGACCTATGAACTACAAATTACTCCTTGAAACCCTAATGTGCAATGTCTAGATAGCGTCCCATACTACAACCTAAGCCTCATTAACTTCTCCAATACTAATAGGTATTCCACATCATGAGAATAGACAATAAGCGACATAGATCATGAACGCAAGACATTGAATGGAGTTCTATCCTACTATGATGAGGTTGTTCTACTTGCTAATGGTAGAATTTGGACACATCCCATGTAGGCACATGTTTAAGGAATATGAACGACATACTTTTTGATCTAGTCTCATATTTAAGTAAAACTACTTCCCCTTACCATACTCACTCGGTACTAGCCTTTTCTCTCATAGAGTAATTCACACATTTGGTTCACATAAGAGGGTTCCATAACTAGTTCATAACCCAATCACATTTACCCTACCAAAGAAGGTCCACTAGATCTACCTCACAATGGAGACAAGAAGCATATTATGAATTTCCTAAGTATTAATATGACGCCGTTATAGCCTATTAACCTTAAGTCTATCATTCTTTTACTTTGAAGGAGACCATTACGGCTTACAACTTCAACAATCTCAACATTATCACTAAGTCAAGGTTTTCACATAAAAGACTATCTTATGTTCATTAAGGTCACATGCCATTCATATATTAAATACTAAGAGTGCTAAAACACGAAATCAAGACATCACATATTCATAATCACATATATGAAGCAAGGGACACAAGTCGACCAAGACAAGACACCACATCCTTAACTTTTACCCATAATACAAGTCATTCTAGAAGCACCTAAAACAACCTAAATATCTTCAAGTCATAATATATACTATAATTACAACATCAATTTTATCAACATAGGCTCATATATTCAAGTAGAAATAACCAAGACTCAACTCCAATACTACACATAATGTAAAAGGCATAGTCTAACAAGGTTACATAAAAAGACACGTATGACTCCACATGTAGATAGATATTGTAATACTTCACATAATAAAACTACACAAATAGTCATATTAATTCAAGTAGTTGTCAACAAGGCCAAGATCATCATATTACATAAAGTAACGCCGACAACTTTACATCTATTGCAAGTAAAGCACATAACACCGTCACCATAAGTGTACCATACCAATCAAAATAGAATCGAAGTATATATAACATCAAAGTAAAGTTACTAGGGCAGCATACCCCCACATCATGCTCAACATTTCAATTCAAAGTCAAATTACACAATTCAATAACACAAGAACCTTACCCAAGGCCGTAACCACAATTCGACATAAAAACTACAATAATCAATGAACAAGGTAAAATCAATGTAAATTAATCAATATAAAACAACCTATATATCAATTTAATACAATTATTATATCAATGAATAGCCCAGATAAAACTACATAAGAATTCATCAACATTAGATCAATATCAAGAAACCCAAAACTTAGTCAAAAACTAGGGTTCATCCAATTCATGTATTCATAGGTAATTTATATTAAAATCATAAATAAAATATCAATTAAATCATTATTCATAGAAATCCTATATGAAAGAAACCATGGTAGAATTATGAAATTCGACAATTCAACTTTAGAAAACATAGAAAACATCATGTGAATCGGGGATCCTTGATGAAGTGAATTTCAAGGATCAATATACATACCTATATGAATCTAATTCTTCACATTGATTAAGAATTTCCACACAAAACTTTACCTCCAAGCTGTTCCTTGATTTGGACATCAATGGAGACTTTGAGATTTTTAAAGGGATTTTGGGGTTTTGATTTGGAAGAATGATATCTTCAATGTGTTTAAAACTTATATACACATTTAAAATACTAAATATATGCTTAATTAACCTCCAATACATCCATTTAGAAGTAGGGTGAATTTACAAGTTCACCCCTAGACATGGTAGTGAACTGCACGCTGGCAGCATGCTCACAGATGACTGCCCTGTCGAAGGGGCGTAAGCCCATGCACGGGTCATGCTGGCAACCGTCAATGCGTTGAGAGGCTTCGAAATGGGAGAATAGATACCCAGTATAAGTCCCAAATTACACCCACCACCTATAGGGGCGTCGACCAGTTTACTGGCCGTCAATTGCCTTCCGTAGGTGGACTGCCTTTTGGCATTTATTGCCACCAACTTGGGTCCTTCCTAAAGGACCCTTGGATGGTCCTTGGGGATAATTTCCCGAATATATCAAATAAAAACATGATCATATATGAGTTTAACACAACGAAACATGCCTAGATACACAAGGTCACTTCAAGGCATATCTTTTGAACGTCATTGACGTTCTTGGACGTTTGACCTCCAAACTCCACAAAACTCGACACACCACCTATACATGCTATAATAACTCATTTAAGGATCTTACAACCTCATGAATCACACAATATCACATAATATCACATATGAGGCACATATGTGACTTAGTCGTCGAACGTCTTGGTTGTCCCTCGACGTTTGACTTCCAACGCACCTAATACTTTAGCTAGTGCTTCTATACCATTTATTAGACCTATGTAGGACCATAACCATCAAGACCAACATGTTAGTCTCTATTTCACCTAAGTCTTTTTTGGGGTCTTACACTTTCCCTCAAGCATAGGAACATCTCCCCATCCAAGCAATCACACCTAGAAGACCACTTGACAAGGAAACACAAGAGAGAGAGAGGCCTTATCAAGTTAAATTATGTGTCACGATTCAAGAGCTGTAAAGAAAGTGAAACTATAGTATCCAATAGCCTCTTTTTCCATGGATGCGTAGCGACTCACACCAGTGACCAAGATACTACTAGACGTGTCTTGTGAGACTTTTAGACCTTAACCTATTTCCCAAAACCTTATGCTCTTATACAAAGTCAGTCACGACCCAAAAGGACCCCCATAAGTGAGGGCGAACACTCATTTTGTGACCAGACGTACTTGACCCCTTGTGGTCTTGTACAAGCCATTAACTATCATTCATTACAAAATACATGAAAAGTAGTGAGGAATTAAAATTTTTCAAGAACATTTGATATTAAAAGGAATCTTTTATAAATACTTAGAAAATCTCATCATCATAAGCCAAACTTATAGACACGACCTAATTTACCTAGGGATACACCCCTTTACATTGAAAGGAATGCATAGTAATTCTTTAACTAAGAAATTAAGAAATGGATTATGCCCTTAGATATGTGAGGACATACTTTGTTCTCAGAGGACCTTTCCCAAGCTTCACCTTCTAGACTTCAACCTTCAAAATGCTTGCAACCTATACGTATAGTATAGAAATGTATGGGGTTAGTACAAATAATGTACTAAGTATGGCATATGCAAAAACATGCGAAAAAAGACATTTTAGTAAAATACCATTTCATGCCAATTAAGTAAAACATTCATGAATTTAGAAGCAAAACATCATATGAACCATCATTGAACACTTACATAAGAGTTTCTATATTTTTAAACAAAAAGAGAACATTTATAGTAAAATTCTAAACCTTACAGTGAACTCAACTTGTAATAACAGTGAACTACTTAAGCATTTACACTGAAAGCATTTGAACATTTACTATATATAGTTTAAAGCATTCACAATGTATTCAACTTGAGCAATTACAATGAACTATCCTATTCTTAATGATTGAACTTCGAAACCCAACAGAAAGAGAAAGTGAACTCATTCTCCGTAAGAGTTTCCCTACATCGGGATTATCGTAAGACTCACTAAGGTAAGACATGAAGGAAGTGTACTCATCTCAAGAGTTACTTAGGGAATACAACCTCTCAACTTACGAAGTGTACACCAACTCTCCTTTATATCCTCTCGGTGCTAGACATAACTCTCCATGGATTTTCAACATTATAATCTATAGGTTAAGGATAACTAGTGAATACCACATTTCAAATCACGAAGGGCATTAATACTCCAACCTATTTTGGAAAGCTCATTATGAATAGTGGGGTTTCTACTAGACACTTCATCTCAACTCATGAATAGTGTCCACCCCAAAAATCCCCTTTTTACTCAATAAAGCATCATACACTCTTTTAAGTGTGAGTGTGTGTGCACATGTGAGCACACCTAGCACATAAGAATCATATCATTTACAATTCATTCTCTACATTCTTAAGCATTGATTATTTCAGATCACACACTTTAACATACTTTACATAATCAAATAAGTCATCTTAGACATAATCCTTAACATACTTCTCATAACAATCTTCATAAAACACTTAACAAGAATATCTTGACTTTAAGTATACTCTATAGCCTATTTCGCATAATAGCTTCAAAAGGAAAATTAACAAGAATAATATCATTTTCATCTTACTTCGCATAACAATCCTTCATGGCCTCATTCACAATAAACTAGTAACCTTACATTCATAATATTTAAGAAAACACCGTCATCAAGAACGTGGACCATACCACTCAAGAGCATTACAAAATCAAAGATAAAAATCATAACCAAAATACCCTTTAATACAACATTTCATTACCTATAACATTTTATAAACATTTCATCATAATATAGCCCTTAGGGTAGTAGCTAAACTGTAATAACAACACAAGAAACCAAAGCTCATTTTCTACACAAACATGCTCACTTAACCTATTTGTTAAGCCAACATTTGAAGAAAAGTTTTATCATCATTTCATTGTAGTTTTAGACTTAAAACCACCAAACAACCTTGTAAGTATAATTAATAAATCATTCAAAATGTTTTCATGCAAGACCCATATTTAGGGTTGAAGATAAAAGAAACTATGGTTGAGAACCCATTCTGAAAATTCATTAGAAGGGACTGCTTGAATGTAAGAGAGTTCAAGGATGGATACCATAACTCACATTGAAGAAATACCAAGCATTTTTTGAGTTATAGATTCCATGGAGACTTGAGAGACAATACTAAGAGAGAGGTGTTTTGGGTTTTCGAAAGAGGGGTCTAAAATGAGGGCTTAGGGTTTAGAGCATTTTAATATACCTTATAAACACTAAAACTAACGTCCTAAGTTCATAAAATACTTGGTGTGTATATACCAAACACCCCAACCCAAGGGCATCCACTTAACATTTTTGCAGACCTCATAGAAGAGACCTAACCAACGGACCGTTTGTACATAAACGAACCGTTGATGCGGTCTCGTGGGTTTATAGTTAGATCCAAATAGAGCCTTGCCATACTGATTTGCAGGGACAATCGAGGGACCGTTGGTGGTCCAAAGGACAATCCTTATGGTCGTTGTTTCGTCACTGCTTTGGCAGTTTGGTCCAAGTCTTGTGCCCTTTATCTTGGGCCCCTTGTCGGTCCTATGTGCGTTCGTGCCCGCATGTTATACCCCTATACTAAGTAGTCTAGGTATTAGGAACATCTCATGCATGTTTCGAGGAGAAAGAACACATAAAACTCACTCAAACACCTCAACACACATACCCGCTCTCTAAGGCACACCTTCCAACGTCATGAACGTTGTTGGACGTTTTTACCTCCAAACTTCATACACTGCCTAAGAGCACTAAAGAAACTCTATTTTAACTTCAAATTAATTAAATAAACACTCATGAGGATCTAGTTCACTTAGTTCATTTTAGGGTGTTAAAGTAAATGTGTGTCTGAATATCCTAAAGAAGAATGTCGTGCAACCATACTTCTTGACAATATGGATCTTTTTATTTTGATGGTTGATGCTCAACAGGTTGATGAAAGTCGTCTAAGAAAGAGGAATAGGGAATGTAAGAGGGCATTTTCTTTTGAAAGTGGTTCTTCTAACTGTAATCTTGATGTTCAAACAAAGCCTAAGTTCAAGAAGTAGTTTTCAAACAAAGTCCAATAAAGTTTCTCCAAGAATCACAATGATAGAGTTCTATTCTTATGACTTCAATGGAAAAAAGAGTTAACCCACCTAGAGAAAGACCAACTTGTGAATTCCTTGTTTGAACTAATAAGTTCTTTGGTTGTGGAAAAGGTTCACATATGGTTAAAGATTATCCTAAGGTAAGATGACAAGAAAAGGGGAATAGCCAAACTCAACTAAGTGGTCCTAATTCTGAAACTCCAAAAATTAACCATTTTTATGCACTCAAGTCTAGAGGTGAACAAGAAATCTTTCCCGACGTTGTGACGGGTATGTTACAAGTCTTCTCTGTGATTGTTTATGCTCTTCTTGATCCCAATGCTACCCTTTCTTTATTTACACCTTTTCTATGTAGGAAGTTTGTTGTACTTCCCAACGTTTTAATTGAACCCTTTTTGATTTGTACACCAATGGGTTAGTCTGTGGTTGCAAAGAGACTATTGGAAATGTCCTTTAGTGCTTCCCAATAGAGGTACTCTTGTTGATTGGTAGAACTTGACATGTTTGATTTTAATATCATCTTTGGTATGGATTGGATTCATGATTGTTTTGCTTTCATATATTGTAGAACAAGGGTAGTGAAGTTTCAATTCCCAAATGAACCCATTATAGGCTGGAAGGGGGAAATTTTATGCCAAGGTTTCAAATCATTTATTATTTTAATCCTTGTAAGATGATAGCCAAGCTTTTGTCTATATAATATGGTGAGAGTTAAACATCTAGAATGTGAAACTTCTTTTATTGAGTAAGTCCTTATAGTGAAAGAATTCCCAAAGTTTTTTCCTAATGACCTTTCAAAAGTTCCTCCCAATGGGAAATTGACTTTTGCATTGGCTTATTACTATTTTTATTCCTCCATATAGAATGGCTCTAGAGGAATTGAAAATTTGAAGCTCCAACTCAATGATTTACTAAACAAGGGTTTTATTAGACCTAGTATTTCTCCATGCGGTGTCCTGGTCTTATTTGTGAGGAAGAAGGATGGGTACCATAGAATGTGCATTGATTATCGCCAACTAAATAAGGTCACAATAAAGAATAAGTATCCTCACCCTGTGATTGATGATATATTTGATCAACTCCAAGGTTCTTGATACTTTTTCAATATTGACTTAAGGTTGGGATATCACTAACTTAGGGTGAGAGGTGAAGATGTTCCCAAGAAAGTGTTCCCAACAAGGGTCACTATGAATTTCTAGTTATGTTTGTTCGGTTAACAAATACCTTGATTGCATTTATGGGCCTAATTAATAGAGTTTTTGAGATTACCTTTAATCAATTCTGATTATTTTCATTGATGATATTTTGATATACTCCAAAAATAAAAATGATCATGAGAGTAACTTGACGTTGGCCTTGCATGTCATCAAAGAACACAAACTTTACACCAAATTTAGCAAGTGTGATTCTTGGTTAAGGTTAGTTTCTTTTCTTGTACATTTATGTTTGGTGATTGTATAGAGGTTGATCTGAAGAAGATGGATGTGGTAAGAAATTTGCATAGACTTTTGATTCCAAAATATATAAGAAGTTTCTTTGGTCTAGACAGTTACTATATAAGTTTTGTGGATGGATTTTCATCCATTTTTTCTCCTTTGACAACCTTGAACCAAAAGAAGGTGATGTTTTATTGGTTTGAAGCTTGTGAAAAAGTTTTTCAAGAATTGAAAGATAAGCTTACTTCTGCTTCAATATTGACCTTACCAGAGGGCGATAAAGGCTTTGTAGGGTATTGTGACATTTCTAGAGTGGGATTGGGAAGTGTCCTCATGCATTATGGTAAGGTGATATATTATGCTTCTAGGCAGCTTAAAGTTCACGAGAAGAATTACCCAACTGGTGACCTTGAGTAAGCTGTTTTAGTTTTTTACTTTAAAATATGGAGACACTACTGTTATGGTGTTCATGTTGATATGCATCCAGACCATAAAAGTCTTCAATATGTGTTTATACAAAAGGAATTCAATCTCCGTCAAAGGAGATGGTTAGAACTATTGAAGTATTATGACATGAGTGCCCTTTATAAGCCTAGAAATGCAAAGGTGGTTGTGGATGTTTTGAGTCATATGACTATGTGCAGTGTGTCTCATGTGGAAGAAGAAAAGAATGTACTCGTGGAAGATGTTCATCGGTTGGGTCGATTAGGTGTGCGCTTAAAAGATTCTCCAAATGGTGGTTTCATGGTCCATTATAACTCCGACTCATCATTAGTGGTGGAGGTGAAATCTAAGAAGCATCTTTATCCTCTATTGATAGAGTTCAAGGAATCGTTAATGGGTAAGATAAATGAGTCATTCTTCCAATCGGGGATGGTTTTCTTAGGTACCAAGAGAGATTATGTGTACTGGATGTTGAGGATTTAAGAAATTGAATTGTAGACGAAACCCATGGTTGTCTCTAGTGTATACATCCGGGTTCAACCATAATGTATCATGATCTTAGGGAAGTATATTGGTGGGATGGTTTAAAAAGAGACATAGCAGAGTTTGTTTCTAAGTGTCCAAATTGACAATAGTTGAAACTGGGCATTTTAAACCCGGTGGCTTAATCCAAATCATGGATTTTCCTACTTAGAAGTGGGAAGTCATTAATATCGATCTTGTTGTTGGGTTGCCTAAAACCCGGAGGAAAACAAAATGATTCTTTATGGGTTATTGTGGATAGGTTTACCAAATTTGCCATTTTATTCCTATTAAGTCGACTTATACTGCCAAAGATTATGCATGAATCTACATAAATGAGCATGTGAGTCATCATGGAATTATTTTGTCCATCAATTTGGATAGAGGTGCACAATTCACTTCTTGGTTTTTGATGGATTTTGAAAAGGGTTAAGGTACTCAAGTGAAACTTAGTACCTCTTATCATCCTACGATAGATGGTCAAGCGAAACGTACCATTCAGACCCTCAAAGACATGTTAAGAGCATGTGTTATTGATTTAAAAGGAAATTGGTACCTTTTGAAGCTCTTTATGATAGAAGGTGTAGATCTCTTATTGGATGGCTTGAGATCGGCGAGCCCTTACTCTTTTGTGCAAAGAATATCTATTTGGATGTAAAAAAGTTACGAATCATAAGAGATATATTGAAGACAACCAATAGTCGGCAAAAGTCTAATGCCGACAATAGAAGAAAAGACCTTGAGTTTGAAACAGGTGATCATGTCTACTTTAAGATTTCACCTACGAAAGGGGTGATGAAGTTTGGTATAAAGGTGAAGTTAAGTCCCCGGTGTGTTAGTCTTTATGAGGTTCTACAATGAATTGGAAAGGTTGCCTATAAGTTGAAACTACCTAGTGAAATAGCTTCGGTTCATCCGGTGTTTAATGTTTCTATGGTCAAGAAATACATTAATGATACAGTGTCTATTCCACCTATTGAAGGTTTAGGGGTGGGTGAGAACCTATCCTATGAAGAGATTCCGGTTGAGATCTTAGATCGCCAAGTTAAGAAGTTGACGAACAAGAAGGTTGCCTCTGTAAAAGTTCTATGGAGGAACCATCTTGTTTAGGGTTTAACATAGGAGGAAGAAGATGACATGAAGTCCCACTACCCTTATCTATTTGCTCTTTGAGGTTAGACATTCCTGTTAGTAGATAAAGTAATTCATTATCATGAAATTTACTTGTTTTTCTTTAATAGGTGCATGTCTTGGTAAAAATGACACCAACATGAGTTCTAAGAAATGCCTTATACTCTATTCTTGCACTTATGTGAAATATGTATGCATGTTTCTTCGTGACATTAATGTTTTGTTGTTGTCTTTAGAAGGATGATAGCATCGTAACTCTATGATTATTAAAGCTCATGATAATGTTGAGAACGAAATTCTTCACTATGTATTATGAAATATTGAGTTCTTATATGTCAAATGATGTCCAAAACTTTTAAAGAGACCTTGTATATGTAGTATTTTGTACATAGGGTCCAAAATTCTTGTAACGACACCCGAAGGACCGCCAAAAGGACCACCCGGAGGGTCCTTGGGGAGGACCCCAACATGGGTACGCAGGCTGCCAAAACAACCTGCACGAAAAAGATTGGGCATGAGGTGTGCGATGCACAACCTACATGAAGGATACTGCCTCAAGAATTTAGAGGAAGCCTCGGGACATGAGGCTTACATGCACCTCACTTCCTCGACCAAATTTTTTAGAAAAATAACGGGAATTGGCCCCACGACGCACATCCACTTCTCAGAATCTTTAAAATAATATTTTTTGGTAATTTAACATCTTAAAAAGATCCATTTAATTGGAGGATCTTTTGGGTTTCTTATAGGACTATATGTGGAAAAATTTTCAGTGTTAGACTATTTTTCACACATCCAAATCAGATTCCAACTCAATTACCCATCTCTCTCAAGAAACGTCTCTTTACCAAAATTCATTGTAGAACAAGAAGAGATTAAGGAAGAAGGAAAAGGCTTTGAGATTTCCAATCAAATTTTGTGGATTATTCGTCTATAACTTATGTGTTTTTCACTATTGGTATTCCTTTACCAAGAGGTCCTTTCAAAGATATTTTTTCAAGAAAATAAATTCTAGGGTTTTTATCTACAAAATGGGTTTTCTTCCTAACTATAAATTTACGTCTATTGATGAATACCAATGGTTTTCTATGGTTAATTTTACACGAATTGTTGAGTATTTTACTAATAATGTTTTAATATCGTGTGATTCATGATATCTCTCCAAATAATGGTCTTGATTGGATTGTATTACTACTTGATGACATGTAAACGTTGGGGCTGGAACTAAGGCTCGAATGAACTCTTTAATAACCATTTCCCTTATCCTAGATTATTAATTTATCTTGCTTATTAGTTGAATATTTAGTATAGGTTATGCTATTGAGTATTTCAATATGTTCTTCTTATGATTGTTTTAATTTGAACGTAAAATTCTTGAATAAGGTTCTTGGAAGCAAGAGGTAAGTCTTCTAAACTCATGATTATCTATGATTTGTGTGTTAGACTATGAATGATTATGCTATGATATAGAGGTATGTATTATGTTGCTATGTATATATATATGTTTGGATTCAAATATGTTAATTGTGAGATCATGATAAAAATACGATAATGCAAGTTTATGATATTCTCTTGTACGCTTTCACAAGATGATGATGCTAAATTAATCTCACAAACAAAGGTTTGGGATGAAAGGAAATTATCATATAATCTTAAAGATATTATGATCATGTTTATACAAGAAGTCAATCTCCTATGACTTATGATAAGATTTATGAACATATGATAACTTAAACGTTAATCGAAAAGGGACTTCAGAATACCACCGAGCGAACTAGATATGAGAGGTGTACCCTCCCTAGTTGGAAGGTTGGTTCACAATGACTCTCATGAGATAGAGGCTTCTATAAAATGTGGAACTATGGGTATGCAATACATCTCATAGTTCTTTAACTATGTTGCCACCATAGAATACTATCTAGTGGATCCACCTAGAAAGCTATATCATGTTTGGTTCTACTTTTGCAAGTAGATCATCTTCTTTTTGTGTAGGGTTTGAGGACATTGGATTCCATGTTTTGCTCAAATGGTCTAATTTTAGTAAAGGAAAATGTTCCCTCATGTAAAAAGAAAGACAAGTAAATCGACTTCTACTACGGTGAATTGAAGAATCTTCATAGTATAGTTAGGGGTATGAGACTCTACCTAGACATTGCACAGGTTGACTCTAAGAGAAATCCTAGGAAATTGTTTCTATGTAATATGATAACATGAAAGATATATGTATATGATACGTGATGTTGCTCTTATGTGAGTGTTGGTCATTATGATGAATATTTTATTAGGTTATATTGTTATATGAAGTGTTGACTACTTATGTTACAAGTTACATGAAGCAAAGCTTTACTTATGGTCTCCTATCTTATCTATTTGGTTGTGTGGGTAATGAATCTGCACATGATAATTTCACTTGTAAGATGGGGATTACATTAATGGTAAGTGTTTTGTATTTTATTGTTATATCATCTATTAAATATTAAATGTTAATATGACTCTATGAAAATATTTCTATCATTATGATCATGCTTTGAGTTGATGGAATCATTAACTTGTATATACTCAAAGGTATGTGCATTGATGATTTTTAGATGACTTCGCATGCTTTACAAATAAATAATAAATTATCCTTTTTCATGAATGTATTTAAATACAAAGTGCATATACCCATAGTCAGTACATGTGGGGTAATAACCTGTTACTTTATATTACTAGAAATGTAGGATTCAGCCATTGAAGATTACAAAGGTCCATTGAAGAAGCTTGGAACTCTTTCTCCATGTTGTGGTAGGTCCTCATATTTTGGGGATGCTATCTTTTCGTTATCATAGATTACGAAGACATTAGTAGATTTTAAGAATACTCTATTTCCAGTTATGTTCTTTTGATTTTTTTGTATTAAGGCATATATGGTGTATTGACTATTTATTGTCTATATCCAGATTTGTAATCTCTAGATGGTTTTCTATATGTGAGACAAGTTTTTAGAATGTCGTATGATCTTATGAATGTTAAGTATCAAGTCTAAGTATACTTAACATAGTAAATAAAAGTTTTAAATTTTTCCAACAATTTTAACTGATGATATGATATGACGAATGCTAAGGGCTTTTCTGAGTCTTCTTAGAGGACGCCGATGTCGGTCGTGTAATACCTTGAAAATCCAAGACGTGTCGTAAAGCCTAACACATGTGTCATAAGGTCTAAGTACTGTTTCTATGTTTTCCTAAATCTTAGGAGTCAAAAATGTACGAAATTATTTGAAAGGTAGATAATAGGTGTTTGAGTTATTTCATGGTTTAAATGTCCGGGTACGATTTCGAAAGACCAACCAAGGGCTCTTGAGGAGGACCCTAGCGTTTGAAGAAAGTCTGTCTGGCAGTGTGCATCGATGGGATATAAGATAGACCGAGTGTCGTCAAACGGGGCATCGATGTTACCGTCGTCCCACACTTTGGCTTGTTGAGAAGGTCCCTTCACTCGCATAGCCTCTGAACTCATCGACGGAGTGCAGAGGTACAAGTTACGGTCTGTATGTAGATCGACGGGGCATCGATGCCACCGTCGTCCCACACCAAGCCAATGCATTGAAGCCCCTCACCTGCATAGTCTCTGAACTCATCGGTATAGAGCAGGACGGAGGAGTGACGGACCGTCGACTCACAGATGGCCAGTCAATCGGGGTCTCTTCTGTGAGGGTCGAGTTTTCTATTTTTTAACTTAGTTTCATTTAATTAGTTAGGTGGCTAAGTGATTAATTATGGGTTTAAGGGGGTATAATTAAGTTAAGTAAGTTCCAATATAATTACCCTCAACCCTCATTAATATAAACACAACTCACAAATGAATTCTCTTTCTTCTCTCTTCTTTTTCTCTCTACTTGAACTCACCGTTGAAGAGTGGCAAGGATTAAGGTTTGGGGGCTGTATAGGGACGAATTCACCATCAAATTGTTGTCATACTTTAAGGTATTTGGTCTAATTCACCTTTGGGACTCTTTTCTCAAAGGGCCTTTAAAATATATTTCAAAAGGTGAATTTTCTTATGGGTTTCACTCAATTACAAAATTTATGTTATGTGAAGTTGTGAATTGAGTTGTTAATGATTTCTTTAGTTTAAATTTAATATATTAACATGTAATTTAACTTGTTTTTGGTAATGTTTTATGGTTTGGTCTAAATAGAAGAACATGATCCTCAATCCCTAACCCTAAGTTGTGATCTTGATCTATATTGTATTATGATCTTTTAATTGAGTTGGTTAATGATTAGATTACTATCCTATGGTGTTATTATGATAAAATTAAGATGAATTATAGTCCTATCATGTTAGTTCTTGAGATGTGGTTTAGGTTATGAATTGTAATGTGAAATTAGCATATGTATCTTGTCTTAAGTTGTGCTCTAGTGTTGAATTGTGTTATAGAGATGCAATTGACCTTGTTATGTTATCGGTTATCATTGTGTGATGATTTTACCACCCACATTGGGTTGAGCTATGGATTGATGGTAAGACCATAATGATTGACTATGAGGAAGACTTGGTCAGTCTTAAAAATCTCTATATTTATTTCCAATTGTGATTGAATGTTTTTAACTCATGATATTACATTGGAGTACGCCTTATACTAGGATTATATGGTGGTATGATGTTGAATTGAAATTTCTTGACTATGTTGTGAGGTTGATTAAGGTGTATGTGATATAAGGTTTGTGGAAACTATCAGTGTGTCTTGATATGCTATGAAATGCAAATATGTTAACCTCACTTATATGTATTGTAATTAACAGACTTATACTTATACAGTTTTTAATGAGCTATTGATGATGATGATTGTACAAGGGCTAGAACTTATGACCTAAACAAAGCTATAATTTAAAATTAAAGGCTTGAAGACATTTCAAAAAGGGACTCTAGCTTAGCACCAACTGATCTAGATTGAGGAGTCTTCCTTCTTACATAAGGAATGTAGGAACACTACATAACTTTTGAGATTGTAGACTATAATGCATGGCGAATAAAGTGGGTCCCAACTAAATATCCTAGTTCTTGAATTGTGTTCCCTCCACAGGAATACTAGCTAGTGGATCCATTTAGTTTTTATTTTCTTGTTTTGGTCCTACCTTGGCAAATAGTCGGCCTTCTTTTGGTGTGGGGTTTTATGACACCGATTCCACAGTAGCTCATGTTGTCTATGTTAGTTAGGGCAATATGTTCTTAAAAGGTAAAACAAATTAAAGGACTTAAACTATAACTTAGATAACCTAAGGGGTCTAGCTTATTCTAGGTAGTGGTTTGGGACTCTACCTAAACATTGCACTAGTTAGCCTTGAGGGAAGTCTTAGGAGAAGGTTCTTATATATGATTATGTTATCATAATATATGATGTATTTATGATGACCATGGCACATCTTTGATTCTATATGTTGATTAGTTCATTTATGAATATGCCTTGGGATAACATGTTAGTATATGATAAAATGTAAACCTAAATGCCATGCTATGTAAAGTTGGAATTTTGTCATGTTTTCTTGTTTAGGTACTTGATTGAGTAAGTTTATGGGGCTTTTCTTGGTAAGTGCACCTATTGACTTTATAAGGACTTTTGAGTAGCTTTCTTGGTTGTTATGATATGAGTGACTGTTATTCATTCTTGTGATGTTATTCCTTGATGTTAGGGTTGAAGTGAATCATGGTTTTCAAGCACGTTGGGATAGGTATTACTTGTTGAGTTAGTAAGCATTTTTGGTTGATTAATATGACTTGCTTAGCTTTGCACTAGGTCCCTAAAGGGGCAGAATGGCATGTTTTGACTAAAAATTTCCTTTTAGCATGTTTTACTTGTATATGTGCATAAGGTATCATACTTAGTGCATGTTGAGTCCTAACCCCATTTTCTTCCCATTTTCCCAAACATTTTAGGTTCCGGTCATTGAAAAGTTTGGAAGGCAACATTGTTGAAGTCTTGGATTCTTCATTCATCCAAGTGGGGTAGGTCCTCAACTTTCGAAGGCAACACCATCTACAAGCTTACAGACTTGTTATGATCTTAATGAATCTTTAATTTATTTCCTTTTCAATTGAGTACTATACTTTTGTATGACCTTTATGTCGTCTTGTCTAATTAATGTAAGGGCTATGCCAATATTGTGTTCTTTTGTATGGTATGAGATGAGACAAACGTTGAGACTATTTCTATAATTTACATATATGTATGTGCAATAAAAGTAAAAGGCTATATAACCTTCCTATACGAAGGGTCTATGTATACTCGATATGAATATATCTTATGTGTATGTAGAGGTCGATGTAAACCTCCAAGTAGTGATAATGAAAGTTTTAAATCTTTTCCAATTTTATTCAACCTATGAATGTAAAGAAATGAGACTAAGAGGCTAGTCTTAGTCCTACAAAAGGACGACAACGCCGGTTATGTCTAGGGGTTAATCTCAGATGTGACAAACTTGGTATCATAGCATAAGGTTGAAGATCTTGAGTTATATCTCTTTCTCTACAACATCTATGTAGGTTTATATTCAAAATCTTAAAGCGCTCCAGACTTATGAGTAGGAACATATATGATTCTTACGAATCACTCTCTTTTTCTTGGAAATCCTATATCGTTAAAATAGAGTATAATTATTGTGTGCTATTGCATCTAATCCAATTTTTGTGCTTGTAAGAGGCATGTAAACTCGAAGGAATGCGTCTCGAAGACTTGAAGAGGAAATTGTAATTGCGAAAGTCCCTCCTCATGGTGAACAAGTTCCTTTACTTGAAGAACATGCTAATGTGGATCAAAAAACGATCAATCCTCCTCCTTTGATGGATGAGTATATAAGGACAACTCTTCTTCAAATGGATCAAGCTATCACCACTCCAGAACAAGAGGACATGAATCAATCGCAAGCTATGACGACTCAAGGAAATCAGGAGGTTATGCCCCGTCCTCAACAATAAGTAACTACTCTGGCTTCCTTTCTATAGGAATTCACTCAAATGTACCCTACTACTTTCTATGGGTCTGAGGTTGATAAAGACCCCCAAGAATTCATCGATGACGTTGTCCATAAGTCAGAAGGATGAGTTGGATATCAACTCAAGAACGTGGCACAATAATGGTATGTGCAATGGAGGGATAATAGGCATTAGAAAACATGGGTGAACCTTCCTCAAAGGGAAGACACCACCTCATGTAGATCCATAGGTGAGTATTCCTCCAAGGTAAGTCAACACTCTATAAGGAACAAATGGTTAATCTTTCTCCAAGGAAAGTCAAAACCTCTATAACACCTTGAAAATCTAAGACGTGTCGTTAAGACTAACATAGATTTCATAAGGTCTAAGTACTATTTCTAAGTCAATCTTCAATGAATATAGGTCATTCTGGAGGTTTAAGAACCAAAACGTCCATCATTTCTGGAAAGTTTGTTCAAAAAGGTGTGAGTGTGCCTTGGACTATTTGCCTAACATTTAGGAGTCTGAAATGTACAAAAATTGGTTGAAAAGTATCTACTAGGTGTTTGAGTTTTTTCATGGTTGAAACATCCGGGTACAACTCCTCAAGGACCAACCAAGGGCTCTTGAGGAGGACCCTAGCGTTTTAATCAACACTGCCTGGCAGTGTGCATCGACGTGACAGAATACGCATGTGTGTGGACCAACGGGGCATCAATGACACAATCTTCCCATACTTAGGCTGGTTGAGATGATCCATTCACCCGCACAACCTCTGAACTCATCGACGGAGTGTAGAGGTGTAGGCTTTGGCCAGTGTGTTGATCGACGGGGCGTCGATGCCACCATCGTCCCACAGAAAGCCAATACATTGAAGCCCCTTGCCTTCACAGTCTTTGAACTCATCGGCAGAGTGGAGGACGGAGGGGTGAGGGACCGTCGAATCATAGACGACCCATCGATCGGGGTCTCGCCAGTGATAGTCGAGTTTTCAAATTTATTTATGGTTTCATTTAATTGTAATGTATTGTTGGGATTGGATCTATATCTTGAACAATTCATGATGAACTATATGATGATCTTACATGTCGTATCATGAGGGTCCTAATTATATCTCCTAGTCCTTGAACTATGTTTCCCCACATACAAATAAAAGCCAGTGAATCCACGTAATTGCTATGTTCATGTTTTGGTACTACCTTGGCGAGTAGTCGGCCTTCTCTTGGTGTATGCTTCCATGAAATTAGATTCCACATTAGCTCATATGGTCCATATCGGTTAAGGAAAGATGTTCCCAGTATGTAAAATAAAGTAATGAATGATCTCTACTTGGATAATCTGAAAGGGTTTAAGTTAGTCTAGGTAGGGGTATGAGAGTCTACCTACACATTGTACTAGTTAGACTTGAAGGGATTCTTAGGAGGATGTTCTCATGGATGTATATGGTTATTTATGTAAATGATATGTATATGATGATCTTACATGTTGATGGCACTTTATGATATTGAATTCACTTGTGAATATATGTTAAGTCTATATCGCAAAAGTATGATGTTATGTACTCTAAATGATATGATATGTGAAGTTTGACATTGGTTGTGGTTCACATTGGTTATACTTGATTGAGAAAGGTTATGGGGCTTTGCTCAGTCATTGAACAGGTGGACTTAATGCGTGTCATGAATATTGTTCTCGCTTTATTTTAATGTGATGAGATCTTATGTATGCTTGTTGATGTTATAACTTGAGTGTCTTGATTATGTGATCAATTTTGTTTTATATAGTCTTAACATAATAGCTATGTGTATTGACTTATATGGGTTTTCTTGAATGTGCATAAGGCTTTCTAAAGGTAGAATAGCATACTTTAATGAAATTCCCTCTTTAGCATGATTTCAATTGTTTTATGTGTATATACTTATACTTAGTACAAGTGTGTACTAACCCATCTTTTATGTTTACTACAAATGTAGGATGTGGCCGTGAGCTTATGGAGAGCCTTTCAAGAATACTTTAATATTTTCCAAGAGTTCGGTAGGTCATCACTTTCTGAGGACAATGTCATTATACAGCGACTAATGTTGTTCTAGTACAAAACTCTTTGTTCTTTCCTTTTCATTTCAAGACGATTATTGTATAGCCTATATGAGGTTGTTTTTTTGTAATGAATATGGGTTAAGCCCAATTGTTGAATTTGTTCTAAATGGTTTAATATGAGGCATATTATAGACTTCTTATAATATTATGTTCCTATACTATGTATGTGTGATAAAAGTAGAAGACTATGTAATCTTCTTATACAAATGGTCTATGTAAACTCGAAAAATATATATTGTGTGTAAGTGTGAGGTATAAGTAAACCTCAATGTAGAAGTAATCAATTTTTTTTAATTCTCCATAACTTTTAACCTATAAATGTAATAACGTAAGATAAGAGGCTAGTCTTAGTTCTCTACAAGGACGACGACACCGGTTACGTCTAAGGGGTATTCCCAGGATGTGACAAACTTACTATCAGAGCATGAGGTTTAATATGTTTAGGAACAATGTCTCATTAAACCACATCTATGTATATTCTTATTCATAATTCTGAAGAACACCACACGTATGAATGAGGAACCATGTGATACTTAGGATACTCTCATCTTCTTATAATTCTATGTCGTACCTCTAGAGTTTACTTTATGTGTGCTTTCACTTTAACCTTGTATATTTGTTATTGGTATGGATACTCGAAGAGCATCATCAAGAAGGGCTGAGGAAGGAATCGCTTATGCGGGAACACAAGACAACCAAGTGCTTCCACATGAAGAAGTTGTTATGAATGGACAAGTTTAAGTTGTTCCTCATCCTACAACGGATCGGCATATAAAGGAAGCTTAACTCCAAATGGCCCAGCCATTACGACTCAAGAACAAGACGTCACTACTCAAGCTCAATACATGATTTCTTAAGCTAATAATGAAGTGGTACCCCAAGGCAACCAATAAGTAAGTAGCATGGCCTCCCGTATGATAGATTTCAATAGAATGAATCCTCCAACTTTCTATGGGTCCAAATTTTGAAATACTCCAAAGAGTTCATTGATTAAATCTACAATATTCACTGTTCTATGGGGTTGGCTGCTAGTGAGAAAGCCAAGTTACTTACCAACTCAAAAATGTGTCACAAACTTGGTTCGGCCAATGTAGGGACAATAGGCCAATATGGGGTTGACCGGTCACTTGGGAGATCTTCAAATAGGCTTTCTTGATAGGTTCTATCGTATACATAAGAGGGAATCCAAAGTGGAAAAATTCATCAACCTTCGTCAAGAAGGTATGAGTGTACTACTTTTTAAATTTAATAAATTGTCAAAGTATGCTCCTTCTTTGATTTTCGACCCTAGAGATGAAATGAGCCACTTTGTGATGGGAGTGTTGGATGACTTGAATGAAGAATGTTGTTCGGCTATGATACATGATAATTTAGACATTTCTCATCTCATTGTTCATTCTCAACAAGTGTAAGATACAAGGATTAAGAGAAAGAGTATGGATTCCCAAAGGGCAAGGTCTTTTGATGATGATTCTTCAAGGGGTAGGCTTGACTTTCAAGACATGACTAAGTTCAAGAAGAGTTTCTCTATAAAGTTCCTTCCAAGTTCCCTAACGCACGGGATGATAGGGTTGCTAATACTAAGCCTCAAAAAGGAATGAGCACTAGTTCTCCAACAAATAAGACAACACGTAGAAGGTGTGGCAAGAGGCATTATGGTGATTACCTTAATGAAATGGACAATTGCTTTAGTTGTGGTAAAACTGAACAAAATGTTTGAGAGTGACCAATGTGAAGGGGCAAGACAAAGAGAGTGGACAAGCTATTTTTTTGAATGTTGATGCTCTTAACAAGAATCATTTTTAAGCTCTCCGCTCTAGGGGTGAGCAAGATATTTCGCCCAATGTGGTGACCGGTAAGTTGAAAGTCATTTCAATAGATGTATATGATTTACTTAATCCTGGTTCTAATTTGTCATTTGTTTCTTCTCTTTTAGGTTAAAATATTTACATTTTGCCCAATATCTTGAATGAACATTTTGTGGTGACTACCCTGGTGGCTCAGTCTGTTGTTGCCAAGAGAGTATATAAAAATTGTCCTATGATGTTGCCCAATAGTGTTACTCATGTTGAGTTGGTAGAACTTTATATGGTACAATTTTATTTTTTTTGGGTATAGATTGGTTGCATGCTTGTTTCGCTTCCATTTATTGTAGAACGAGGGTGGTGAAGTTCAATTTTAAAAAATTAACCCGTATTAAAGTGGAAGGGGGAAATTCTATTCCTAAAGGTTGTATCATTACTTGTTTGAAAGCATGTAGGATGTTATCTAAAGGGTGTTTGTAACATCTCGTGAGAGTCAAAGATTTAGACTCCGAGGTTCCTTCTATTGCATCAGTCCCCATAGTGAGGGAATTTTCGGAGGTCTTTCCTAATGATTTTTATTGTACTTCTCTCAAATGGGAAATTGATTTTAGTATTGACTCACTACTGGATACAAATCCGATTTCTAGTCCTTCTTATCAGATGGCTCCGGCTGAATTTAAAGAGTTAAACGCTTAACTCAAACATCTACTAGAAAAGGGTTTCATCCAGCCTAACATTTCTCCATGGGGAGCTCCGGTATTGTTTGTGAAAAATAAGGATGGGTCCCTTAGACTGTTTCTCGATTACCGTCAACTCAACAAAGTCAAAATGAAGAACAAATATCCTCTCCCTCGGATTGATTATTTATTTGATTAAATCCAAGGTGCGAGTTATTTTTCAAAGATTGACTTGAGATCGGGATATCACAAATTTAGGGTGAGAGGTTGACGCATTCCCAATATGGCATTTGGAATAAGATATGGTTAGTATGAGTTACTAAAAATGTCCTTTGGTCTCACTAATGCTCTGGGAGCGTTTAGGAACCTAATGATTAGGATATTTTGAAGTTACCTAGATTCATTTTTCATTGTCTTCATTGACAACATCTTGGTATATTCAAAGAATGAAAGTGAACACATGAACCATTTGAGGGTAGTGTTACAAGTTCTTAAGGAACACGTATTTTTTGCCAAGTATAGCAAATGCTAGATTTGGTTGAGGTCGGTACCATTTCTTTGTCAAATCATCTCTAGTGATGGAGTAGAGGGTGATCCAAGGAAGACCGCAGTGGTGAAAATTTTTTCTAGAACTTTGACTCCAATGAATATAAAGAGTTTCATAGGCCTAGCCACTTATTATAAAAGGTATGTCGACAGGATTTCTTCTCTTGCTTCCCCCTTGACAAAATTGACTCAAAGGAATGTGAAATTTTAGTGGTCGGATGCACCTGGAATGAGCTTCCAAATATGAAGGATACTCTTACAACCGCTCTGGTATTGACTCTACCTAAGGGTACTAAGGTTTTGTGGTATATTGTGATGCATCCCTGGTTGGATTGGGATATTTGCTTATGCAAGTTTATAAAGTTATAGCCTATGCTTCTAGGCTGCTCAAAGTTCATGAGAAGAATTATTCGACTCATGATCTTGAGTTAGTTGCCGTGGTATTTTCCTTAAAAATGTGGAGGCATTATCTCTATGGGTTTAATGTTATTTGATGTGTATACACACCATAAAAGTCTTCAGTATGTATTCACTCAAAAAGAGTTGAATCTTTGGCAAAGGAAATGGTTATATTTGTTGAATGACTCTGACTTGAGTGTTCTCTATCATCTCGACAAGGCTAATGTGGTAACGGATGTTTTAAGTCTCTTGTCCTTGGGATGTGTGTCCCATGTGGAAGAAGCTAAGAGAAACATAGTGAAAGATATTCAATAGTCGCTCGTACAGGAGTTCAATTTGATGATTTTCTTAATGGTTGTATGGTGGTACACCATAACTCCGAGACTTCTTTGGTGGTTGAGGTAAAGCCTAAGAAACACCTTGATCCATTATTGATGTATTTAAAAGAATTGGTTATTAGAAATATCAATGAGTCGTTCTACCAAGGTGGGGATGGTGTTCTTATGTATCAAGGAAGATTGTGTGTGCCTAATGTGGATGATTTGAGGAGTAGGATCCTTGATGAAGCTCATGGAGCTCGTTACTCAATTCATCCGAGTTCTGTAAAGATGTACCATGATCTTTGAGAGGTATTTAGGTGGGATGGCCTAAAAGGGGATATTGTGGAGTTTATTGCAAAATGTACCATTAGTAAAAAAGTGAAGGCTTAATATTAATAGTCGAGTGGTCTACTACAAGAAATCCAAATTCTCACTTTCAAAATGGGAAGATTTTAACATAGATTTTGTAGTGGGATCACCTCGAACTCAAAAGAAATATGACTCAGTATGGGCAAAAGTGGATAGGATGACCAAATCCGCTCACTTTATTCCTGTTAAGTCTACTAATTTGGTGGAAGATTATACAAGAATCTATATTATCGAGGTGCTAAATTTACGTCTACATATTGGAGATCATTTGAATGAGGTTTCGGTACTAAAGTGAAGTTAAGCAACACTTTTTATCCTCAAATGGATAGTCAAGCGGAGCTGACTATTCAAAATCTTGACGATACTCTTAGGGCTTGTACCATTGACTTTCAGGGAAATTTGGATCAGCACTTCCCTTTGGTGGAGTTCTCATATAACAATAGTTCTCATTCATCCATATCTTTGGCTCCTTTTGAAACATTGTATGGAAGGAGGTGTAGATCTCATATTTGATAGTTGGAGGTTGGGGAGTCTTCGCTTCTTGGTCCCCACTTGATCTATAAGACTTTAGAGAATGTTTATATCATAAGGAAATGATTGCACATAGCCTATAGTCGATCAGAATCTCATGGCGATTATAGGAGAAGAGACCTCAAATTTGAAGAGGGTTATAAGGTGTATTTGAAAATTTCGCATATAAAAAGGGGTGGTTAGATTTGGAAAGAAAGTCAAGTTCAGTCCTCGTTATATGGATCCCTATGAAATCTTTAAAAGGGTTGGTAAGGTTTCATATGAGTTAAAACTCCCTACTGAACTACCTTCTGGTCATTCGATATTTCAAGTTTCTATGTGTAAGAAGTGTATCGGTGATCCCAAGTCCATCCTTCCTATTGAAGGTCTTGTTGTGAAGGAGAACCTCTCCTATGAGGAGGTTCCGATTTAATTACTTGAACGTCAAGTGAAGTGGTTGAGGAACTGTCACGACCGGTGTCAGACCCTAGACGATATCGGCATCGTTGACCTCTCAGAGGTCGGAGACAAGCCTACTTACGTCATTCTTACTTCCTCTATGTTAATTTTAGCATAAAATTTGAAACTTTTTGTTTCATAAAATACATGCTAGTCATTTGTTAAGATCACCAAATAAAAGAAATAGTTTGATATAACATTAAATTTATACTTGCCAAAATGGCACTTACACAATGTCCAAAAAAAATGGAAACAAACGCTAGTAAAACATACTCCACTAGATCAATCCTATAATTCAGCTATAATATAATGGGCAAGCATCCTCAAAAGCATGAGGGCCTAGCAAGTCCTGATGAATGCTCCACCTGTAGCTCTAGCGTCTACCTATGCATGCACCTAAAATTGTAGAGTTGTATAGGGTTAGTACACATTTGTACTAAGTATGGGTTTATGCAAACACACACCAAGGACATGCATTAGTAAGAATAACTCTTTCTCTAAAAGCATGATTGAGGAAAGTCAAGTCAGTGGACTTGCCAAATTGGGATTAGGAAAGATGGTGAGGTTTCAAAATTTATATTAGTAAAGTGAGAGAACATTCAGAATTTTGATTAGGAAAGTCAGGCCATGAGGGTAACACGCATCATCATACTTATCATATTGCACAAAACAGATAACATCTAGCACAAAGCACATAACATATTTCATATAGCACATAATATTTTTCATATTATTTGTTCATATGCCATTAGACCTTGGAATTATGGACTTGAGATTAGGACTTCCCGAAAATGAGGGCTCAACATTTGGGACCTCAACTAGGGATCCTTCGTTAGAAAAAACTGAGTCTGCTTCATTTATTCATACGTACTTCATTTCATTTCATTCATAGGCTAGTGTAAACACCAGCTATACCTAGGATGTAGTTTAACACTTTCATAGGGCTTGCTGTGCAATGATCAATAATGACCTAGCATCATTACTTAAGTCTAGCTCACCTCTTGATTATCCTATCGTAACACCTTTTGTATCATTCATTTCATTATGTGCATCATTTAAGGTTGGCCTCATTCATTCAAGGGGAAATTTAATTTTAATCGACATAGATCATGTGAGCATTATGAAATGAAGTGTCTCCCTCACACTGAAAAGAGGTTGAATCACCGGCCAAAGTCACCTAAATCATGCTAGCGTACATGGGAATTGAACCCCTCTAGAGCCTTATATTGGCAGTATAGGTTCGAAGACTAGGAGATATAAGGAGATGCATACCCGTCATGCCAGAAAGTCTCATCTCATGAGATTTACGTGAACCTCCGCCCTTCTTGAAAGAAGGCATCACCACACATAGCTAGTCTATCGGTGCTCAATATAAAGTTCATTGCATTCAACTCATACGTCATGGAAATTTTCTTCTAGTATGAGGACATCATAGCTCAATAGATGATTTGTCATCTCATCATTAGTATTGAGTATGTTAATCTCAATACTTTCAATAGAGTGTTCATAGAGACTGGTCTCTTCATTAACTTTACACTCTCATAGGTGAGTACGTTTTGGTAACATTTACTTAGGCTTATTTAAGATTGCTCTCGTCTTTTAAATTAGCCTCATATCATGTTTTCATCACATTCATTAACATTAGCACATTTGATCTTCATAATTACTCACCCCATTTTACTTGAAAGTTCATTTCATCATATGCCAATGCACTTGGCCATTTAGAGTGTTTCACTCTCTAACTTAACCCTTCTAGGGTTTCATCATTTCATTGTTCATTTCATCATTTCATTGTTCATTTCTTAATTTCATTGTTCATTCCATCATGTGCCAATGCACTTGGTCATTTAGTGTGTTTTACACTATTACTTAACCATTCTAGGGTACATCATTTCATTACATATATCCTAGGTTCACTTATTTTTAAACGTATGCTAGACTTATGGGTCTACACATACAATCCATGAGGCTTCATTCATCGTTCTTTGATGTGGTTCATATATTCCTAAGGTTAAATGGTACAAGACTTATGCATCTTGTATGTATGCCAAGATCTCAATTTCGTTCTTTATAGGCAGCATTATTCTTGAATATTTAATTCACGTATGGCTTATGTATCAATGTGGAATTTGGGAATGGGAACAAATTTCGAATCCCTTAGAAAACACTTACATTTTCTCATTTATTTTATTTTGGTCCACACGGCTTAGGGACCCAAGATCGAGCCCCAACAACATCATTTTAATTTTCCCTTAGTTTTTCTCTTCATTTTTCGCTCAGTGGGATTGAGAGGATGTGGGATCGAACAGCCACAACCTAATTTTCTTTTAATATCTTTTCTTTAAAATCTCTCTCCCTTTGCTGAGGGGTTTTGGCTTCGAACTCCCACAACATCTCTTTAATTTCTGTTAAAATTTCCCCCTTTTATCTACCTAGGAGGTCGTTGGTTTGATTCCCATGCCTCCTATTTATTTTTCATTCATCTTTCTTTGACTCTCATTCACTGCCTAGAGGTCGTGGGTTCGATTCCCATGCCTCAAATTTCTTCTTATTAATTTTTTTGTACTTTACTTTTCAGACAGCACACCCGAGATCGAATCCCCTTGACCCCCATTTCCTTGCGATTTTAAGGCATTATAAGAGTGAGGTCGCGGGTTCAAATCCTTGTGACCTCACCTCATTTTTCACTCAATTAATTTTCCAGATTTGTTCATATACATTTAGCCTAAACTAAACATGTAAGTTGCTGAAAATTTGGTCACATTTAAGCTCACTTTCATCAATATTTTTACTTGTATTCATAAAGTAATTCGTAGACCATTAAACACGTTTTGGGGTGCATTTTTCATAGATTTTTTCATCCAAGAGATTGTAACTTAAATCATCCACATTTCATGTTGTATGAACATCACGATTTACATAGGTTTGTGCACGTAAAATAACAACCATAACATTACACAATTCGCATCCTCAAGCCGAGACCCTAGTAATAGTCACATTCTTGCACACACATGCACATAGTTGCGAAATAAGATAGGTTGTCATTCACACGATTTCAAATACACAATCATAAACATATTCATCAAAAAAACACAACATATACCTAAATATACCAACAATCATACCCAACCTAAGAATCATTGGGAGCTAGTGACAGGGACATGCAATGACGAACAACCCTAGTTATCAACTGAAAAATCTGAACCTTAAGGGGTCTATTGGAAAAGGGACCAATAGAGAAGATAAACCATACCTTTTTGACGTTAAACCCTCGTCTTTCTGCCAAAAAACTTCACCCAAGATCAAGTACAAGTCCGATCAATGTCAACACCACTCAACAGATAACCTCCCTTTGCCTAAGGTGTGATTAACATTTATTTTCTTGTGATTTTGTGTGAGTTCTTCAAGTGTGAAGAACATGATTTATTTTTATTTTCTAGAAAGTTACTTTGGAAGAGAGAGATCGTGATTGAGAGTGATAGAGATGTGACAGAGAGATAAGCATGGGAGAGAAGAGTTTTCTTAGAATTAGGAGTCTAGTTTAGGACTTAGTCAAATAAGGTTTTATTTAATTATTAAAAATATTATTTCCTTTTATTTTAAATCATCTAATAAAAAATAAATGTAAATTATTACATTGATTTACAAACTTTAATAAAAAAACAAATTTAATTCATTGCGCCCACTTAGGTTCGAACTCGGGAGAAGCAAGACTTCACTTTAAGAGCCCATTTTCGGCCCTCTCTCCCCAAAATTCCTTCCACCTTACTAGTTACAAAATTAATTTATATATTTAGGGTAATTATGATTTTCCCTTTTTATGTCCGGTAAAGACTCGTTCGAGTAAATCTTCATATTGGAGAGACCTACATGTATGGACTCAACCTTTCATAGCTCAACTAACTCCCCAAGTTAGTTGGCTGGGCTGTCGTAAGGGTTCATAGGTTTGTTCCATGCTCATAAATCCGTGTGAACCCGGTCTAATCGTAGGCATTCTACACATATTAAACATTACTTATCTTATACATTTTTAGGGTTGTTACATTCCCCCCCCCCCCACTTAGGAATTTATCCCCGAATGACACTAATACTGTGTAGCACAATGCAAGTCATAATATAACATAATCACTATGCCCAGTCAAGTAATAACAACAAAGAATGGAGAGATAAGGAAACTTAAACGTAAGAGTAGGAAGTCTAACCTCAAGAGCTGAAGGGATGAGGGTAGCGAGGTCTAATATCGGCCTCGACCTCCCACGTAGCCCCCTAAACAAGATGATTCCTCCAGAATACCTTTACTGTGGAAGTCTCCTTGTTCCACATCCGCTTGATATGTTTGTCTAAGATCTCAATATGTACCTCCTCGTAGGGAAATTCTTCATCGACCCTGAAACCTTCAACATGTAGAATTGATGACGGATCACCTAATAACTTCTTTAACATAGAAACATGAAAATTGGATGGCCAGAAGATAAATTCCGCAGGCAATGCCTACTCATAGTCCAACTCACCCACACACTATAGGATCTCTTATGGCCCCACATACCTCGGACTCAACTTCCCTTTCCTACCAAACCTTATCATCCACTTCATAGGTGATATCTTCCAATAGACTTGGTAACCAACATGTAACTTTAAGGGCCATTTTCTGTTATCTGCATATGACTTCAACCGACTGTAAGAAGTATCCAACCTGTCCCTAATCACCCTAACCTTCTTTAAGGCCTCATGAATGATATCTAGACCCAAAATGGATGACTCTTCAACCTTGAACCACCGAACATAAGATCTACACCTCCTACAACAAAAGACTCATTCATCTTAACCAGCATTGAGTCCTTGAGCTACATCTGCACAGGATCAAGATGCTGACCCTCCTTGACTTCAACTACTAGGGATTATTCAGAACTAGGATGAACTGAAACACCCTAACTAGTAGAGCCAACAAACCGCACACCTAGTCTGGAAAGTCTATGTATATCTTTCACCCATTCCTTCTTCTCATCCTTAACGTGGGATGTACATACCATGCTCATCCTACTCATAGCATCAACTACAACATTAGCCTTACCTGGATGGTAGTGGACATTCATGTCATAGTCCTTCAACAGCTCCAACCATCTCAACTTACGTATATTGAACTCTCTGTATGTGAACACGTACTGGAGACTTTTGTGGTCTGTGAACACATCCACATGCACTCCATACAAGTAGTGCCTCCACAACTTCACTACAAACACCATATCTACGAACTCCAGGTCATGAGTGGAATAATTCTTCTCATTAACCGTGAGTTTTCTGGATGCATAAGATGACATGTTACCACCTTCCATAAGAACACAACCCAAACAAACCCTAGATGGTCACAATAAATAGTGTATTTCTCACGATACATAGGCAAAGTAAGAATTGGGGCTGATCTGAGTCTGTCCTTGAGATCATTGAAACTCTTCCCACAAGCTCCACCCATTAAAACTTGACTTTCTTCTTCGTCAAAGTTGTGAGTGGAGAAACAAGGGAAGAAAACCCCTCCACAAACCTGTGATAATAACCAGCCAATCCTAAGAAACTACGAATATATGTGTGAGTAAGAGGTTTTGGCAAGTTTCTAACATCCTCCGTCTTCTTGCGATCTACCTCCACACATTAATCGAACACAACATGGCCTAGGAAGGTACCTGATCTTAGCAAGAGTTCACACTTGCTGAATTTGGCATACATATGATGTTGTCTAAGTACCTGCAACGTTAGTCTGAAATGATCTTCATGATATTCCCTTGTCTTAGAGTAGATGAGAATGTCATCAATGAATACTATGATGAAAGAGTCAAGGTATTCATAGAAGACTCTGTTCATGAGATCCATAAATGCAGCAGGTGCATTAGTGAGACCAAATGACATAACTAGAAATTCGTAATAACCATAACGGGTACGAAAGGTTGTCTTTGAAACATCTTGATCCCTAACCCTAAGATGATGTTACCTTGAACAGAGATCAATCTTCTAGAATAAACTAGACCCTTGGAGTTGGTCGAACAAGTCATATATTCTTGAAAGTAGATACTTATTCTTGATAATAACTTTGTTGAGATACATATAATCTATACACATTCTATGGGTTCCATCTTTCTTTTTCACAAACAACACCAGAGCGCCCCAAGAGAATATGCTCGGATGAATGAAACCCTTATTAATGTGATCTTTCAACTGTAGCTTCAACTCTTTGAGTTCAGCTTGAGCCATTTTGTAAGGAGGAATTGAAATTGGTTTAGTATCAGGTCTACATCGATACCAAAGTCAATCTTTTGAAGGGGCGGAACTTCAGGCAAATCATATGGAAATACATCTTGGATTTCATTCACTATGCACTGAGTCTATGGAAGGAATGTCATGATCTAAATCATTAACACTCACAAGATGACATAATAACCCCTTGGATATCATTTTATTGGCCTTAAGATTTGAAATCAAAGGACTAGGACGACTCGAGTTGTACACCACCCAGACTAGCTCTTCATCATAAGGGAAACAAAATCTCACAACCCTACTACGACAATCCTTGAAGGCAAAACATTTATAAAGACAGTCCCTGCAAAGAATAATGTCAAAATCATGCATGGGTAATTAAACTAAGTTTGCACACATAGTCTTACCATACAAGTATTGGACCATCATTATAAACTCTGTCAATTCATAAATTTTCTCCTAAAGGTGTACTAGCCACTATAGGATCATACAAAGCTTCAGGCAATATCCCTAAAGTGAGAGCAAGGAAAGGAGTTACAAAGGAAAGCATAGACCCTGAATCAAGCAAAGCATAAAAAGAAGTAGAGAATACTTGCAGCATACCTGTGACTATATCAACGGACTTATCCTCCTCCTCCCTACCCTTAAGGGAATACAACCTATTGCTCTTAGGAGGCTCAGCTGCGGCTGCACCCTGTGGATTAGGCCTAGGTGGAGCATTACCTCCAGCCTTACCTTTGTTATGTGGGAAGTCTCTATACATGAGCCCACTATTACCGCAACCGAAGCAGGCATTAGTAGAGTCCTTTCTAGGACGCTGAATCTCACCTTTATTGCCCTTCTTGGGCTCAGCTCTTCCTCCTCTAGGTGTTTTACTCTTTTGAGAATTAGAGTTCCCTGAACTCTGTTGCCCATTTTGAAATCTGGGTTGCTCACGGACGCCGAAATTTTTTCTGTGGCCTCTATTGCTGGGATCTGCCTGATCTTGAGGCTTAGACCTCCTCGCATAACAAACACCTCTCTTCTTGCTTCGGCTGTCCTCTACCTGCTTGACATGCACCATCAACTCGGAGAGGTCCATGTTATCATGGAGAATCGCAGACCGACACTCCTCCTAATCTCCGTTAATTCCTGTGAGGAACTTGCTCATCTCATTCCGGCTGTTAGATACAATAGAAGTAGCATACACGGATACTTCAACAAACTACAGGGAATACTCCCTGGTTGTCATTGATCCCTACTTAAGGTTGATACACACTTAAACCTTTGACTCCCTCATCTCCCTAGGAAAGAATCTCTCAAGGAAGGTTGTCTAAAAAAACTCCCAATTGACCAATACTACACCCAAATATCGTATATCCTGCCACATGTTGGACTAAGTATGTGTAACATCCTTGAGTTGATAGGAAGCCAACTCTGATTTCTATGTATTTGTGCCCCCCATAGCCACAAAAATCTTATGCACCTTATCCATAAACTCTTGAGGATCGTTTAAATTCATACACCCTGTGAATATAAGAGGATACATCCTCGTGAAGTCTCTCAGTATGTCAGACACACTACTAACTGGTGGGTTGTCCCTTTGAACGTTTTGTCGGTTGACCTAATCAGTCAAGGCTCGGGCCTTCATGTGATGGCATGTGCCATCTGGGCCAAAAATGCCCTCACCTTAGTATTATTCAACCCAGCAGGTTTAACCTGCATAGCCACTCCTTCTAGTAGAGCCTGGGGTAGGACCAGATTATCCCCTCCAGTTTTTTCTCTCTCCTCTGACCAATGGTTCTCCTAGTATTCATTTTCTGAAAAACAACAAGTATTAATGTTAGACACGCTCATAACAAAAGAAATCAAACACAAGGAAAAGGGACGATGAGGTTAAAAGAAGGGAAATTTTCCTACGCATCATCAAGTGTCTAATCTAGGATAGTGGTGCATTTCACTACCATGACTTAGCAACTACTCAATTCGGTTGATGTAAACTTATTATCCTTGGAATTCAACCTAGGGTTCTGATACAAACTTTGACACGACCGGAGACTAGACCCTAGACGAGACCGGCGTTGTTGACCTCTTAAAGGTCGCACACAAGCCTGCTTACGTCATTCTATCTAAGTTAGTTTTAGCGGAACTTTTTGTTTCTTAACATACATCCTAATAATTCTATTAGATTCATAATTTTTAACCATAAACCATCTAACATTAAGATCATCAAATGAAAGAAATAATTTAATATATGATTAAATGTATACTTGCAAAAATGGCACTAATACAATGTCTAAACAAAAATGGAAAGAAACTCTAGTGGAACATAGTCAACTAGCTAAATCCTATAACTAAGCTATAATATAATGGGAAAGCATCCTTGAAAGCATGAGGGCCTACCATGTACGGATGAATGCTTGACGTCCGGATAGTTTTAGCGTGAACCTGTAACTCTAGAGTCCACCAATGTTTGCACCTAAAATTGTAGAGTTTTATAGGGTTAGAATACACTTGTACTAAGTATGGGTATATTCAAGCACACACCAAGGACATGCATGAGTAAGAATAGCTCTTTCCTAAAAACATGATTATAGAAAGTCAAGTCAGTCGACTTGCCAAATTTGGATTAGGAAAGTTGGTGAGCTTTAAAAATTTGGCTTAGGAAAGTGAGAGAACTTTCCAAAATTTTAATAGGAAAGTCATGCCTTGAGAGTAACATGCATCATCATACTTATCATATTGCACACAACACATAACATCTAGGACATAGCTCATAACATATTGCATATAGTACAAAACATTTTTCATATTATTCGTTCATATGCCATGAGACCTTGGAATAATAGACTTGACATCACGGCTTCCCGAAAATGAGGACTTAACATATGGGACCTCAACTAGAGAGCGCTCTTTAGCAAACACAGAGTCTACTTCATTCATTTATACGTAATTCATTGCATTTCATTCATATGCTTGCGTAAACACGAGCTATACCTAGGATGTAGTTTAAGAATGTTAATAAAGGGTTAAACACATTTCAAAACGGGACTGTAACTTATCACCGTGTGAACTAGAGTGAGGAGTGTCCTTTCCCACATAGAGAAGGTAAGATCACTAATCTACTCTTGAGATCTGAGACTACAATGCATGTAGCAGGATGAGGGTACCAACTATATATCCTAGTTCTTGAACTATGTTTTCCCCATAGGAATACTAGCTAGTGGATCAACGTAGTTGCTATGTTCATGTTTTGGTACTACCTTGGCAGTAGTTCGCCCTTTTTCTATGTAGGGTTCAAGACACCAGATTCAAAATTAGCTCATGTGGTCTATGTAGGTTAAGGCAAGATTTTCCCCAAAAGGTAAAATGAAGCAATGAATGAGCTATACTAGGATGATCTAAAATTGTTTAGCTTAGTCTAGGTAGGCATATGGTCTCTACCTACACATTTCACTAGTTAGCCTTGAAGGGATTCTTAGGAGGATGTTCTTATGTATGTATATTCTTATAAATGTAAATGATATTTATATGATGATCTTACATGTTGATGGAACCTTATTATATTGAATTGACTTGTGAATATATGTTTGATCTATTTTTCTAAAGTACGATGTCATGTACACTTAATGATATTATATGTCAAGTTGGACATTGGTTGTGGTTCTTGTTTGGTTTACTTGATTGAGAAAGGATATGGGGCTTCCCTTAGTCATTGCACTAGTAGACTTAATGAGGGTCCATAGGTCATGGTGCTGCATTGGTTATGATGTCATGAACCCTTATAAAAGCTTGTTGATGTAATAGCTTTATCATAGAGTTGTATTGACTATGCATTTAAGTATGTTTATATGCATGTTGACTTGACTAGACTTAGTAGTGTTGGGTATTTTGATGTACATGATCTTGACATGATGTACATGAAATATGGACTTGCATTGGTTGTTGAATGTGCATGGGAAATTTCAAATAAAAGTGCATGATTAAATAAAATGACCCTTTCTAGCTTGATTTTATATGGTATGTGCGTATGATCTCATAGTTAGTACAATGATTTGTAAACCCCATTTTCTTCCTTTTCCCCCAACATTTTAGGTTCCGCTCGAAGGGTTTTTCACGACATTTAAGGAAGGTTTGGAATTCTCACTCTCAATGTTTGGTGGGTCCTCACTACTTCGAGGACAATGCCGTTTTTTAGCATTGGGATATTGCTTAGTCTTAAAGACAATATGTTCATTTCCTTTCAGTTGATTAATAAAGATTGTATAGCCTATATGTGGATCTTATTTTATTGATGTATGGCATATGCCCAATATGTATACTCATGCTTAGATGGTAATGAGATGATTAATAAGGTTTTAGGACTATGATATATTTTATATATATGTCTGTGTGTGATCTTCTTAGACGAAGAGTCTATATATACTCGATATGACTATATTATGTGTAGGTGAGAATTCTATGTAAACCTCATGATAGATAGAAAAAAAGTTATAATTTTCTGCATTTTTAGCCTATGAATGTAATAATGTAAGCTAATAGGATAGTCTTAGTCCTCTTCGAGGACGACGACACCTGTTATATCTACATGGTGCTCTCCGAATGTGACAATAACCTAAACAATAAATAATATAAATTAATTCATGAAGTAATAATGCCATTAACACCAATATAACAATGGATATATGCATCCTCTTCAACCAATTCACCAATTGAAATCCAAGATTTATAAAATTATGGAAGAACACAGGTCCAAGGAAATTCTAAGTGAGCAACAATTATTAAACATTGGTATACACCTAAAAGAAACCCTACGTAATCATAATTTTTCATAATTGATACAAAATCAGTTTTAGAATATGTAGAAAAAAAACATTGTTTTGGGGGGATTTTTAAAAGATCTTGGAAGGGACCTTTTGGGGAAACGAATCCCATGAGTGAAAGAATCCATACATTAATGATGATTTTTCCATGAAATTTAAGTTCAAACCTTTGAGGATTGATCCTCTTGTTGGAGATTAAATGTTCTTCAATGGAGGTTTGAGAAGGGAGAGAAGCTAGACAGAAGGAAGAGCTTCTATACTTTTTTAATTCTAAATAAGCTATTTAGTTTTTGATAGCGGAATAGCCAAAAAATGACAAATATTATATATATATATATATATATATATATATATATATATATATATATATATATATATATATATAATATATATATATAACCCATTAAAAGTATCCAAAACACCCCTACACTAGTTGGACTTTAACATATAAGTCCAACTTGACTTTTCATGAAAATCCCTATTTCTTCATGAATTTAAGGTTGGTCCGCAACGTGCCACCATGGGCCGTTATTTTTTTAAAACATCCATTTGAGTTATAAGACCTTGTGTGAGCTCAAAGCTGCGGAGCTTAAATTTTCCATATTTTGGGCATAACGAATGACACCCAAATATTTTCAAATTCTCCTTGTCAGAATATTTTCTTGGTTTTTCATCACTAATCCTTCCAAAATTCCACCACTCGTTCCCCAAACACATAGAACTATAGTTACCCCATTTTAGGTCATAATTTATTAGGTTAAGCTCTAGATTAGGTCATACAATTTCTTTTGTGACACATTATCATCCCTTGGAAAACATTCGTCCCAGAATGACACCTTAAGCCTTTAGGGGAAACAAAACAGACTCAAGACTAGAAGCCCAAAAACAAAAAATATCAAAATGAGTAACTTTTCATTGGAGGAATTATTGACTCCTTTCAACCAATAATCTTTGTATCAAAACATAGGAACTTAATTCACAACTTATCATACAGAAGCTCATCATTTCATATCATACAAGGGGGAACTACCTTATACATTTCAACATATGCTCAATGTGAACATTAAAAGATTTAACATGCTATTTTCTTCTCAAACAACATCAAGAATGATCAATAAAACTCTTATGGGGATAATATAACACAAGACATATAAGTGCAAGTTAAGTATGAGAAACATTATTTATGACAACTCAATTTAAGCAAAAAAATTTACGAGATTATGAACATATTAGAAAATCAGTTTAAGTTCAACATTATTCATAACTCTTATCTAACAGAAACTACTAACCTTACATTCGGCTAGGAGTAAGAGGAAAAATATGAGGATACTGTAATTTCATATCGACCTCGGCCTCGCAAGTAGCATATTCCACAAGATGATTCTTGCAATGAACCTTTATGGAAGGTACTTCTTTATTCCTCAACTTCTTCACTTATCGGTCTAAAATCTCAGCCGAAACCTCTTTCAGTATCGCCTATGAACTTTTTCAGTATTCATACATGGAATACCGGGTGCATCGGAGCCAACTCAATTGTTAATTTAAACTCACAGGAGACACAACACATTTCAAAGCCTCATATGACCCCACATAACAAGGACTAAGTTTCACTTTTTTACCAAACCTCATCACCCTTTTTATTTGTTATATATTAAAATAGATAAAGTCACCTACTCTAAACTCAAAGTCCCTCTTTCTATCGTCCGCATAAGATTTTTGCTGACATTGATTGTGTTCAATCTATCCCTTACGTGTCGGATTTTATTTACAACACATAAATTTCTTCTTTACATATTAGAGTAAAATCACCTACATCAAACCACCTAATCTAAGATCTACATATCCTCCCATAAAAGGCCTCAAATGGCAATGGTAATACTAGATTGATAACTATTATTGTAGGAAAATTTTATCAATAGTAGATGGTCATTCCAATTAGACTTTAAGTTAATTGCACATGGACTTAACATATACTATAATGTGTGGATGGTTTGTTCCACCAAACCATCCATTTGTGGATGAAATGTCGTACTTAGTTTCACCTTGTTATCAAGCTCACTTTGTAATGTTTTCCAAAATGAGAAGTAAATTGAGTACCCCTATCTGAAATGATACACAAGGGAACTCCATGCATTTACAAAATATCCTTTAGATACAACTTAGCATATTCATCCGTGGATTAAGTAGCTTTGACGGGAATAAAATGGTCTGATTTTGTCAACCTATCAACAATAACCCAAATGAATCATTTTGCCTTCATGTACGAGTCAAACCCCCAAAAAAATTTATAATTACCTATTCCCACTTCATAGTAGGGATTGCTATATCTTGAGATAGACCTCCCGGTTTTTGATGTTCGGCCTTGACTTGTTGATAATTCACACATTTTATCACAAACACCGCTACATCCTTCTTCAAACGAGTCTACCAATACATCTCCTATAGGTCATGGTACGTCTTTGTGGCTCCTGGATAAATAGCAAAATGCAAACCATGGGATTTTTCAAACTTTTTTCTTCTCATGTCATCCACACCCAGCACGCACAACCAGCCTTTATACCTAGGTACCCCATCCCTCACCTAGTGAGTAGGGCTCATTAGCTTTACTAAGAACAGATTCCTTAAACTACATTAAAAAAGGGTTAAGATGTTGATTGTCTTTCTTATCAATCTCAAAATATAACTCGAAGTTGTGATGAATCATAAAACCTTTTTTTTGAAGAATCTTCAAGTTAAACACCCAACTGGTCCAATCTATTAACAACTTTTACTAACTCCTTTGTACTGTCGAACACATGGTCCACACTACACGTAGACATCTGACTCCAAGTATCCGCGAGCACATTGGCTCTACTGGGTTGGTGGTAAAGGACACTCATATCATAATCCTTCAAAAGCTGTCATGAACTTCTTAGATGGAGGTATATTTTTTTGGGTTAATATGTATTGGAGGCTCTTGTTATAGGTGAGCACATCCACATGGACTTCATAAACATAGTGTCTCCATATTTTTATATCAAACACAATGTTCACTAGTTCAAGATCATCAGTTCGGTAGTTCTTCTTATGTGCCTTGATTTGTGTAGAGACATATTTTATAACTTTGCCATGTTGCATGAAGACACAACCCAAACCTACTTGAGAAGTATCGAAATACACAACAAACCCTCTGATACCCTCTAGTAAGGTCGAAACCGGGGTGGAGGTAAACTTACCTTTTTATTCTTTAAACCTACTTTCATAAGCATCCAAAAACTCAAACTTCATTTTCTTTTGGGTTACCACTGTCAAATGAGAAGCAATGGATAAAAAGCCATCTACATATCTCCTATAATTCCCGGATAAACCCAAAAAGCTTCAAATATAGGTTGGACTTTAAAGGTCTAGGCCAATTTCTAATTTATTCCATCTTCTTGAGGTCAACCTCTATACCTTCATTGGAAAAAAAATTTCCAAAAAAATCAAACAATCTTAGCAAAAATTTGCACTTACAATATTTAGTTCTTGAAGACTTGCAACACTATCCTCAAATCAATAATCTGTTCATCCTAACCCTCAAAATGTTCTAATATATGATACATAAAGACAATTACAAATGAATGAAGTAAATTCTGAAACATCCAATTCATAAGGCCCATAAAAGTCATTGGGGCATTAGTTAGATTAGAAGAAATTACTAGGAACTCATACTGACCATATCTTTTTTGTAAAGCAATTTAGTATTGTCAACATTTCTAACTCTAAGTTGCTCAAACCCCAACCTCAAATTAATCTTTTAAAAGTAACTCACCGATTGGAGTTGGCCTAAAAAATTCAATTCGAGAGAAAGGATACTTATTATAAATAATGACCTTATTTAGTTATCGGTAGTCAATAAATATTATAAGAGGCCCATCTTTGTTATTCACAAATAATTCAAGAGTGCCCAATGTAGATATGGTTTGTTGAATAAAATAATTGCCAAGAAAATCCTTTAGTTGAGGTTTAAATTCTTTCAACTCGGCCGGAGATATCCATTGAGGAAAAATTGATCTGGGTTGAGTATAATGCAAAAAATCTATGTCAAAATGTATTTCCTATTCACAAGGAATTCTGGGTAAGTCACTGAGGAAGGCTTCAAGAAAGTCCTTAACTAAGGGGACCAACACTAAAGAATGAGCCTCTAATACACTCAAATTTACTTGTCGAGAACATGTATAAGCAGTCGTATCAAGTAAAGAACTCAATTATGAGGTTGGGATCAATCCCAAGAGGAAAATTATTTAGACTTAACTTTAACCTACAATTACTTCTATTTAATCAAGTCCTTTCCGATAATAGTTGATAAAAGGGGGGTATTAAATATCAAAAGGAATTCAATATTTCTAACTAAACAAGTAGCAAGTATGAATATTTTCATATTTATCAAGTGATGAGAGTAACTAGTGCATAAGTGTTCCCCACAGGTTCATAACACGGTAATTCTAGTTATAACAATCATTTCCCTACTTGAATGCAAAGTGGTAAGTTATGTATCCCTAATTCCTTGGTCCGGCAACTAGGGAATTCACTCAGCACCTTGGTATGGCTACGTGTGTATGCTTTACTTAACCTTACCTTTACCTCATATTAAGCATCATAATTTATGTATGGCTTTGTTATTACTTCGCACCAATCGACACTAGCCTATTTGATAGTGTATACTAAATCTACGTTGATAATTATTTTCTTATTATCTACCTCCTTGGTCCAGAAAGTAGCCACAAGGCAATCTCTAACGCGGGCACTCGTTAAAAAGACTTCTAAATTAAAGAATTATCAATACATGAAAGACACTATTCTAGAATTGTTATTTTAGCTAGATTTTACCTTGTTATTTAACCATGGTTCCCAAAACCCTTGTTATGAATTTAGTCACCCATGTTAATAATTACACAATTCATATTTATTATACAAGAATTCATGTACTTACTTTGATGAGATTGAAGAAAATCAAGAAAACCACTTGAATTTAAGAAAATAATGCAATAAATGATTCCAGAAAAATGAAGTATTTTCCAAAATCCAATATTCGACAAACAATATTACAAATCAGAAAAATAACAGAGAGCCAAACCCCAAAAATGAGGTTTTTACAAGTATTTAAAAAAAAAAAGAAGTCCAAAGATAAAAAGGAAATCTATTTGAGGAAAATATGCCTAAAATACATCTAAGTGGACAACAAGACACCGTCCATGCCACGACGGACCATCGTGGCCTACCGTCTTTCTACACATAGAATCTTTTTTAGTTGCTTTCTTCTCCAACTCACTGTTACCATCGACGGAGCAGGATGAAGGTCTGTTGGGTACACGACGGTCCGTCGATGGCTTCCGTTTATCCACACTTTGAAACTTTTCAAGACAGGTATTGGGGCTACTTTCTGTTAGCAATGACGGATATGCAGGACGGTCCGTCGTGGAGATAACGACCCATCGTATCTTCTGAAGCCCAACACATGTTGAGAATTCTACGATCTTCTTTCAGCAACATTTTACTTCAGACGACGGTTCCCACCTACGGACCGTTAATGACTCCGTAAGTCATCACTTATGCAATTTCAGCACAGTTCTTCCGCGTTTTAATTCTGGATAATTTCCCAACAAACAAAGAGAAAAATACATTAAAACTACTACAAAAAGGACTTATACACACACTAAACTTTATGAAAAAGCATTGAAAGTATCGTTAAACCACAGTTATTCAACATATATACTTAAATTCATTGTTTGTCCTGAAGTAACACACGATGACTCACCACAAAACCTCTCTACAAGAGAATTTTTATTATAGCTTTCACAATAATCTGGCTATCAATCCCGATAATTTTCATTGTGTTTATGTGTGCTATCAATATTAGGCTCACTTATGTGGATCAAACCATGACATAGACTCACCACACACCGACACCTATCCTCTTGATATGTCACCAAGGTACAAACTTTTTGATATTACAACTAGTGTCCTCACTTCAAAATAACATCCTTATTTTATCACACAATGATTTCCGTTTGAGTATAAGGATTATTTTTTTCAACACTCGGTCTCAGAACAACTTCACACCTCATTTCTACTTGTTTCCATAGGATTACCTTTATTGTCACTACTTTAAGTTCACCTAATGGACTCCTAGTATTAGATAAGACTGTCATGCTTTCAACTTTTCTTGAGTAACGTTGCTTTTGTTCTTTCTCTTTCTTTATTCTTTCAACCCCAATTTCTAAAGCATTCCTCACCTAGATACCCACAACTAATGGTTTTTCCATGAGTCAAGGTACACAATACCCAAGGTTGTTTCATGGCCACGACAAGGTTGTTTTCTGCATTAGCGACCCTCAACTTATGATTTTTCCGTAAGTTGAAGTGCACATGTCCAAGGAGGGACCAGGGCCAACACATTGTTCCTAGAAAAGATATGTTGGGGTGAAAAAGAAAGGTCTATTTTAAAATCAAATCATTTTAATCAAGAACGGATTAATTTCATTAGGTTTTCAGTTATGTAAGCTAAATATTGACTATCTTGAACAACGTCCTATGATCCTTTTTTCCTAGTTGTCTATCACAACTAATTTTTGGCAGTATTAAACATGCAAGTTCTAGCTCACTACCAATGGTATACTATTAAAATTTTCCTCACACTTACTAGATATTTCATTACTATACATGATTATCAGAAACCTAGTTGGAATTTTAGATTTAGGGTCATGCCATGGTGTATTTCTATTCATGCTAGAGACACACATTCATAAATTACTATCATGCATCATTTTCTTTAATTCAAGATATCATTTTATTTAGCCATAATGCTTCATATTCCATTTCTATACTATGTACAAAAGATACCAACCTTCCGGTTAAACAATAAAATAACCAGTATCTTGGGGGAAAAGAACACAGGCAAGAAAACCCCAAGAGAAGATCGTGAGTTGGGCAACTTAGACTTCACCCTAAAACTCACTTTCCATTTACCCCACCCCCAAAAAAAAGACATGCAATTTTCCCCAATGCATAAAAGTATATAAATGGAGTGGTAGGTAAAGAAAACCTGAAGCGCAAAGCATTGACGATCAATATGCAGACGAGTTCGGTTTTCAAGAACCCGCTCCCTCTGTAGAAGGGACATCATCGGTTGTGTCCTCGGCAGTAACAGCACCATTAGTAGTGTTCCTCTCAGCCTCATCAATTGTGGAGCTAGCCACCCCAACAACCACTTCTAGAACCCTCAAATGGCGGGCGTCTTCATCAATGAACGAGGCTTTCCTCGCGACCTCCAACTCATTACACTTATTCTTCCTTGCCTAAGTATCATCCTCATCTCTAAATCGGTGCCTCTTTTGCATGATTCATGGGGGAGGTGGTGGCATAGCAGTGGTGGAGATCAAGGTAGCCAACAATGTGTCCTTAGCAGGCTTTGCAGAAGTGGTCTCAGACTCAAGCATCCGAGCCTCCAGTATGGTATCCAAGTCTGCTCCGAGTCTCTCCAAAACATCCTGGAGATATTTCAAATCCACTGTAGGGGATGGCAGGGAGAGAAACCTCAACTCAAATGCATCTAGGTGTTGGTGGACTTCGATGATCTGCCGCTCAGTATGCTGGGCCATTTTCCTCTTTATCCGCTCCTCCACCTCGGAAATGGACCTCTGTATCCAAGGCTGGATGTGATGCAGAAATGTAGCCATTTGGGATCCTAGACCTTTGCAAGCGGGACCACTATAGCAGATAGAGTTGAGCGGAGGAGCTCAGAGAGGTGCTAGCACCCGGGATAGACTCAACCGGTGTGGTGTCGGTAGTCTCGGATGTAGATGGATTAGACTCTTAGGCTTGCACCTCTGGACGGGCCCCTCTATTGGGAACTAACACATTGGCCTTATCTCGTATGAGGCCAATATACACTATGCAGGGCGGGGTCTTGATCACATCAATATTCCACACGGGCACTCCTGCAAACCTGCACAACTCAAAGACCATGCACAGGAAGGGTAAGTAGTAGTGGCCGTAAAGGCCCTCTCATACATCACTTTCTGCAACAACCATGCAAAATCCACCTCGAACCCCACAACCATGGCAGCCATCTGCAGTGCATGATACCATGTGACAATGCTATTAGCAGCAGTGGGGGAAAGATAGTGTCGGACAAGTAGCCATAAAAAATTTCTGTGAAAATGAGGTCAACCTTCTTGATGCTCCCCTTGGGCTCCAGCACCCAATCAGCAGCCTCACCAACCACGGAGAGGTGTTGTGCTATCCACCGCTTGGTGGACTCTTTCACATCTGGCTCACGCTGGAACCGGCCATCCTTGATCAACTTCTACCGATAGTCAAATTTGATGGTGAGGGGAGTCCTGCTTGCATATACATCCGCACCGTAGGGAAACTTGCGAATGGCCAGCAAAGAAAAATCAACCTGCTTGCCACATACTCAGACGTACTCCAAAGCTGCATATTTGGTTGGGTTGCCCCACCTGTCCACCTGAGACCAGAGAGTCGCCATATACGAGGCGTAGAACTTTCGCACCATTTCTTCTCTATAGCGTCCAACATTCCAAGCCATCCACTCTAGCCGATGTCTGGTGAATATAGCATGGATGGCTAGAATAGTTGGAAGACTCCGATTGACAACTCGCCTCTCAAGTATCAGGGTTAGGGTCATGACCCTCTTGTCGTTGGGCACCTTTGCATCAACATATACTTGATATTGATCCTCAATACACCACCGGTTAGGCTGATTAGCAACCGGAGTGATGACGTCTGTCTGTAGTGCTGGAGTACTATCAGCACTACCAGCCTCATAAGACTGGACCTAAGTAGCTGGACCATTGGTATTAGGAGAAATAGAAGCCTCCTTAGACCCGGAAGCCTCCACAGAGTCGGATGCTTCATCAGAACGGGAAGCTTCCTCGAAGCCAGACAATCCATAAGAATGTGCATCCAACCTAGAAGGTGTGTCGGTCTGTATATGTTCCTCTTCAGACTAGGATCCATTGGCTCTGCCGGTCGTCACTTTTGTGGGAGTGGATCTGGTGGTGCGGGCTGCACGGGTAGATGTGAGGGTTCCTGGTTGCAGGTACTCAAGGTCACGCTCATCGTCATGCCTATGACCATCCGGATCGACGGGGCGACAGACTTAGAATGCCCTCTCGAGTAGACAATTTCTTGCTTAGGTGTTATATGCACCTGCAAAGAGAATTTATTAGTACCACTAGAAGCCTATAACACATTCAAAAGCATCAAACAAAAGATTAAAACACAGAATGGAATGGCAGTGCAGAAATGCAGCACTGCCTCACCGACCCATCGACGGTATGTCGAAGGGACGATGGTCCATCATGGGGGTCCATTGTGGAACACTTAGAAGATTTTTTTAAAAAATTAGAAACAATCATTCTGAAAACGTCGACGGTTGTGTAAGACAGACCGTCGAAGGAATAAGGTTCTGTCAGTGGGGTCCGTCGACGAATACATAGAATATTTTAAAGAAAATCAGAAACAAAGGTTATGACCGCGTCGACGATTGTTCAAGAAGGACTTTGAAGGTACGATGGTCCGTTAGTGGGGTTCGTCGATGGACACTTAGAATTTTTTTTAGAAAATTAGAAACAATTGTCCTCAAAGCATCGATGGTAGTGCAGGACAGACCGTCAAAGGGACGATGATCCGTCAGTGTTGTCTATTGACGGGCACTTACAATATTTTTTTAGAAAATCATAAAGAAAGGTTTTGACAGCGTCAATGGTTCTGCAGGACGGACCATCGAAGGGACGACTGTCCGTTAGTAGGGTCCGTCAATGGACACTTATACTAAGCAAGAGATGTAGGGGTTGGCAGACACCAACGACGGTCCGTCGAGGAATCGATAGTCTATTGACGGGGTCTTGTTCTATCCTTCAAGAATAAAATTTTACTGCAGTTTTATTTCCCGCAATGTACTAATTCAGAGTATCCTTAGAGATCATAAGTTTCCCCAACACTTAACCAAGAATTTCATCATTCATAGGGCATTAATAATCATAGTTTGAACATTCGATTCAGCAGCCTATCAAAACCCTAGGTCAGAAACATAATATGAAAACACAACACATTTTTAAAAAGACACCCCCATCCCTTTGAATTTCACTGTTTAGTGGGACTTAGGACTTCAGGTGAAAGTTTTTAGCATGCAAAGGGGTCCGAAATTCAAGACCCACAAGGTAAGACAACAAGTTAACATGAAAACTAATGATAATTAATCTAGCAGATCAGAAATCCATACCTGGAAACTTTATTGGAGGAAAAGGGAGTATGCAAAGTTGTAGTTGAACAGCAGCAACACCAACCACAACACCAACCAGCAAGGAGACTAGAGAAGATTGAGGATTGGGGATAGAATGGAAATATGATGATGGAATGGGAGTTAGTGGTTGAGGAAGTGGGGAAATATGAGAGGAAATAGGGAGGGAAATGTTTATGGGGGTTATGTCAAGAGGTGGGTAACTGAAAAGGTTAAAAACTTTTAATATGTAACCGGATGGGTCGGGTGGGGTTGGTGGGTGAGGGATCAACGATTCCCCGTCGATAGACCGTAAGTTTGTCGACTGTCCATCAACCCCTCTGTCGATAGGGCCCTAACTTAGAAAAATTTAAAGAACATACCATGGCACGACGTATCCTACCTACGGTCCGTCAATGGGTGCACTAGTTAAAGTTTCTACATATTTCAGGTGATTTGGTCCCTGCACATTTAACACCCATTAAGCTAATCTTTTAATGTTTTCTGGACACTTTTGGGATATGGACCCTACTCTACGCTCTAGCCAACACTTCTTAAAGAAAAATAAGGAACATTGAGGCGTGACATAAGTAATAAAAGAAAAAATTATGCAACTATGCCTAGAAAATAACGAAAAAACTATAGTTGGCTAGTGGATACTTATTGAGCTGCCTCCCCTTCAGCGCTTGATTTAACGTCACGGTACGACAGAGGACTCTTAATTACTCAGACTTACTCAAGATGGTATGCCTCGATCCCTTTATTCGCTATTTCAGGAAGCCTTAAATAGAGTTTTATTCGCCACCATTTCACCTTGAACCTTACACCCTATTTGTTCTGCAACACAACCGCACCATGAGGGAATTGTTGGGTGATAAAATAGGGAGCAGTCCATTTGAAATTCAGTTTTCCCGGAAACAAGTGCAACCTAGTATTGAAAAAAGCACTAAATCCCCAACCAAAAAATCGCGCTTCTCAATCTTTTGGTCATGGTAGTTTTTCATGTATTCTTTGTAGATTGCTCAACTTTGATATGCCTTCAAGCGAAATTCATCAAGCTCATTCAAACCATTCAACCTCTGTTCCGCAGCCTCATTCTAATGCATTTTCAACTTCTTCATTGCCCAATGGCCTTATTCTCCATTTCAACCTGTAAGTCACAAGCCTTCCCATTTATTATTTGTTATGGAGACATAGCTATGGAAGTCTTGTATTCTATCCTTTAGGCCCAAAGAGTATCATCAAGTCTCATTGACCAATCCGTTCTACTAGCATTCACCCTTTTTGCCAAAATTAATCTCCCTATTTGACACCTGAACTTGCCCACTAGTTTGAGGATGGTAAGGAGTGGCCACATTATGCCGAACCCTATTTTTTCAAATAATCCCTTAAATATCTTGTTGCAAAATTGGGATCCCTTATCACTAATAATAGCCCTTGGGATGCCAAATCTAGAAATATATTCTTTTTCAAGAACGTGGTGACACTCTTCCCTTCATTATACGAATGTGCGATAGCTTCTAGTTATTTTGACACATAATCGTCTGCAACAAGAATGTACTTCATCCCATGAGAACTCACAAAAGGTCCAATAAAGTCAACGGCCCACAAATCAAACAATTCAATCACAAGTGGGATTTAAAGGGAGCTCTTACTTTCTCGAAATGCCTTAACTCTTTGGCATCGATCACATGCCTTGGCAAACTCAGGAGCATCTTGGTGGATAGTTTGCCAATAGTATCCACATTTAAAGATCTTGTGAGCATTCCGGATACCACTATGATACCAACCTACATGCGAAGAATGGCATGCCTCCAAAACACTCAACATCTAAAATTCCGGCATACAACGCTTAATAATCCCATAGGCATAACTCCTATATAAGTATGGCTCATACCAAAAGAACTTTTTCACATCATGCATGAAATTTTTCCTTTAATGAAAGGACAAGTTTAGTGGGATGATATAACTAGATAGATAATTTGCAAAATCTGTGAACCATGGAATCAAGTCTTAGGAGGCAGCCAATACATGCTCATCTGGGAAAGTATCATCAATTTTAGCCTTTTAACCTAACTCCCAAATTAATTGATCTACTAATAGGGACAAGTGATCAACAACTTGATTTTCTGTCCCTTTTCTATCTTTCAGCTCAAAGTCAAATTCTTCCAATAGTAATACCGAACGAACCAACCTGGGTTTCGCATCCTTCTTTTCCATCAAATATCTCAAACCAAAATGATCAGTATGCAATATAACTCTCGTGCCAAGAAAATAGGAGAAAAAATTCTCAAAAGCAAAGAGTACTGTAAGGAGCTCTTGTTCAGTCATGGTGTAGTTCTTTTGGGCTTCATTAACGGCTTTACTAGCATAGTAATTGGATGAAGGTTTTCGTCCCTTCTTTATCCCAATACAACACAAAGAGCAACCCCACTCGCATCATACATCACGTCAAATGACTTGCTCCAATCTGGAGAAATGATGTTAGGTGCCGACACCAACTTTTCCTTGAACTCACCAAATGCCTTAAGACAGAATTCATTAAAATAAAACTTACACTCTTTCTCAATCAACTTGCATAAAGGATGTGAAATCTTCGCAAAATCCTTGATGAACCTCCGGTAAAAGCCTGCATTCCCAAGAAAACTTCTCACACCTTTTACAGAGATGGGTGGAGGATGTCTCTCTATCACCTCAACTTTAGCTCGATCAACCTTAATGCCATTCTCTGAAATGCGTGACCCAATATAATACCTTCTTTCACAACCAAGTGACAATTTTTCAAATTTAGCAAAAGGTTGCAATCTTCACACCCCTTAAGAACCTCAGAAAAATGACTCAAACAGCACTTGAAGGAGTCACCAACAACTGAAAAATCTTCCAATCAACATTCTCTTGAACGCAAAGGTTCCATAAGGAAAAGTAAACCTGAATAAACATCAAGAAAATAATAAAACCCCTTTCATGCAAGTCTATCAAACATCTGATCCATCAAGGGCATAGGAAAATAGTCTCCGTCTATGCATTTAATTTTTAGTAATCCATGCACACCTTCCATCCAGTCACTGGTCTTATTGGGACAAGCTCATTTTTCTCATTGGGGACCACAGTCATTCCCCCTTTCTTAGTTACACACTGAACATGGCATACCCAACTACTATCGTGGATTGGATATATCACTCAAGCATCAAACCACTTAATAATTTCCTTATTCACCACCTCTTGCATAGGTAGATTTCAACGTCTCTGGTGCTCAATACTTGGCTTATGATCGGGCATGAGTTGGATATTATTTGAACAAATCCTGGGAGGGATCCCAATAATATCTGCAATTGTCCACCCAATAGCTCTTTTTAACGTTTTTACACCTCCACCAAACTCTCAACTTGATCCACATTCAAAACGAATGCAATAATTACTAACAAAATTTCACCTTTTCCCAATAATACATGAAAAGTTCTAAATTTTTCTTTATTTTGACCTATGAATGTAATGATGTATGATAAGAGTCTAGTATTAGTCCTCAAAGAGGGAGACGACCCTAGTTATGTCTAAGGTGAGCTCCCAAAATGTGATAATGTTTGTATCAGAGTGTGAGGTTGAATATCTTTGATGTTCATGACTCTCTCAACCACGTCTATTTAGATTCATACTCATAATTGTGAAGCGTGCCACACATATTTTTAGGTATCAACATGATGCTTACGAAACTCTCTCTTTCTTGGGAATCCAATATTGTGCCACCAGAGTATACTTATTGTGTCTTTTCACCTAAACCTTGTTTTTTGTTTATAGGGAATGAATACTCAAAGGAATATGGCACGAAGACTTTAGGAAGATATTGCTAATGCCGGATTCTCTCCCCGAGGTGATCAAGTCCCTCCTCTTAATGAAGATTTAATGATGACCAAGCTCCGCTAAATCCTCCTCCTTTGACGGATGACAACATGAGGGCTGCTCTTTTCCAAATGGCTTAATCCATTACTACCCAAGCACAAGCCTCCATTACTCAAGCCCAAACCATGACGATCCAAGCAAACCAGGAGGTTGTACAACGTGCAAACAATCAAGTTGCTACCATGGCCTCTACTCTAAGGGATTTTCCTAGGATGAATCCTCGTACTTTCTATGAGTCAAAGGTTGAAGAAGAACCCAAATAGTTCATTGATGAAGTTCACAAGATATCTTATTCTTCGGGGTTAATTACTAGTGAAAAGGTCGAGTTAGAACTTAGAAACTCAAAAATGTAGCTCAAACTTGGTACATCCAATGGAGGGACAGTAGACCCCTAAGGGGTCAATCGGTGACTTGAGAGATCTTCAAGAAGGCTTTTCTTGATCGGTTATTTCCTAGGGAGATGAGGGAAAAAAGTGGTGCAGTTCATTAACCTTCGTCAGATAGGTTGGAGTGTGCTTGAATACTCATTGAAATCAGCTAAATTGTCCAAGTATGTTCATTCTTTGGTTTTTGATCGTAGGAATGAATTGAGTCATTTTGTGACGTGGTGTCGGATGATTTGCAGGCGAAGTGTCATTCGGATATGCGACATGATAATATGAATATTTCTCGTGTCATGGTTCATTCTCGACAAGTGGAAGAGGCAAGGGCTAAAAGAAAGAGTAGAGATGCTAAGAGGGAAAGATCTTCTTATTGTTGTTCTTCAAAGGGTAGGCTTGATATCCAAGGCAAACCAAGAATCAAGAATAGCTTCTCTAGTAAAGTTCCATCAAAGTTCTCTAAGGCTCGTGGTGATAACGCTGCAAACGCAAAGCCTTAAAAATTAGGGGGTACTAATTCACCAAGCGAGAAGCAAACTTGTGGAGAATGTGAAGGGTTATGGTTATTCCCTAATATGGACGGACAAGTGTTTTAGGTATGGTAAAAATTGGTACAAGGTCAGATATTTCCCTAATGTGAACGGTTAAGAAAAGGGTACTGGTTAAGCTCAAGCATGTGGTTCTAACGATGCTCCTAAGAAGAATCGCTTCTATGCTATCCGCTCTAGGCATAAGCAAGAGACTTCTGCAGATGTGGTGACCCTTATTTTGAAAATCTTCTCTATTTATGCATATTCTTTATTTTATCTCGGTGCTACCTTGTCATTTGTTACCCCTCTTGCAGCTAAAAAGTTTTATATTTTACCCGATATTGTACATGAATCTTTTATAGTGTCTACCCCGTTGGGTAAGTCAGTTGTTTCAAAAAGGGTGTATAAAAATTTTCTAATAATGTTGTCCAATACATTTTCTTATGTTTAAATATTAGAACTTGATATAATTAATTTTGATATTATTTTGGTTATGGATGGATTGGATGCTTGATTTGCCTCTATAGATTATAGAACGAGGGTGGTGAAGTTTAACTTTCCACTTGAGTCCTTTTTAGAGTTGAATGGAGTAAATTCTATTCCTAGAGGTCATATAATCTCTTATTTAAAAGCACGAAAAATGATCTGGAAAGGTTGTTTATATCATATAGTAAGAGTCCAAGATTTAGACTCCGAAATTCCTCCAATCGAGTCAGTCCCCGTAGTGACTGAACTTCTGTAGGTCTTTCCTAATGATCTTCCCAGTATTCCTTCCTAATGGGAAATTGATTTTGGCATCAATTTGCTACTGGACACAAATCCCATTTGAATTCCTCCTTATTGGATGGCTCTGGCCGAATTGAAAGAGATGAAGGATCAACTCAAAGATTTACTAGACCAGGGCTTCATAGGACCTAGTATTTCTCCATGGGCTGCTCTGACTTTTTTTGTGAATAAGAATAATTGGTCCCTTAGAATGTGAATTGATTATCCCCAACTCAATAAAGTCACTATTAAGAACAAGTATCATTTTCCTTGGATTGACGACTTGTTTTATCAACTCCAAAGGTTAAGCTATGTTTCTATGATTGACTTGAGATCGTGATATAACCGAATTAGGGTGAGAAGTGAGGATATACCAAAGACGACATTTTGGACTACATATGGACACTATAAGTTCTTAGTAATGTTTTTTGGTCTCACTAATGCTCTGATGGTGTTTATGAACATAATGAATAGGGTTTTTCGAATTACCCAGATTCATTTGTCATTGTCTTCATTAACGACATCTTGGTATATTCAAAAAATGAGTGTGATCACATGGGTCAATTGAGAGTGTTGTTGCATGTTCTTAAATAACATCAATTGTTTTTCAAGTATAGCAAATGTGAGTTTTTATTGAATTCGGTAGCGTTTCTTGGTCATATCATCTCTAGTAAGGGAGTGGTGGTTGATTCAATGAAAATGGAGAAGGTGAAAAATTGTCCAAGACCACTAACTCCAACCGACATTAGGAGTTTCTTGGGTCTAGCATGATATTATCGAAGGTTTGTGGATTGTTTTGCATCCATTTCATCTCTCTTGACAACTTTGACCCAAAAGAGTAAGAAGTTTCAGTGGTTGGAGGCATGTAAGAAAAGCTTCTAAATCTTGAAATATAGGCTTACTTCCGCTCTGGTGCTGACTTTACCGGAATGTATAAAGGGCTTCATTGTGTATTGTGATGCATCCCGAGTGGGTTTGGGTTGTGTGCTTATGCACCATGGGAAAGTAATAGCTTATGTTTCTAGAGAACTTAAGGTACATAGAACGAACTATCCTACTCATGACCTTGACTTAGGACCATGGTGTTTTCCCTTAAAATATGAATACATTACTTGTATGGTACTCATGTTGATGTGTATACCAACTACAAGAATCACCAATATGTGCTTACCCAAAAGGAGTTGAGTCTTCGACAAAGAAGGTGGTTAGAATTGTTGAAAGATTATGAATGAGTGTTATCTATCGTATTGGCAAGGTCAATGTGGTTGCGGATGCTCTATGTCATATGACCATGGGTAGTGTGTCTCTTGTAGAGGAAGACAAGAAAGACCTAGTGAAAGATGTTCATAGTTTGACTAGATTGGGTGCAAGATTGGAAGATTCTCCAAATGGTGGTTTATGGTCCATCATAACTCTAAGTTATCTTTAGTGGTTGAGGGGAATTCTAAAAAACACCTTGTATCAACAATTGATGGAGTTAAAGGAATCGGTTGGTAACCTTAATGAGTCATTCTCCTTGGGGAGGATGGTGTCTTCAAGTATCAAAGGAGGTTGTGTGTTTCCAATGTAGATGGTTTGAGGAACCGAATTTTTAAGGAAGCTCATGGGTCCTGTCAATCCATTCATCCGGGGTTAATAAAGATGTATCATGACCTTAGGGAAGTGTATTGGTGGGAAGGTTTAAAGAAGTACATAACGTAGTTTGTTGCTAAGTGTCCAAGTTGCAAACAAGTGAAAGCCAAACGTAAGAAGTCCGATGGTTTACATCAAGAAATCCAAATTCCTACTTGGAAATTGGAAGACATCAATATGGACTTTATGATAGGTTTACCTAAGATATAAAAACAATATTACTCAATATGGGTAGTGGTGGATAGGTTGACAAGTGTGATAGTTTTATATCTGTCAAGTCTACTTATTCGGTAAAAAATTATGATAATATCTTCATAGATTAGATTGTGCGGCGCCATGGTATTTTATTATCCATAATATCGGATAGGGGTGCACAATTCACATCTATGTTTTTGAGGTTATTCCAAGAAGGGTTAGTTAGTAGGTAAAGTTAAATACCATTTCTCATCTCAAAATGGATGGTCAAGTGGAATGTACTATTCATATACTTGGGGATATGTTTAGAGTTTGTGTCATCAACTTCAAAGGAAGTTGTGATAAGAACTTTCCATGGCTCCTTATGAAGTCTTGTATGTGACGAAGTGTAGATCTCCTATTGGATGGTTTGAAGTCGGTGCGACTTCAATTCTTTGTCCCGATTTGATTTATAAGACATTGGAAAAAGTTCACATCATAAGGAATCGGTTGCAAATGTCCTATAGTCGGCAAAATTTTTATGATGACCAGAAGAGAAGGGATTTAAAGTTTAAAGAAGGTGATAAGGTGAATTCAAAAAATTTACCTATGAAAGGGGTGGTTAGATTCGGCAAGAAATGGAAGTTAAGTCCTCGTTATGTGAGTCCCTATGAAATCTTGTAAAGGGTTGGAAAGGTTTCCTATGAATTAAAACTTCCTAGTGAGTTGGCTTTGGTTCATCCGGTTTTCCATGTTTCTGTGCTTAAGAAGTGTATCGGTGATCCCGAATGTATTCTTCGTATTGAGGGACTTGGTGTAAAGGTTAACATTTTTATGAGGAAGTTCCTGTTCAAATCCTTGATAAGCAAGTAAAGGAGTTGAGAACAAAGAGGTGGGTTTGTAAAAGTGTTATGAAAGAATCACCTATTTGAAGGTTAAACATGGGAGGCCGAGGCCGACTAGAAGTTCCGTTACCCTAATATATTTTATAACTAAGGTTAGGAGTTCTTTATAGTAATGAAAATAATGACTAAAAGTTGAAGTTTCTTGATTTTTTTGTGAAGTCTTGCAAAATGTGCATTTTTGAATGTTGTTACAGTTACTTACAATGAAGTATGCTAATAAATTCCAATTTTGCTTCTGTGAGTTATGTTGTGCATTTTGATATGATGAGTCTTTATGAAATGGTATGTAGCAAGTTGATAAGTTCATATTTGGCATAATTGAATCATAAATGCTATTTTGAGCTTTTGTTGTTGGAGAAGGATATTCCACATAATGTAATGTTGAGCCATATAAAAGGAAATTGAAAAATCTGAATTTCTTTGTGTAAATGATATGATTGTTGTTGTAAGTAGTGTTTTTTTGTGTTGTTGTTGGTTGGGCTGATAGTGTTGAGTCTATTCCTTCATTCAAAAGATTTTTAGTGTCGTTCGGGGACGAATGTTCCTAAGAGGGGGGGGATAATTTAACAATTCAAAAATCCAAGACGTGTTCTAGAGCCTAACTTAAGTATCATACGGTTGATACACTGTTTTAAGGTCCATTTTAATGAATATAAGTCATTTACGAAGTCGAGAAACGAAAACGTCCAAGAAAATCCATGACGTCCGGAAACTAATTCAATGAGGTACGACGTGCCTTAGCTGATTTTACTAGCTTTTAAGAGTCGGAAATTCATGAAAATTTGTTGAAGGGTGTCTAATATGTATTTAAGTTGATTCATGGTCGAAATGTCTGGGTACAAATCATCAAGGACCAACCAAGGGCCCTTGATTTATTACCCTTGCATTTTGGGGTAAAAAGACAGCCTGGGCAGTGTGCACCCACGAAGACAGTCCACGGGTCGTGTGTGGATCAACGGGGCATCGACGACATCCGTCGACCAACAATTACACAAATCCTTGAATAGATTCTCTTGCATAGTCTCTGAATCAAACTACTGATGTGTAGCACAGAAGGGGGGGTTGGTCATCGATTTACCCATGATCCCTCGATCGTGGAGTCGTCTGTGAGGGCCTGACTGTTCTGCACGTTTTAAACTATCTTCAATTGATTAATTAAAGGGTAAATTAATTAGTTGGGGGTTTATGTAGGTCTATTAAACTTAGTTAACACCCTATATATAAGTCCGAACTTAATTATGAAAAACTAAACTCTCATAACTCAAATCCCAAATCACCCTTCCTTCTCTCTTCTTTCTCTCTCTAGTGAAAAACTCTATCGAGTATTCATTTCCCTACAATCACAATAATAGGATTAGATGCAAAAGCACATAGATCTAACACTTTCAAAGGCATGATACTGGACTTCCAAGAAAGTGAGAGTTTCCTAACCATCAAGTAGGTTCCTATTCATAAGTGAGGCGCGCTTCACAATTATGAATACGAACTTACATAGACGAGGTTGAGATAGACATAGACACAAAGATAATTCAATCTCATTCTTTGATACCAAGTTTGGCACATCCAGGAATAGCCCCTAGACGTAACTGACGTCGTCGTCCTCTTTGAGGAATAAGACTAGTCTCTTAGCTTACGTCATTACATTCAATAGGTCAAATTTAGCGAAAAATTTAAAACTTTTCATTACCTCTATAAACACATGGTATATATATATATATAATATATATATATATATATATATATATATATATATATTATATATATATATATATATATATTATATATATATATCGAGTATACATAGATCCTTCGTACAGGAAGATTACTTAGTCTTCTAATTTTATTGCACATAAGTATATAAAATATAATCTAGGCATAATAGTTGTCTCATCTCATAACCATCTAATAAGAATGTAATAACTTGGCATAACCCGTATATCAAGTAAGAACGCCTCACATGGGCTATACAATGTTTCATACTAAATGAAAAGGAAAGAACATAATAGTCTTACACTCGAAACAACCTCATTAGCTAGATAGTTGCATCGCCCTCGAAAAGTAAGGACCTACCCTACTTGGATGAATAAGAGATCCAAGTCTTTTTCAAGTCATCTTCAAAGCACTTCAACGATCAGAACCTAAAATATTGGGGAAAAGGAAGAAATGGGGTTAGTACACCACTTGTACTAAGTATGAGACCATATAAACACATACTTTGAAATCATCCTATGAAAAGGGACATTTCATAAAGTAGTAACTTTTCATTTAAAACCATTATGAACATCCAATAATACAAGACCAACCAATAATGCATGTTCGTTGAGTTATAGGCATGTACATTACAAGAACAACAACATTAAGTCTAGTCAAGTCAACATGCATAGCATGTAGGTGAATACATATCCAAATAGCTCTATTATCAAGTCCTATTAGCAACAAGCATGTATAAGAGTACATTTCAACATAATCATAACAAGACAATTAACCATGAACCCCTATCAAGTCAACAAGTGCAATGACAAAGCAAAGCCCATAACCTTACTTAATCAAGTAACCCAACAAGAATCATGACTAACATCCTACTTCACATATCATAACATTTTAGAGTACATATCATTTTTCTTTAACAATATAGACCAACGCATATTCATAGGTGACACCAATCAACATATAGTATCAACAATGTGCAAGTTCATCATATACATATCATATAGCATTATAAGCATTTTCACACAAAAAAACACCCGCCTAAGACTCCATTCAAGAGTAACTAGTGCAATGTTTAGGTAGAGTCTCATACCCCTACCAACACTAAGCTAAACCTCTTAGGTCATCTTAGTTAGAGTTCAATCCTTTAGTTCATTTTACCCTTTTGGGAACATCTTTCCCTAAACGACATAGACCACATGAGCTAATGTGGAATGCGGTGTCATGGAACCCTACACCGAAAGATGGAGGACTACTTGCCAAGGTAGTACCGAAACATGAACATAGCAACTATGTGGATCCACTATCTAGTATTCCTATGGGGGCAACATAGTTCAGGAATTAGGAGATATAGTTGGGACCCTCTTTATGCTAAGTGAATTATAGTCTCCAATATCAAGAGTAAATTAGTGATCCTACCTTCCCTATGTTGGAAGGGACACTCCTTACTCTAGTTCATACAGTGCTAAGCTAGAGTCCCTTTTTGAAATGTCTTTATTAATTATCATAGCTTATAGTAGGTCATAGGGTATAATCATTGTATAAAATCATCATCATCATAGCTCAATAATAATTTTATGAGTATTATAATTTCATTACAATTCATATAGGTGAGGTTAGCACACTAACATTCTCATATCATGCTAAGGCACATTGGTAAATCATTCGCCGTCCTTCTAACAATTACATCTTAAGCTAACATCTCACAATTCATATCCAAGACATTTTAATTCAACATCATACCACCCTATAAATACTAATACAAGGCATACTCCAATACAACATCATGACTTAATCACAATTTGAAGTTAAGGATAGGGATCATAATACTTACCAAGTCTCCTTCATAGTTCATCATCAAGGTCTTACAAAAGCCCTCAATTCAAATCAATTTGGTTATATATCATCATAAGTCAATAACCAACATGATCACAAGGCTAGAATAATCATTATATCACAATTCAATACTAGATAGCTTAAGAGAAGATACTTAGGTCAATCCTCAACATACTTCATAACCTAAATCATTTTCTCAAGAACTAGCATGAAAGACTACAAATGACCCTAATTATTTCATGATTAGTGTAACAACAACCTTTAGTAGTAATCAACCAATAACCAATTCAATTGAACCAATACAATCTAATTCATATCAAGATCAAAACCTAGGGTTAAGGGTTAAGGGTCATCTTCTACAAACAAGAACAAACCATCAAGCTATATAATAATAAGTTATAATACATGTTAATCTATTCATAATATACAAAATAAATCACAAACAAATCAATTCATAACATCGATTTCGAGATTGTATGAAACCTATATGAAAACTTAATTTTTGGAAATTAATTTGATAGAACCCTTTGAGGAAAGAGGTCTCAAAGGTGAATTAGATATCATACCTTCTTAATTGATGAAGATTTATGGAACAAAATTATCACTTTAATCCCTTAAGACTCTCCTAGATTTGTTTTTAATGATGTCTTCCTATAAAAAGAGAAAGAAGAGAGAAGGAAGAGAGTTTTGTTTTATGTGTTGTTATTAGTCTAATGGGGTTGGGGTCTTTATATGGGGGTTAATGAACTTAATTAGGCTTAAATAATACCCTAAATAATTAATTAACCCCTTAATTGATTTATTTGAGTCACTTGAAAATGTGCAGAGAATCGGACCCCTCACAGACGAGACCCCATTTAACGATCCGTCTGTGAGTCGACGAGCCCTGCCTCCTTCCGTACTGCATTTTGTCAATGAGTTCAGAGAGTTTTCCAAATGGAAAATTAGTGAAAATGTCTAAGTGTTGCTCTATGTATGGCATTGATACCCCGTCGATCCACATGCCTCGTCGACTGGCTTCGTCGACACATACTTCCCAGGTAGTCTTTCACCCCCAAAATTAAAGGGTCCTCCTCAAGGGCCCTTGGTTGGTCCTTGGAGAGTCGTATTTAAAAGTTTTGATCATGAATCACCTTAAACACATTTTATAAACCCTTCCACAAATTTTCATGAATTTTGGACTCCTAAAAGCTAGTAAAATAGGCTAAGGCACACTAGTACCTCTTCGAACTAGTTTCCGGACGTCATGAACGTTCTTGGATGTTTTGGTTTCTAGACTTCCTAAATGACTTATATTCATTAAAATGGACTTTAAAAAGGTTTTTAAACCTTCTTAAACTTATGTTAATCTCTAGAACACGTCTTGGCTTTTCGAATGTTATAATTCTTTAGATGATCATAACTCTTTTGAGATGTTGTTTTGGTGGTCACGATCATTTTGGAGTTATGCAAAGACGGACCAGTAGTAGAGGACATGAAAAATAATATTTCAAGATAGTAAATGTCACATCCTGGTTCACCCCCTGGACGTAACCGGCGTCGTTGTCCTCTTTGAGGACTAAGACTAGGATCTTAGCTTACTTCATCACATTCATAAGTCGAATTTAGTGGAAATTTGAAAACATTTTACTACTTCTACTTGGAGGTTACATAGACCTCTACATACACATAATATTATATATATATATATATATATATAATATATATATATATATATATATATATATATAATATATATATATATATAATATATATATATATATATATATATATATATATATATATCGAGTATACATAGACCCTTCATATTGGAAGGTTACATAGGCTTCTACTTTTATTGAACATATATGTATATAAGATAGAACATATTATTAAGGAATGTCTCATCTCATACCATATAAACGATCATAGCAATTTGGCTATAGCCCTACATCAATGTAAAGAAGCCAGACATGTAGGCTTATACAAATTGTACTAAAATGAAAATACAATGAACATAAGTATCTTAGAAGACAAAGCAACTTCATAAGATTGATATTGGCATCGCCCTTGGAAAGTGAGGATCTACCCACTTGTATTGTAGAGAGTATTCAAGTCTTCTTCAAGTCGTCTCGAATGAGCCTTTAACTACCAGAACCTAAAATATTGGGGGCAAAGGAAGAAATGGGGTTAGTACGCCACTTGTACTAAGTATGATACCATATGCACATATACTTATAAAATATGATAAGAAAAGGAAATTTCATAAAGTATGCATTTGTCCTTTAAAAACCCTTGTGCACATTCAATAACACCATTCCAATCAACATTTCACATTTTTTTAAGTCATAGGCATGTTTATCACAATACTAAAACATCATGTCTAGTTAAATCAACCATCCATACCATGTAAATAGATACATATCCAAATAACTCCTTCATCAAGTAATATCTCACAATAAGTATGAATAAGAGTACATTTTATTATTAACAAAGCAAGACAATCACCCATGAACCCGAATCAAGTAAATAAGTGCAATAACCAAGCAAAGCCCCATAACCTTACTCAATCAAGTAACCCAAAAAGAATCATGACTAACATCTTACTTCACATAACATGACATTTAGATAAACATTTCATCTTACTATAACAATGTAAACCAACACATACTCGTAAGTGACCTAATCAAGATATAGTATTAACTATGTGCAATTTCATCATATACATATCATATATCATCATAAGCATAAACATACATAAGAACATCCTCCTAAGACTCTCCTCAACCTACCTAGACTAAGCTATACCCCTTAAGTTATCCTAGTTAGAGTTCAATCCTTCAATTCATTTTATATTTTGGAAACATCTTAACCTAACCGACATAGACCACATGAGCTAGTGTGGAATCCGGTGTCATAAAACCCTAAACTGAAGAAAGGTGGACTACTTGCCAAGGTAGTACCAAAACATAAAACATAGAAACTACGTGAATCCACTAGCTAGTATTCCTATGGGAGCAACATAGTTCAAGAACTAGGAGATATAGTTGGGACCCTCTTTATGCTCCATGCATTGTAGTCTCCAATCTCAAAAGTACTTTAGTGCTCCTATCTTCCCTATGTGGGAAGGGACACTCCTCACTCTAGTTCACTCGGTGCTAAGCTAGAGTCCCTTTATTGAAATGTCTTTAAGTCTTTTATTATCAATCATATCTTAGTTTAGGTCATAGGGTCTAATAATTGTATAATCATCATCATAAATAGCTCAATAAGAATCGCATGAGTATAATTCTTTTCAATACAATTCATATAAGCGAGTTTGAAATTAACATTTCATATCATAATACGGCACATTTATAGTCATCAGCATCCTTATAACACATACACCTTAATCAACCTCACAACATAGTCAAGACATTTCAATTCAACATCATACCATCCTATCAATCCTAATACAATGCTTACTCTAATATAATATCATGACTTAATCACAATTAACCACAATTGGAAGTAAAGGATAGAGATCGTAAGACTTACCGAGTCTACTCCATAGTTCATCATCAATTTCTCACCATAAACCCTCAATTCAATACAATTTATATGTACAGTATCATACTTCCATATTAACATGATAACAAGGCCAAGAGAATCACTACATCACAATTCAATACTAGATCATAGCTAAGATAAGACACTTAGGTTAATTTATTTTCTAAACTAGATCATCATATCAAGAACTAGCATGAAAGACTACAATACACTCTAATTTGTTCATGATTAATGTAAAAACATCAATTAATAGCAATTAAACTAATAACCAAGTCAATTGAATCAATTTCAACCTCATTCATGTCAATATCAAACATAGGGTTAAGGGTTCAGGGTCATCATCTACAAACTAAACCAAATCATAAAGATATACCATAATTAAGTTAGAATACATGTTAATATATTCATATTATCCAATAAAAAACATAAACAAATCAATTCATAACCCTATTTTCGAGATTGAGAAGAACTCACATGAAAACCCAACTTTTGGAAATATTTTAAAGGAACCCTTTGAGGAAAGAGGTCTCAAAGGTGAATTAGGTATCATACCACAACGTTTGCTGAAGATTTAAGGGTGAAATCGTCCCTTTACATCCCATAAATCCTTCCCCTACCTAGTCTCAATGGTGTCTTCCATAGAGAGAGAAATAAGAGCGAAGGAAGAGGAATTGTTTCGTGAGTTGTGTTTAATCTAATGACGGTAGGGATCTTTAAAGGGGGGTGGGATAATTAACTTATTAGACTCACTTAAACCCATAATTAACTACCTAATCCCTCAACCAATTAAATAAAATGAAGTTAAAATTTGCAGGAAAATTGCAGTCCCATCGACGAGACCATGATCAACGGGCCATTGGTCCATCGACGCCCAGGCCTCCCTCCATGATGCACAATCGTGGTTTTGGCCAGAGAATTGTTCAGGAGAGGGATCCAACATTTTTTCTAGGTTTTAGTCAATTGTTGGCATCTCCGCCCCATCAATCCACGGACGAGCCGTCATTTTCCCTCTTGTGATTGCACACTGCCCAAGCAATGTTGCCTCCTACGTGCTAGGGTCCTCCGCAAGGGCCCTTGGTTGGTCCTTGGGGAGTCGTACCCGGACGTTTCAACCACGAATCATCCTAATCACCTATTAACTACCCTTCCACCAATTTTCATGGATTTTCCGACTTCTAAAAGCTCGTCAAATAGGCTTAGGCACGCGAGAACCTCCTAAAACTAGTTTCCGAACATCATGGACCTTCTTGGGAGTTTTGGTCCTAAACTTCCTAAATGACCTATATCATTAGAATAGGTCTTAAAATATCTTTTAGACCTATAAGAACCTATGTTAATCTTTAAGACTCATCTTGAATATTTGAAGTGTTACATAATCCCCCCCCCCCTAGGAACATTCATCCCCGAATGAAACTAAAAAATTCTCTTGGAGAAAGGAATAGACTCAAGACTATCAGTCCAACCAACAACAATACATAATAACATCAGTCATATAACTTATACAAGACAATTTAAAATATCAATTACCACACATAAGGTTCAACATTACATCATGAGGAATATTATTCTCACGACAATAACATGACCTCAACATACTTTACATGAGCCAATTATGTCAAATTTCAAATTATAATTATACTACATATCATATGATAATTACTTATCATATAAAAAAGAACAAGAAACTTTAACAAGCGAAAGAGCAAAATTTCAAGTTCAAATGTTCACTTCACTGTAATCACTGTAAAGGAAAAACCAAAAATGCACATTTTGCAAAACTTCACTAAAAATCAAAACAACTTAAATTTTAGTCATTATACTCATTATTAGTAAGAACTAATAACCTTAGTTATCAAATAGATGAGGGTAACGGGACTTCATGTCGGCCTCAGCCTCCCATGTTGCACCCTCAACTAGGTGATTCTTTCATAACACCTTTACGGAAACCACCTCTTTATTCCTTAACTTCTTCACTTGCCTATCAAGAATTTGAAGAAGAACTTACTCATAAGAGAGGTTATCCTTGACATCAAAACCCTTAATAGGAAGAATAGACTCGACATCACCAATACACTTTTTAAGCATGGAAACATGGAAAACCGGAAGAACCGAAGCCAATTCACTAGGAATTTTCAATTCATAGGCAACTTTACCAACTCTTTGCAAGATTTCATAGGGACCCACATAACAAGGACTCAACTTCACTTTCTTGCCAAATCTAACCACCCCTTTCATTGGTGAAATTTTTAAATACACCTTATCACCTTCCTCAAACTCCAAATCCCTTCTCTATGATTGCTTATGATATGGACTTTCTCCAAAGTCTTATAAAACAAAACAGGACCAAGAAGATAAGTCTCTCTAACTTCAAACCATCCAATAGGAGACCTAAATCTCCTACCATACAAGACTTCATAGGTATCCATGGAAATGGATGAATGAAAATTATTATTATAAGGAAACTCTACCAAAAGCAAATGTTTATCCCAATTTCCCTTGAAATCAATGATACAAGACCTAAGCATATCCTCAAGGGTTTGAATAGTACGTACCGCTTGACCATCCATTTATGGATAAAAAGTGGTACTCAACTTCACCTTAGTACCCAACCCTTTTTGGAATGACCTCCAAAACCTAGATGTGAATTGTGTACCCCGATCGATATGATGGATAACGGAATACCATGGCGGCACACAATCTCATCTATGAATATCCTAGCACAATCTTCTGCCGAATAAGTAAACTTAACGGGATTAAAATGAGCAGACTTGGTCAACCTATCCATAACCATCCATATAGAGTCATATTTCTTTTGAGTCTGAGGTAAACCCACTACAAAATCCATATTGATGTCTTCCCACTTACAAGAAGGAACTTCGATTTCTTGTAGTAAGACACCCAGCTTTTGATGTTCGGCTTCTACTTGTTGGCAATTCGGACACTTAGCAACAAACTCCGCTATGTTCTTATTCATACCTTCCCACCAATATACTTCCCTAAGGTCATGGTACATTTTTGTCGAACCCGGATGAATGGAGTAGCGGGACCCATGGGCTTCCTCAAGGATTCGGTCCCTCAACCCATCTACATTGGGAACACATAATCTTCCTTGTCACCTTAAAATACCAACCCCTCAAGGGAGAATGTCTCGTTAAACTTTTGCCAAGGACCGATTCATTGAACTCTATCAATGGTTTGTCAAGGTGTTTTTTGGACATCACCTCAACTATTAATGATGACTCGGAGTTATTATGTTCCACGAAACCACCATTCGAAGAATCTTCCAACCTCACACCCAACCTAGCCAACCTATGTACATCCTTCACTAGGTCTTTCTTGGATTCAATCTATTTGAGATACACTACCCATAATCATACGACTTAGGGCATCCACAACAACGTTGGCCTTGCCGGGTGGTAGAGGACACTCATGTCGTAATCTTTCAACAATTCTGACCAACTTCTTCGTCATGAGATTCAACACCTTTTGGGTAAACACATATTGGAGACGCTTATTGTCAGTAAACACATCACATGGACACCATATCAGTAATGCTTCATATTTTTAATGCAAAAACCACGGCCGCTAACTCAAGGTCATGAGTTGGATAGTTTCTCTATGTACCTTAAGTAGCCTAAAAGAATAGGCTATCATCTTCCCATGTTGCATAAGCACATACCACAAACCCACTCGGGATGCGTCACAATACACAACAACACCCTTTGTACCCTCCGGTAAGGTCAACAACCAAGAGGAAGTAAGTCTATCTTTCAACATTTGAAAACTTCTTTCACATGCCTCCGACCACTAAAATTTCTAACTCTTTTGGGTCAAAGTAGTCAAGGAAGATGCAATGGACGCAAAACCCTCCACAAACCTCCGATAATAACCCGCTAAACCCAAGAAGCTCCAAATATCGGTTGGAGTCAAAGGTATAGGCCAATTTTTCACCACCTTTGTTCTCCTTGGATCAACCTCAACTCCCTCAATGAGGTGATATGACTGAGCAATGTCACTGACCTCAACCAAAACTCACATTTTTGATACTTGACAAAGAATTTAATGTTCTTTAAGTACTTGCAACACTACCCTCAAATGGTTCATGTGATCACCCTCATTTTTTGAATATACCAAGATGTCGTCAATGAAGACAATGACAAAAATCTAGGTAATTTTGAAATTAGTGAGACCAAAGGACATTACTAAGAACTCATAATGACCATATCTTGTTCGGAATGATGTCTTTGGTATATCCTCACCTCTCACCCTAAGTTGGTGATATCCCGACCTCAAGTCAATCTTAGAAAAGTAACTTGCCCCTTGGAGTTGATCAAACAAGTCATCAATCCGAGGGAAAGGATAATTGTTCTTGATTGCGACCTTATTGAGTTGGCGATAATCAATACACATTCTTAAGGACCCATCATTTTTCTTCACAAACAAAACCGGAGCACCCCATGAAGAAATACGAGGTCTTATGAAGCATTTGTCTAGTAAATCCTTGAGTTGTGACTTCAACTCTTTCAATTCGGCCAAACTCATCCAGTAAGGAGGATATGAAATGCTATTTGTATCCGGTATCAAATCAATACCAAAATCAATTTCCCGTTTGGGAGGAATATCGGGAAGGTCATTAGGAAAGACCTCCTGAAATTCTCTCACTACGGGGACTGACTCAATGGAAGGAATTTTAGAGTCTAGATCTTGGACTCTTACAATATGGTATAGACAAACTTTGGAGATCATTTTGTATGCTTTTAGACAAGAGATTACATGACCTCTAGAAATAGATTTTTCCCCATTCCACTCTAATAAGGGTTCATTTGGAAAGTAAAACTTCACCACCCTTGTTTTACAATAAATAGAAGCAAAGTAAGCATGCAACCAATCCATACCCAATATAACATCAAATCAAACATATCGAGTTCTATTAGTTCAACATAAGAAACTCTATTGGGCAACATTATAGGACAATTTCCATACGCATTTTTTGCAACAACCGACTCTCCCACCGGAGTAGACACTATAAAAGGTTCATGCAAAATATCGGGTAAAATATCAAACTTAATTTCTACTAGAGGAGTAACAAAGGATAAAATAGCACCAGGATCAAATAAGGCATATACATCAATAGAGAAAACTTTCAACATACAGGTCACCACGTCGGAAGAAGTCTCTTGCTCACCCTAGAGCGAAGAGCATAGAAGTGGTTCTTCTTTGGAGCCTAATTTGAACCACTTGCTTGAGCTTGACCACTAACCTTGTGTTGACCCTCACATTAGGGCAATCCCTAACCTTATGCGCAATTTTACCACAATGAAAACAGTTGTCTGTCCCTTTAAGGCAATCACCACAATGCTTCTTGCCACATTTTCCACAAGTTCGTTTATCGGTTGGTGAATTAGTAACTTTTCTATTCTTAAACTTAGGGTTAGAAACCCTATTACCACTAGACTTAGAGAACTTGGAAGAAACTTGACTTGAAACCCGCTTCATAAACCTAGACTTGTCTTGTATCTCAAGCCTATTCTTTGAAGAACCTCCTTCAAACGATCTTTCCCTCTTGGCATCTCTACTCTGCCTCTTATCCCTTTTCTCTTACACATGCTTGGCATGCACCATATGACGAGAAATGTTCATGTTGTCATCTAACATAGCCGAATGACACTTCTCTTGCAAATCATCTGACACCCACATCACAAAGAGGCTTGTTTCATCTTTAGGATCGGAAACCAATGAAGGAGTATATTTCGACAATTTAGTGAATTTCAAAGAGTATTCATGAACACTCATACCACCTTGGTGAAGGTTGATGAACTCCGCAACTTTATCTTACCTCATCTCCCTAGGAAATAACCGATTAAGAAAATCTTTCTTAAAGATCTCCCAAGTCAACGAACCATCCCTCAATGGCCTATTATCCCTCCATTGCACAAACCATGCTTGATCCATGTCCTTGAGTTGATAAGTAGACAACTCATTCTTCTCACTTGTGGACAACCCCATATCCAAGGGTATCTTATAGACTTTATTGATGAATTCTTGGGGTTCTTCCTCAACCTTAGACCCGTAGAAGGTAGGAGGGTTCATTTGAGTGAAGTCCCTTAGACTGGAAGCTATAGTAGTAACTTGTTAATGAGGACGGGGTACAACCTCCCGATTGTCTTAGGTCTTCATAGCTTGGGATTGAATAGTGGAGGCTTGAGCCAATTGGATGAGGAAAGCCCTTATATATCCATTTGTTAAGGGTAGAGGTTTACTGGATCTTGTTCCATATTAGCATCTTCTTCAAGTGGAGGAACTTGATCACCATGGGGAGGAGCTCCCACATTAGCAATTTCCTCTTCAAGTCTGAGTGCTCATTCTTCCTATAATCACAACAATAGGATTAGATGCAAAAGCACACCATAAGCATACTCTAATGGCACGATATAAGATTTCCAAGAAAATGAGAGTTTCCTAGGCATCATGTAGGTTCCTATCCATAAGTGTGGCGCGCTTCACAATTATGAACACGAACTTACACAGACGTGGTTGAGAGAGATATTAATTATAAGATAATTCAACTTCATGCTCTGATACCAAGTTTTTCACATCCGGGTTTACCCCCCAGATGTAACTGGTGTCGTCATCCTCTTTGAGGACTAAGACTAGCCTCTTAGCTTACTTCATCACATTCATAAGTCAAATTTGGCGGAAATTTGAAAACTTTTTATCACTTCTACTTGGAGGTCCTCTACATACATATAATATATATATATATCGAGTACACATAGACCCTTTGTATAGGAAGTTTACATAGCCTTCTACTTTTATTGAACATATATGTATATAAGATAGAACTTAGTCTTAAGGATTGTCTCATCTCATACCATCTAAATGATCATAGAAATTTGGGCATAGCCCTGCATCAATGTAAAGAAGCGACATATAAGCTTATACAAATTGTACTCAAATGAAAATTGAATGAACATAAGTATCTTAGAAAACAAATCAACTCCATAAGGTAGACATTGGCATCGCCCTAGGAAAGTGAGGACCTACCCACTTGGATGGTAGAGAATATCCAAGTCTTCTTCAAGTCGTCTAGAATGAGCCTTCTATGACCAGAACCTAAAATGTTGGGGGAAAAGCAAGAGGGTTTAGTATCCCACTTGTACTAAGTATGAGACAATATGCACATATACTTATAAAATACACTAAGAAAAGGGCAGTTCTTAAATTATGCAATTTTCTATTAAAAACCCTTATGCACATTCAACAAGACCATTCTAATTAACATTTCACATTTATTAAGCCATAGGCATGTTTATCACAATACTACAACATCAAGTCTAGTTATATCAATAATTCATACCATGTAAGTAGATACATATATAAATGACTCCATCTTGAAGTCATATCTCACAACAACTATGAATAAGAGTACATTTCAGTATAACAAAGCATGACCATTACCCATGAACCCCTATCGAGTCAACAAGTGCAATGACAAACCAAAGCCCCATAACCTTACTCAATCGAGTAACCCAAAAAGAATCATGACTAACATCTTACTACACATAACATGACATTTAGATAAACATTTCATCTTACTATAACAATGTAAACCAACACATACTCATAAGTGACCTAATCAACATATAGTATTAACAATGTGCAAGTTCATCATATACATATCACATATCATCATAAGCATAAAGATACATAAGAACATCCTCCTAAGACTCCCCTCAAGGCTAACTAGTGCAATGCTTATTTAGAGTCCCATACCCCTACCTAGATTAAGCTAGACCCCTTAGGTTATCCTAGTTAGAGTTAAATCCTTTAATTCATTTTACTTTTTGGGAACATCTTTCCCTAACCGACATAGACCACATGAGCTATTTTGGAATCCAGTGTCATAAAACCCTACACCGAAGGAAGGTGGACTACTTGCCAAGGTAGTACCAAAACATCAAAACATAGCAACTACGTGGATCCACTAGCTAGTATTCCTATGGGGGCAACATAGTTCAAGAACTAGAAGATATAGTTGGTACTCTCTTTATGCTCCATGCATTGTAGTCTCCAATACCAAGAGTACTTTGGTGCCTATGTAGGAAGGGACACTCCTCACTCTAGTTCACTCGATGCTAAGCTAGAGTCCATTTATTCAAATGTCTTTAAGTATTTTATTATCAATCATAGCTTAGCTTAGGTCATAGGGTCTAACCCTTGTATAATCATCATCATCATCAATATGTCAATAAGAATCGCATGAGTATAAGTCCTTTCATTAAAATTCATATAAGTGAGGTTAGCACATTAGCATTTCATATCATAATAAGGCACATTGATAGTCATCACCATCCTTACAACACATACACCTTAATCAACCTCACAACATAGTCAAGACATTTCAATTAAAAATAATACTATCCTATCAATCGTAATACAAGGCTTACTCCAATATAACATCATGACTTAATAGTTAATCATCACGGTCTTACCATAAACCCTCAATTCAATCCAATCTAGATGTACAACTTCATACTTCCAAGTCTCCTTCATAGTTAATCATCAAGGTCTTACCATAAACCCTCAATTCAATCCAATTTAGATGTACAACTTCATACTTCCATAATCAACATGATAACAAGGCTAGGAGAATCACTACATCACAATTTAATACTAGATCATAGCTTAAGATAGACACTTAGGTTAATTCGATTCCTAACCTAGATTATCATATCAAGAATTAGCATGAAAGAATACAAAACACTATAATTTTTTCATGATTAATGTAACAAAATCAATTAATAGCAATTCAACTAATAACCAAGTCAATTGAATCAATTTCAACCTAATTCATGTCAATATCAAACCTATGGTTAAGGGTCACCATATACAAACTAAACCAAATCATCAAGATATACCATAATTAAGTTAGCATACATGTTAATCTATTCATATTATCCAATATAAAACATAAACATATCAATTCATAACCCTATTTTTGAGATTGAGAAGAACCCAATTTTTAAAAATATTTTTGAAGGAACCCTTTGAGAAAAGAGGTCTCTAAGGAGAATTAGATCTCATACCTTAACGTATGATGAAGATTTGAGGGTGAAATCGTCCCATTGCAGTTTCCAAATACTTCCCCTAGCTAGTCTTCAATGGTGTCTTCCAATAGACAGAGAAAGGAGAGAGAAGGAAAAGGATTTGTTTTGTAAGTTGTGTTTAATCTAATGAGGGTTGAGGTCTTTATATGGGGGGTTAATTAACTTAATAGACTTCCTTAAATCCCTAATTAACCACCTAATCCCTTAACTAATTAAATAAAAATGAAGTTAAATTGTGCAGGAAAATTGCAGGCCCATCGACGAAATCACGATCAACGGGTCGTTGGTCCATCAATGGACAGGCCTCCGCCCATGCTACACAATAATCGTTTTGGTCAGAGACTTGTTCAGGAGAGGTCTCCTACATTTTGGATAAGCTTTAGTCAACTGTTGGCATTGACGCCCCATCAATCCACGCACAAGCCGCAGTTTGCCCTCTCGTGGTTGCACACTGCCCAGACAGTGTTGCCTCCTACGAGCTAGGGTCCTACTCAAGTGCCCTTTGTTGGTCCTTGGGGAGTCATACCTGGAAGTTTCTACCATGAATAATCTTAATCACCTACTAACTACCCTTCCACCAGTTTTCATGGTTTTCTGACTTCTAAAAGCTTGTCAAATAGGCTTAGGCAGGCTAGTACCTCCTAGAACTAATTTTCAAACGTCTTGGACTTTCTTGGACGTTTTGATTCCTAAACTTCCTAAATGACCTATATTCACTAAAATAGGTCCTAAAATAGTGTTTAAACTTCATATAAACTATGTTAAGCTTTAAGACTCATCTTGAATTTTCAAAGTGTTACAGTAACAATGACATAAGGAGCTAAGTAACGTCAACACATTACTTTAAGAACTTTATGACATGATTGACTTCAAATAACAAAGAGGAGGATTCACCAAACTTGTTTTTGTAAAGACCATTTGTATACCAGCACATGGAAGAATAGTCGCACAAGTATAGAATAGTGAACATATAATGAAGTAATTATAGTCATTAAGGAGAGGGAGAAATATTGTTAGCTATTTGGAGATAGTACGCAGCCACTATGTGTCCTTTACTAGGAATATAACTTAAGAGATTCACTTTATTGATATTAATCATCAAGTATCAGATTTCATGCCAATTAATATGGAATCGAATAGCCTTACATACCTTATCCTCTGACCTATATAACTATCACGATTTAGCTTCCCCTTTTTGGTTTTAATCTACAATTTAAGTCATGACAAACTAAAATTAGCAGATATCAAACTGTGAGCCACATAAAACAGTGTATAACTTTGACAAATGATGAGTTCATACAACTCTTAACATAGTGCGTATCACCACACTCTCATTCTGTGTCTGACACATACATCATATATCCTTTTCCAAGATTAACCAAGTTACATTAAAAACAATTCACATAAAACAACCTCAGTTATTCTTTATCATACAACCAATTGTTGAACTCATCACCCCCTTGAGATCTTCATGACAGCACACTCTTAATTCTCACTCAAAATCATACATAATGAGGACAAAAATGGAGTAATCACCTTACCTCAATTTTTGCAACTTCTCCGTTTAACTTGAATTCGTCTAAAACTTCAACTTTCCTTCACACTTAAACAAAAGAAAGAAGAAAAAAGTATCTTAATAACAAAGGAAGTAAGCAGTAGCTTTTGGAAATATTCTGTTTTTGTACTTATACTTAAACATGAATAACATGTTTTCCTAATCATCCATGGGAGAATTAAGTTAAATACATGTGTTTTCACTTACCCTGGTTTGCAGATATGAGAATTTCTTCAAAAACCCTAGAAGTTTTCAAGGCTGTTGGTTTAAGATTTAAGAGAAAAGAGAGAGAGCTGAAGTTAATTCTTATTTTTATGTGTTAAAATAGGTGAAAACATCAGATCATATTTGATTTATATGGAGCTTTACTGACTACAAAATATCCTTTAGAACCTCCTCAATTTTTGGTCCATTTTCAGCCAATAATTGGTCAGGTAGGTGATGTACCTGCTTATGTACATCAACAACTCAAAAGGTCAAACTATGTGATGAACCTACTTGCTTTTACTTGGGCTTCAACTGTAATGGGCCTTGGAAGATTGGCTGTTGGGCTTACTTTCATCTTTTATTTTCTTTTAATAGGTTTGGGCTTTAAGTTGAGCCCATTAATATAGGCCTAAATCTGATCCATCGAACTTGGGCTCTTTAACTATATCCATATGACTCAAGTAGGTGGTGCAGCTGGTAGCTTAATTAATCCAAGCAAGAATCTCAATTATTTTACTCCATTTTTTGAACATTAATTTCTTTTTCTTCAACTTAGAACTTAACTTTCAACTTTAAGCTCAATTACCACATTACTATCTCTTGTTTAAATATTTCCGTTGGAGTTAACTTACAGTACACATGCTGAAACATGCAAGACATTACATCACTTTCCCGGATAGTTTAAATCAACACTAATCATATAAGGAACATGGTCCCTCACCTATACTGTAAAGCCAGTATCATAAGAATACAACAAGTATATGCGTAATACGGGCTGTTACAGAGAATAAGAAATTGAGTGATACTAACTACTACTATTAGGAGGGGATGGGATGATGTTATGACCTTATTTCTCCCACTAACATATCTACTCTATTTCTCAACTTTCATACCTTTTTACATATCTAGTGTTATGTTCTTAGTAATATGTAGTTGAGCTATGTCTAACCAAATCACCTCTCCTCGATTATTTTTCAATCTACCTCTACCTCTTATACTTCATGTTGCGCGGTTTCTTATTAGAGCATACACACACCTCCTTTTTGCATGTCTGCAACATCTCCGTCTTGCTTTTTTCATCTTGTTTTGCACGAGAGTCATTATCACTTTGTCCCTTGTAACTTCGTTTCTAATCATAACTCTCCTAATATGTCCACACATTCATATGAGTATTATATATATATATATGTGTGTGTGTGTGTGTGTGTGTGTGTGTGTGTGTGTGTGTGTGTGTGTGTGTGTGTGTGTGTGTGTGTTTTACTTTTGCCTAACCCATCAGCAGCCACCTAAAGTTGGCATCAATTTTCACTTGGACACCTCAAGTAGGACTTATTCATTTTAAACACCTTAACTAGGGGAACGTTGTGTCATATTGATACGTTTTGGTAATCAGCCAAATATATAAGATGTGTGTATTACACTCGCCGATGATATGTTAAAGTAGAGAATTAAATAATGGCACGTGACATATATATTTTTAAAAATATTTTTAAAAAATATTATGAATAAAAGCCCATTTTAAAACTACTTAATTAGTTAATTACTTTAAAAATTACCTTTTAATAAAGAAGAAAAAGGGGGGAAGTAAAATCTACAATACTTTTATTTTTCTCCTTCACCATTTCCACATCTCCTCCTCCTATAACCACTATTAGTTTGATGTCTTCTTCTTCAAGTTTGAAAATTATCACTACTATCATATTTTTTTTCAAATATCTATAACCAAATTGGGTCATAAGTAAATACCCATAATTTAACTAACATTCTATTACCATTTCTTCAATCCTTCAAATTTATCTTCTTCTTTTTTTCTTCTAAAACCTTCACTATTGGAACTGCTCATTTTGAAAGTTTTAAAGTACCCAAAAAAATTTATCCATGATAAAATCATATCTATTTATGAATTTACTTGAAATGGGTTCATCAAAATAGAAAAGGTAAAAACTTTGAGAAGTCGAAAATCAATATTTCAAAAACAGAATCTGAAAAAAAATTAACTCAAATAAAGGGAGGTGAAAATAGACTAACAAAAATTTGAAGGATTCAGTAAACTTTCCGGCAATGAAACTAAGAAAAAAATTAGGCGGAAAAATTTGATGTTATAAAGAAGATATATGCTCTAGACATATTTTTTGATCCTTTCTTAAATTATTTTTGTTGATATATATAATTGATTTAATTTTCCACGTTAAGAAATGACAAAGAGAGGAGAAAGTTGAATATATAACGGTGGCGAAGTGGTTTTAAATGGTGCAGGAAATGTGGGAAGGAAAGAGAAGGAAGAAAAAAAGATAAAAAAGTTTAAAAACCATAAAATTATGTCTTTCACACACTCAAAGTTAGTGTAAGAAACATAATATGTCAACTCAAAAAAATTGTCTAAATGACATAATAGGATCCTACTTAAAGTTTCTAAAATAAGCATCGTCTAGTTGAGGTGCCTATATAAAAATTGTTGTCAATTTTAGAGGGTCATCAATGGGTTTGGTTTTATACTTTATTACGTAGACAAGTGATCTTCAAAAAGGCATGTTTCTTTTATCGCTTGGTGCGGTACTTTGATGGTGATAAGGTTTACCATTATATAATAACATTATATATTAATGATTAAGTGGAAAATTAGCTTAAAGTTAGCAAATATATCTATTTCATTGTGGCGGCTTAGATCATTCGTTGCTAAAATACTATCAGATCTTTTTTCCTTTGTCTGTTTTAACCTAAACTTATATAAGAAAAAAATACTATCCTAGCAAATTGAATTTTAACACAAAATAATAAAATATTTCTTCGGCTTATCTTGAAAGATTGTGTTTCGCCTGGGTGTAGACACAAATTTTGAGAGTCGAATTATCAGATGAAATCAACTTTTTTCCTAATTTGATATTTGGGAGTAAGAATTACAATAAAGGGTGGACATAGAATATCAAAATTAAAGACGGATTATTGAGCCAAATTAATTTGTTTGATAAGTTGGTATTTGATAATTCAATTTTGGATATGGTGTTTGGAAGTAAAATTTTAGAATTACGATACTTGTGTTTGAGTTTGGTATAAGAAATTAGAATCATATGATACTAGTTATTTTTTCTAATACCAAATTATTTATTTAATGAAACCCATATATCAAGTTCATAACTCACTAAGCACAAGTTAAAAGAGAAAGTTAGATACTAAACATAATCAGCCCAAATACATGTTTTTTAGTTGTGTCAATTTAGTTTTCTTGATGGCCTCTTACTTGTTAATACTCTTTTATACAATTTAGTTTTCTTGATGGCCTCTTACTTGTTAATACTCTTTTATATTATGCATTGTTAGGTTATTAGCATTTTAATATTAATATTTAAAATATTAAATTGCTTTATTTTGGAGTTATAAGAATGAACATTTGAATGGATGACTTCTACATCATCCATTAGCATTGGTTGTCCATCACTTTATTTCATTCTTAATACCTCCATTACTCCTTTTGTACCTATGTAACATATGTAACTCCCTTTGTAACATATGTAACATATGTAACTCCCATTGTAACTTATGTAACCTATGTAACTCCCATTGTAACCTATGTAACTCCTAAGGCCATTATCTTCACTATTTACTACCTCCATTATCTTCCTATTCATTGCTAGGAAGACTTCTTGTAGTATAAATAGTGGTGGTCTTCATTTGGTTTGATACACACAATTCATAAGAGAAAACAAAGAGTGGAAGAGTTAGTCTAAAAGAGAGTTCTTATTAGTTGAAGGGAGGTGTTCTTTTTTGTGGAGCTTTGGACTCAACTCTTGTCCAGAGTTGTTGAGTTATACTTTGTGAAGGCTGTTGTATCCTGGAGGGGACAAGTCAAAGAGTACTACTGCTGGACCGGTGAAAACATTTGCTGCAGTGGGCTTGAATCTCCTTAAAGAGAGCGAGATATCCGCGCCTCAGCCTGAAGAGATTAATTTCTTCATTTTATTTTCAGTTGTAATATTGCAATTTTACTATTTTGTAAGTTTTTTCACTAACAATTTTAAGGAGATTCAAAGATGGCTACAATTGAAAAAACCGCGGATGTCAAGATGGGAGATCTTAACAAGCCATTTCGGTTCAATGGTAACCATTTCAAGAGATGGAAGGGTAAAGTACTTTTCTACTTAAGTCTTCTCAATGTTTCTTACGTTTTAACCGAGAAGAATCCAAATAAAGAAGACATCACCACTATGAATGATGATGAAACTATTTCTCATCTAGAGAAAGTGGAAAAGTACGATGGTGATTCCTATAAGTGTCGGTATTATCTTCTAAATTGTCTATCTGATAATTTTTATGATTATTATGATAGAACTTACTCTAGTGCAAAGAAAATTTGGAAGGCATTGCAGAGTAAGTATGATACCGAAGAGGCTGGAGCGAAAAAATATGCAGCTAGTAGATTTTTTCGTTTCCAAATGGTGGACAACAAATCAGTGGTAGATCAAGCTCAAGACTTCATCATGATTGTTGGAGAGCTTAGGTCCGAAGAGGTTAAAATTGGAGATAACCTTATTGTTTGTGGCATAGTGGATAAACTTCCACCTTCTTGGAAGGAATTTCAAAAAACTATGCGCCACAAACAAAAGGAAACCTCTCTTGAAACCTTGATAATGAAAATCCGCATGGAAGAAGAAGCAAGAGGCCAAGATGCACTTTTACAAACAGAAGAGAACAACATCACATCGAAGGTAAATTTAATTACGTCGAATAATGCTAATCCTGAAACTCACAAAAATACCTTTTTAAAGCCTAAGAAGAAAAAATTCAAGAAAAATAATGGTAGACCTCCCAAGAAAAATAATGGTGAAAATCACCAAGCACAAAATCAACAAGTTCAAGAAAAAGGACCATGCTTTGTTTGTGGCAAGAGTGGGCATATTGCTCGATTTTGCAGATTCCGGAAACGTGGTCCTAACCCTCAGGCAAACGTTACCGAAGAACCTTTTGTGGCGGTGATTACCGACATAAACATGGTTGAGAATGTTGATGGATGGTGGGCTGATTCTGGTGCAAACCGTCATGTCTGTTATGACAAAGACTGGTTTAAAAAATATACTCATTTTGAGGAGCCCAAAACCATCATGCTTGGTGATGCTCACACTACTCAAGTGCTTGGAAAGGGAGATGTTGAATTGTGTTTTACTTCTGGAAGGATATTAACATTGAAAGATGTACTTTTACTCCTTCTATGAGAAAAAATTTGATGTCTAGTTTTCTTCTTAATAAAGCAGGCTTTAAACAGATTATTGAATCTGATCAATATGTAATAGTGAAGAAAGGTATTTTTGTGGGGAAGGGGTATGCATGTGATGGGATGTTTAAGTTGAATGTTGAAATGAATAAAACTTCTACTTCTGTTTATATGCTTTCTTCTACTAATTTTTGGCATGCTCGTTTGTGTCATATTAATGATCGTTATGTTGGAATCATGAGTAGTTTAGGATTAATCCCAATGGTTAAAAAGAATTTTGAAAAGTGTGAGGCTTGTATAAAGCCAAGATCACTAAAAGGCCTCATTTTCAAGTTGAAAGAAAAACTGATTTGTTAGAATTAGTTCATACTGATATTTGTGAACTTGGTGGAATTCTAACTCGAGGAGGTAATAGATATTTTATCACTTTCATTGATGATTTTTCTAAGTTTACATATGTTTACTTGATGAAAAATAAAAGTGATGCTTTTGAAAATTTCAGAACTTATCTCAATGAGGTTGAAAATCAGTTTGGAAGAAAAATAAAAAGAATTAGAAGTGATAGAGGCCGTGAATATGAATCAAATGAGTTTAATTCTTTTGTTAGATCATTGGGAATAATTCATGAAACTAATCCTCCTTACTCTCCTTCGTCTAATGGAGTAGCAGAAAGGAAAAATAGAACTTTGGTTGAATTGACTAATGCCATGCTTATTGAGTCACATGCACCTTTAAATTTTTGGGGTGAAGCTATCATAACTGCTTGTTATGTGTTGAATCGTGTGCCTCATAAAAAGTCTAAATTGACACCTTTTGAATTGTGGAAAGGTTACAAGCCATGTTTGGGATATCTAAGAGTTTGGGGTTGTCTAGCCTTTGTGAGGCTAATGGATCCCAAGATTACAAAGTTGGGTAAGAAAGTTACTACTTGTGCTTTTCTTGGTTATGCTTCAAATAGTACAGCCTATAGATTTTTTAATCTTGAAGATAATATTGTAATAGAATCTGGTGATGCTATTTTTCATGAAAATAAATTTCCTTTTGATACTAAAAATAGTGGGGGTCAAAGGATTGAACAAAATATTTTGTCACTACCTAGTTCTTCTACTTCAACTTTGAAAAATAAAGAAGTTGTTGATTTTGAGTTAAGAAGAAGTAAAAGAGCTAGAGTAGAAAAAGATTTTGGTCCTGATTTTTATGTGTTTAATATTGAAAATGACCCTCTAACTTTGAAAGAAGCATTATCTTCACATGATTCTATATTTTGGAAAGAGGCTGTAAATGATGAAATGGAATCTCTAATTTCTAATAAAACTTGGAAGTTAGTTGATTTACCACCGGTTGTAAAACAATTGGTTGCAAATGGGTCTTAAGGAAAAAGTTGAAACCGGATGGTTCTATTGATAAATACAAGGCTAGGCTAGTTGCAAAAGGTTTTAAACAACTAGAAGGCCTAGAATTTTTTGATACTTTTTTTCTCCGGTAACAAGAATTACATGCATTAGACTTTTAGTTGCTATGGCTGCAATTTTTTATTTGCAATTCATCAAATGGATGTAAAAACTGCTTTTCTAAATGGAGACCTAAATGAAGAAATTTATATGGACCAACCCGAGTGTTTTGTTGAAGCAGGCCAAGAAAGCAAAGTATGTAAACTTACTAAATCCCTATATGGCTTGAAACACGCACCAAAGCAATGGCATGAAAAGTTTGATTCCTGCATGATTGAAAATGGTTTTAAAACAAATGAGTGTGATAAGTGCATATATCATAAGTCTTGGAATAATTCACATGTGATCATTTGCCTATATGTTGATGATTTGTTGATCTTTGGCTCTAACATGAATGTTATTGATGAAGCTAAAAATGTTCTTAGAAGCCATTTTGATATGAAAGATCTTGGTGAGGCAAATTTTATTCTTGGAATAAAAATAACAAGAACATGTGAGGGGATTTTCCTTGACCAGTCACATTATGTTGAGAAAATTTTGAAAAAATATAACTTTCATGATTGCAAGCATGTTGCTACTCCTTTTGATTCAAGTGTTCACTTATTTCCTGTTGAAAGTGAAAATGATGTAATAAATCAAAAGGAATATGCTAGTATAATCGGAAGTTTGAGATATGTGACTGATTGCACTAGGCCTGATATTGCATATGCAGTAGGAGTACTTGGCAGGTTTACAAGCAAGCCAGGTAATGAACATTGGCATGCTATAACAAGAGTTATGAGATATTTAATTGGAACGAAAAATTGTGGTTTGTTCTATAAAAAATATCCTGCTGTACTTGAAGGCTTTTGTGATGCGGATTGGAACACTTTGTCAGGTGATTCCTGTTCTACAAGTGGTTATGTCTTTACTTTAGGTGGTGGTGCTGTTTGTTGGAGATCAAAGAAGCAAACTATAATTGCTAACTCTACCATGGAGGCTGAACTAATTGCTTTAGCTTCAGCTAGTGAGGAAGCGAATTGGTTAAGAGATTTATTGTTTCAAATTCCTTATTTTGAAAAACCAATTCCTCCTATTTTAATTCATTGTGATAGCACCGCTGCAATTGGTAGAGTTCAAAATCGTTATTACAACGGTAAATCCAGACCTATAAGGAGGAAACACAGTAATGTAAGATCGTATTTGACAAATGGTACCATTAATGTTGATTATGTCAAATCTTGTGATAATCTTGCAGATCCTCTTACAAAGGCCTTAACAAGAGAAAAGGTCTGGAGCACATCGAGGGGGATGGGATTGAAGCCTACAAATCCTTGAGTCATATATGAGGAAACCCAACCTGGGACTAGAGATCCTATAACCAGGTTCAAAGGGAAAAACTAATCATATGATGACTTGTTGTGAAAAAATGCATTATTTTTTTCCCTCCCTATGATGTGAGTGCATTATTTCCTGTAGTTTGTGAAGGTTGAGTTGATAAAACTCTTAATGAATATCTATAGTCCGTATGGGTGGAGTGTTAATCTTACAGGAGCACTCTCGACAGATTTCACCTATGTGATGTGTGGAAGTAGGTCGCTTCCTATGAGAATGGGGCTTATTCTCAAATGCACTCATGAAACCGGGATAGCACATGGCCATAACGTGCTGGCTGTTAAAGCTCATGTCAACACCTTGATTATTATGTTGAGCAGTGATATTTTATTTCCCTTAAGCAGTCATAGTTCAAGTCTGAGACCACTACGACTCTGGAGTAAAAGTTACTGTTTCACTAAGTGGAGGTTCAATGCAGAGCACACCTTCATTATGCATAGTAGTCTCCTTCAACTGATATACTCTCTTATCTAAATATTAAAATGAGTGGGGGATTGTTAGGTTATTAGCATTTTAATATTAATATTTAAAATATTAAATTGCTTTATTTTGGAGTTATAAGAATGAACATTTGAATGGATGACTTCTACATCATCCATTAGCATTGGTTGTCCATCACTTTATTTCATTCTTAATACCTCCATTACTCCTTTTGTAACCTATGTAACATATGTAACTCCCTTTGTAACATATGTAACATATGTAACTCCCATTGTAACTTATGTAACCTATAACTCCCATTGTAACCTATGTAACTCCTAAGGCCATTATCTTCACTATTTACTACCTCCATTATCTTCCTATTCATTGCTAGGAAGACTTCTTGTAGTATAAATAGTGGTGGTCTTCATTTGGTTTGATACACACAATTCATAAGAGAAAACAAAGAGTGGAAGAGTTAGTCTAAAAGAGAGTTCTTATTAGTTGAAGGGAGGTGTTCTTTTTGTGGAGCTTTGGACTCAACTCTTGTCCAGAGTTGTTGTTATACTTTGTGAAGGCTGTTGTATCCTGGAGGGGACAAGTCAAAGAGTACTACTGCTGGACCGGTGAAAACATTTGCTGCAGTGGTCTTGAATCTCCTTAAAGAGAGCGAGATATCCGCGCCTCAGCCTGAAGAGATTAATTTCTTCATTTTATTTTCAGTTGTAATATAGCAATTTTACTATTTTGTAAGTTTTTTCACTAACATGCATCCATATAGAAAAATAGAAAGGATTTCAATAGTGATGTTAAATTTGCAATACAATCGACTACAAGTTCAATACAGTCGCCGAATATCATACCAAACCAAAGTTTGATTTATTGATTACCGAATTATCGAACCAAAATTCAAAATTTTAATATTTGATATCTACTTTTAACTAGAAATTACTGAATTCTAAATTTAGAAATCCCAAATCGAATACCTAACACCCACCCCTAGTTACGATATTCAATTTGTGTTTGGTATGAGACATTATAGTCCAATTTGATATTTTATTTTTTGCGAATGATTATTTACTTAGGGCCTGTTTGGAAAGCCACTTGGGAATTGGAATTAGTGCAATTATTAGCCTAGTACTTACACTGTCTAGAAATACACAGACCGGTTTGGCTGCCACAGTGTAATTACACATGCCTTGTTTGAATGTCACAGTTTAATTACACATGTTCTCTTTGGATGCACGCAATCATAAAATATAATAAATTTTAAAAACTAAAATTAATTACTTAAAATTTATACTAAACAAATGAAAAACTTTATAAATGGCATTAAATTTAGGGATAATGCACAAGTACCCCCTCAACCTATGCCTGAAATCTCAGAGACACACTTATACTATACTAAGGTCCTATTACCCCCCTAAACTTATTTTATAAGTAATTTTCTACCCCTTTTTAGCCTACGTGGCACTGGTTTGAAAAAAAAAGTCAATCATCGTTGGACCCACAAGATAGTGCCACGTAGGCCGAAAAGTGGTAAAAAATTATTAATAAAATAAGTTCAGGGGGGTAATAGGACCTTAGTATAGTATAAGTGTGTCTCTGGAATTTCGGGCATAGGTTGAGGGGGTACTTGGGCATTATCCCTTAAATTTAATATTATATATATTATTGTATTAACTTCAATTCATCATAATTTAATCATTAAAAACGTTTTTAGAAAGAACTCATGGCTAGATTGGAAGAACGGAAACTTGGTCATAAGATTTCTTTGAAAAACATTGAGAATGGCTCTCTAGATGAAAACATAACTAGAGATGAAGATCACCATACCTTTGTCTAGTTGAGAACCTCTTAAACATGATGATTCATCCATGGAAAACCCATCTTGAATTTTTTCTTGAGATTCACCAACAATGGTGGTTTCTAAAGAGAGTATTTTTGGAGGGAAAGGTTTCAATCTTGTGAGAGGATTCTAGAATGGGGTGATCACGTTTTTGATGACTTATATTCACCCAAAAATAGTGACATAAATCTACTATAGTCAGGAAGGACGTGGGGTGAATTTCCCATTCACCCTTTTAATTGGCAGCAGACCTGCGCAGGAGGCAGTCGTGCGACGGATGGGCCTTGACGGGGCGTCACAGCCACGACGGGCCATCACAGGCCTCCGTCGTTGGCTACAGTGGCTGACCAAGGTTCCTCCCTTCACCCTTGGATAATTCCCTCATGACGGGACCCTTTGACTGGCCATCACAGCCATGGCTGGCCGTTGACTGCTCCGTCGCTAGGGTCTGCCTGAGACAGCCTGCACAGTGGTTTTATGTCCTTCTTTTGGGGCCTCTTGTGGGGCCTTTTAGAAGTCGTAATCGGACGTTTCCAACGTGATTACAAACCTTAACAAGTTATAGACCTTCAACATATATTTCATCCAAAACAAACACCTATTAGACGTCCAAACGGCCTTGGCCCCAACATGACATACGATGAACGTCTTGGGGCTATCTTTCGAACGCCTTGGACGTTCTTGGGTGTTTGACCTCCAAACTTCACGAAACTTAATATAACACCATACAACATCATTTTTAAACCATTTTAAAGACTTATTAGACTCATTTCATACAGATTTAGGCATGCAAAGACACATGAGGCACATAAGCGACTAATCGTCAAGGTCTTGGTCGTCTTGACGTTCAACTTCCAAATCAATTAAAACTTTTCGCACTGCCTCTAAACCATATAATAAGACATTTTAGAACATTAGAACATCATTAAACACCCATAAACACATAGAACCGCATATTAGGCATCTAGGTGACTTAGTCGTCGAACGTCTTAGGCGTCCCTCAACGTTCGACTTCCAATACCTCTAATATTTTAGCTACTGCCTATATACTATATTTTAAGCGTATTTAGGAAATTATAACTTTATGAAAAACATGTTAGGCTCTAGACACCTTATCTCATTTTCGGGGTCTTACAGATAATACTAGAATTTTACATAGAATCACGTAAAGTAAGGTTGAGAATAAGAAGAAAATGAAATATAATAATATAAAATAAAAAAATATAGTTTTATAAATTTTAGAATAATAAGAATAGAAGTAAAAATTTAAAACAAAAAAGTTAAAATTAAAATTAAAAACAAATTAAGTGATAATTACGTGAATTCACAACCTCTGCATGCAAATTGTAGAGTGTAATCCTGCCAATTACACCAATTACCTACTGACCAAGTAATTATTTGTTCTTCCAAATAGGACAAGACATTATAATTACACCAATTACATTAAATCTTATTGCCAAAATGTCATTCCAAACAGGCCCTTAATGAAGGTCATATATCAATAGGTTCATTAGTCATTAATGCAAGTCAAAAATGAAAGTTAAAGACTTAAATAAACAATTCAAATATATGCCTTTCAATGGTGTCAATTGTTTTTTTTTTAATGTCTTTTTAGTTTTTTATCTTTTATTAGATGTTGCCTTCACATATAGAAAAATATAAACACTATCTTTGTAATACAATCATACTATAACTTCAATATAATACTTTTAACTATATCGAATTGAAGTTTGGTATACAAATTATTCAATTTTTTTTATATGTACTTTTTTTTACTATGAATTATATATCATCTCAACACCTACTTAATTTTGATGAGAACGCATTACCGGAGTTACTATACGCAACAAGTCATGTTTGAATTTAATAACAACGCGTGAATGATTTTATTTTATTTATTTAATTAATTATTACATAGAAACACTCCACTAATCTAATACTAGTTGCCAAACAATCTCTATCAGTAAATGAATAAATAATATTAGAAAAGAAATACCAAGGTAAATATTATTATTATATTGAGAAAAAGTGGGTGCATTGAAATAGAACAAAACGCCAACCCACCAAATTCAAAAGAAATAACAAGAGTGGAAATTAATGTCACAAAAGCAAAGTGGTGTATGTAAGACATGCCAATAATTGAACCATCATTACACCTAAAAGTTGTACTTATTAATTAATTCCTTAATAATTATATCAATTATTTTCTCTCGCTCTCACTGTAACGTTGACATGCCATAATAATGTTAAGAAAAAGAAAACAATTTAATATTTATATTTTGTTTTTTTTTAAAATAATATATACTACATCCGTTTAAAAAAGAATAACTTTTTGTTCTTTTTAATTTGTTTAAAAAAGAATGGTATCTTTTTTTGTTTGTTAACATTTTAATTTCACTTTTTCACGTGGTATGTTTAAGGCCACAAGATCAAATGATAATTTTGTACATTTGATCTAACTTTAATTTAGAATCACAAGATTTAAAGTCTTCTTTATATTGTTGAACTCTGTTTCAAGTCAAATAAGATTATTTTTTGTGAAGCGGAGAGTATATATAAAAGTATTCAGAGTATGAATTTGAAATTTTTACATTAGTGTTTTGTTTGCGGCCGGGAAATTAAATATAATAATTTCTACATTTTTCTTGCAAAATTTAGTTGATACATTAAGCGAACAACAATATTGTAAACAATCCAGCAGATGACAAAAATGAAAGGGAGACACGATAAAAAGGTTGCACTACTCATATGAATTAAATTACCAGTATTAATATTAATTATAAACAAATAATATATGACTCTTAGCTTTGTTTGATAATGTTTAAGTGTTTATTTAAAATTATCAAATTACATTTTAAGTTTAAATTACATTCAAAAAGCGAGCTTAAAGAAAGGAGAGTTATTCAAGTCTTATAAAAAATTCACCCACGTGGAGACTTTTTTCGATCAAGCAAAATATGAGACAAATATATGGTTGGTTTGAATCAAAGCTACTTGATTGGATCAAATATGTAGTCAATATTCTAACTGTAGTCCCACCCATATTTTCAAGGGTGTATACAACTCTGTATACAAAAGTCTCGATATTCTACCTCGAGACTTTTGTCGATCAAAGTACAATTTCAGACATATATAAGGTTGGTTTGAATCAAAGCTACTTGATTAGATCCATTATGTAGTCGATACCCATATATTCAAGGATGTAGCCGAAGGAAGAAAGCATGATTTATCCCTCTTTTCTTCATTTATTTAGACATTTATAGTGGCGCAGGTGCATAAATGTTTGTGATCGTACTCAATAGGCACATAACTACTAGTAATATATATGGTTTATATACTTCATATCTTGCATGATGACATACATTATTATTGAAACTAATTTACTATAACTAATCACATGCATGCATGCATGGCTAGCAAATATTAGGGCCAAATCCCACAAAACCATTAGCTCCATCAATAGAAATTTGGATGCCTTCTTGCTGGATATTCCCTATTATGGAAAGTCTGGATGGAGATGGAGCAAATGCAAAGCAGAATGTTCCCTTTGTATCCACTGGAATTAGAAAGTTCCTAGCTGGTAGTGTTAAGATAGGACCACCCATGAGGAAAAAGGAAATAGTTGGTACTCGAACTGTTACAAATCCGTTAAGATCATAGCAGGTGTCGAATATTGACATGGCAGGCGCCCGTGGAAGGCTTGATGTTTGTGCTACAAAGGCATCGCGAAACGCCACATAGGCTTCGTGGGGAAGCCTTGTAACGGCTGTCCCTGAATCCATAACCACTCCTCCATCTCCTTCCTCAGTTAATCTAAATGCATCTTCAGGTATGGGTACACGCACTCCTCCAACTCCAAGACCCAACATGCCTATGTAATAGAAACTCGGAGCCCGTGGGTTTCGGATAAGTGGTACCCATGCTGCACCGGCGGGTAATACTTCCCGCCCTAATTCAAGTGATCCAGTTGATCCAGTATTAGTGCCCCGGCTAACCAAACAGTAACTAAAGGCTCCACCTGTTTGTCCACCGAGTTGTCCAACAAGTGACATGGAGCCTCCTCCAAGACCCAACAAACCGGCAGCCCCAATAAACATACCGTGATTACTATGGCCACATCCGATGGCGACGTCACGAATAACTGTGCGGCCAAAAGTAAGAGTCTCGAGGGCCATGGTCCCTTTGGTGTAGGATCCATCACCATACATGACTTGGTATTTACAGCGACCAGCATGACAACCAGAGTTATCTATGCGGTTGCAAAGGGAGGAAGAACATGGTACACCAGTAAAAGAAGCAGAAAGGGAAGGGTCAAATACGGGGTCAGACTGATGGTAACAATGGGTACAAGGCTGGCACTGAACCCAAACAATATCACTACCAGCATCAATAACCATGTATTGTTGTCTAACAGGACTACCAACACCAATTCTAACAAAGTATTCTCCACTGCCTTGCTCCATACCGGAAATAACCTCACTTCCGAACCCAAACCCCAATTCCTCCTCCTTAATTACCTTATTATTATTATCATTAGTAGTAGTATTAATGAGTGTATGGACCCTTTTGAGGTCTCTTTTCATGCGAGCTTGAAAACGGTGAGGATGATCAGTAAAGTGAGAAAAAAGCAATTTGTCTCTGTGAAGAAGTTTCAGCTTCCATCTGCTATTGTCATCATCATCATCCACAATATTATTAATATTATCATGTACTGTTTCAGGAGGTTGGGTTATTTCTTTAATGGCTTGGTTGACATCCAAGTGTTCATGGGTGGGAAATGGGATTGCATGCCCAGATGTGCTCTTGCTTTCATAACTAACACTTGCACTTATTATGCAACTCATGATGAACACCAAAAATATTGAAGGGACAAACATTCTCTCTTTCTTTTCTTTTCTGTTCTTTTCTCTTGGAAATTGTGACCAAAAGGATACTTAGGAAAGGCGAATTTATCTACTTTGCCTTTCCACTTATTTACAACAAAAAGGTACCCCATTTGGAAATCATTAGTATTCACAAATATTTCGTATTATTTGTCATGATTTTTATTTTTAAAGGTAAATTATAAAAATTCTAAATAAATATATTTTTTTAGTATATTAATATGCAAAAAATTGTATTTATAGTTATTTTTATATAGTTTTAGAATATTATATTTTTTATTTAAAATATTGAATAATGTAAGTTAATTTAACTTTGAAAATTAGTCAAATTGATTTTCAAAAAACGCAACCTAACAAACAGTACCGGACGAAGGGAGTAATAATCTAATTTAATTTGTCATACAGTTTAATTAAAGTTATATTATAAATGTTAAAATATTCTTAATTTTATAGCCTTAAATATGTCACTTGAAATTAAAGTATTGCCAAAATTAAAGGTGTTATTTTTTAATAAATATTTTTTTAAAAAAAAGTATATCATTCTTTTTTTAACAAGGTTGTTTTGGATTGATTCACCACTTCCATTTGCTCAAATTAAATTTTGGTTATGAGAAATTTTTAAAAGTTAAAATTGTAAAATGGGAAAGGGTCAAAAAAAACTTTCAGTTGATAATTTACAGCTGAAAATATACTTTAATTTCTACGATAATGTTTTGTTTGCGGGAAATTAAATATAACGAATTCTACATTTTTCTTGCAAAACTTAGTTGACAGATGAAGCAAATGACAATATTGTAAACAATTCAGCAGATGACAAAAATGAAAGGGAGACAGGATAAAAAGGTAGCACTACTCATATAAATAATTACCAGTACTAATTATAAACAATTATGACTATAACTTTGTTTGACAATGTTCAAGTGATTCTCTAAAATCGTTAAATTAGATTTTAGGTCTAATCATATCCCAAAATACATATAAATTATATTCTCAACAGACAAAGGCTTGAGTTTCTCTGTTTCATCCCCTCGTAAAACTGTCATATAACTCAGATTTCCCTAAGTGGTAATGGATTGGTATCTAACTTAAAAAGTAAAAAAATAAAGGTTCGTTTAGTAGAGTGTATTAAAAAAATAATATATACATTAATTTTGTCTATTATTATATAGATCTTGTATGATACATTTTTCTAACCTAACCTATGTACAATTAATGTTTATATTGATTATACACTCTATTGTAGTGTTAAGTGTATATTACTAATATCATAAATTTTTAAATATTAGTAATGCAATGATTTTAATGCATGCATTATTAGCTCAATTTAAAATCCAATTGTGCTCTAAATTCTCTTTTACATCTTTTCAATCATAATAATGAAGGATATCTTTATAAATAATATTTTTATGATATTTTTAATAAATCAAACAAAACAATACATAAATATTAATACTTGAAATTTAAAAATAAATTTAATCTTTCTATAAACACAACAATATACAATAATATAGATAGAAGAGGTGCACTACTTGTGTGATAGGTAGCATGCATGTGTTGGAAATGATTCTTGGTTGCTGGGTAAAGTGTAATTATCAAGTACATAAAGTACAATTTGAGTTTCCAAGTGAAGATTAACTAACATACGTACGTATGTTGTGTTAGGTAGTGGAGCCTGATTAATTTTAGGCTTTCCTATTTATTCTCTATTTTAGGTTTTTCTATTTATTCTCTGTAATAAAAAATACTCTGATTTATTAATAAAAATATACCTCACCGCCGTGGAAGTTTACTCACAGGGTGTTACCACGAAAGATTGGGTTTTCTCTTTCTCTCTCTATCTCTCATCTCTTTTCTCTTGAAAGTTCTTGTGTTCTTCATTCATCTAGTGTGTGTGCGTGAATTCGATCTTAACAACTGGTATCAGAGCTAAGGAGATTCAACACGGTCACAGAAGATGGATAGTTCGAAGCTTGGAATCGAGAAGTTTGATGGATCCGATTTCAGTTTCTGAAAGATGCACATCGAAGATTATCCGTACCAGAAAGATCATCACGAACCGTTGACCGGGATGAAGCCGGAATCCATGACGGATGAGAAGTGGAAACTCAAGGATCGCCAGGCTCTAGGGTTGATCCGGTTGACTTTGTCAAGAAACGTGGCGTTCAACATCGTGAAGGAGAAGACTACATCCGGTTTGTTGAAGGCACTGTCAAACATGTATGAAAAACCATCGGCTATGAACAAGGTATATTTGATGCGTAGATTGTTCAATTTACAGATGTCTGAAACTGGATCCGTTTCTGATCATATAAACGAGTTCAATATGATTGTGAGTCAATTCAATTCTGTGGATATTAATTTCGAAGATGAAATTAAGGCGTTGATTTTGATGTCATCTCTGCCCGAGTCTTGGGATACTGTTGTTGCTGCGATTAGCAGTTCCCGTGGATCTGAGACACTGAAGTTTGATGAAATCCGTGATGTTGTTCTTAGCGAAAGTATTCACAAACGAGAAGTGGGAGATTCATCGGGCAGTGCTCTCAGCATTGATCGAAGGGGGAGAAGTAAGATGAAAGACCAAAATCAACATGGTCGATCAAAATCAAAGAATCGAGGAAAATCCCTGAACATATCAAACGTGACTTGTTGGAACTGTGGAGAAAAAAGGGCACTTTCGGACGAACTGTACAAAGCCAAAGAAGAAACAGAATCAGAAATTTGGAGATGACAATGATTCTGTAAATTCAGCAGAGGACATTGGGAATGCTCTAATCCTTAGTGTGAACATCCCGGTTGAATCATGGATTTTGGATTCTGGTGCATCTTTTCATTCGTCTCCAAGCAAGGAGTTGTTCCAAAATTTTAAATCTGGAAATTTTGGAAAAGTATATCTTGTTGATAATAAAGCCTTAGAGATTGAAGGAAAGGGGGATGTTTGCATAAAGACCACCTCGGGAAACCAGTGGACATTGGAGGATGTCAGATATATTCCTGGGATCAAGAAAAATCTTATCTCTATTGGTCAGTTGGATAGCACGGGATATGCAGCAGTGTTTGGGAAAGGTTCGTGGAAGATCGTGAAAGGTGCTATGGTAGTAGCTCGTGGCACCAAATCTAGAACCTTGTACACCACTGCAGGGTGTATAAACATGGTCGATGTTGCTGAAGGTGCTTCCGATTCATGTCTGTGGCACAACAGACTTGGACACGTGAGTACTAAAGGAATGAAGATGCTGGTTGCAAAAGGAGCATTAGAGGGTCTGAAGTCTGTTGATATGGGTCTTTGCGAGAGCTGTGTTATGGGCAAACAGAAAAGAGTAAGCTTCACAAAGATTCCTAGAGAGCCAAAGAAAGTGCAGTTGGAAATGGTCCATACAGATGTTTGGGGACCATCTCTAGTATCATCACTTGGAGGATCCAGATTCTATGTTACCTTCATTGATGATTTTAGTAGGAAGGTATGGGTTTACTTCTTGAAGCATAAGTCAGATGTGTTTGCAACTTTCAAGAAGTGGAAAGCTAAAGTTGAGAATCAGACCGGTTTGAAAGTCAAATGCCTAAGGTCTGACGATGGAGGAGAGTATGACAAATCAGAGTTCAAGGCATTCTGTGCAGCTGAGGGAATCAGATTGAATGAGCGTGCAAGGAGTATGAGGATACATTGTAGGCTGCCCAAAACACTTTGGACGGATGTTGTGAGCACAGTTGCATACTTGATCAACAGGGGACCATCAGTTCCTTTAGGGTTCAAGATTCCAGAGGAGGTGTGGACAGGAAAAGAACTCAAGTACTCACACTTGAGGACTTTTGGTTGCGCTGCTTATGTTCATGTTGATCCAGAAAAGAGAGACAAGCTTGATGCCAAGGCTGTGAAGTGTTACTTCATAGGCTATGGTTCTGATCTGTTTTGTTACAGGTTTTGGGATGACAAGAACAGAAAGATCCTGAGACATTCTGACGTGACATTTGATGAGTATGTCCTTTACAAGGAAAGAGAGCATAAGGTTCTAGAGATTATAAAGCAAGTGGGAGTTGAGGTGGAGTTGGAGAAGAGTAACCCCAGAGATGTCAAAGCAGATACTCAACCAACTCCTACTGAAGAATCTGAAGTGGAGCAAGTTACACCTGAGCAGGTGTTAAGGAGATCTTCCAGATCCATCAGGGCACCAGATAGGTATTCACCTTCATTACACTATCTATTGCTGACTAATGAGGGGGAACCAGAGTCTTTTGATGAGGCCCTACAGGTGAAGAATTCGATCAAGTGGGAGCAAGCCATGGATGATGAGATGAGGTCACTTGAGAAGAACGACACATGGGTGTTGACTGAGCTACCTGCAGGGAAGAGAGCTTTGCTGAACAAGTGGGTGTTCAGAATCAAAACTGAACCAGATGGTAAAAGAAGGTTCAAGGCTCGTTTAGTGGTTAAAGGATATTCACAAAGGAAAGGTATTGATTATGCTGAAATATTCTCTCCTGTTATGAAGTTAACCTCTATTCGAATTCTGTTGAGTGTTGTTGCATCGGAGAATTTGCATCTAGAGCAAATGGATGTAAAAACAGCGTTTTTACATGGAGATCTGGACAAAGAGATCTATATGTTGCAACTGTAAGGATTTGTGGTTCCAGGCAAGGAACACATGGTGTGCAAGCTCACCAGGAGCTTGTATGGACTAAAGCAAGCACCAAGGCAGTGGTACAAGAAGTTTGACTCCTTCATGACCAAGAGTGGATTCTGCAAAGCTGAAAAGGATCCTTCTTGTTACTTCAAGATATACACTGATTCATATGTCTTTCTACTCTTGTATGTGGATGATATGTTGATTGCAGGATCTAGTATGAGGGAGATTAACAATCTAAAGACAAGGTTGTCTGCAGCATTTCAGATGAAAGATTTGGGTCCAGCAAAACAGATTTTGGGGATGAAGATTTCTCGTGATAGATCTGCTGGCACTTTAAATATATCTCAGGAGTTGTACATTGAGAAGGTGCTGAGCAGATTCAGGGTTAATGATGCTAAACCCAGGACTACTCCATTGGCAAATCACTTTAAATTGTCAAAGGAGCAGTCACTCAAGACTGCCGAGGAGCGTGATCACATGGCACTTGTTCCATATGCTTCAGCAGTTGGTAGTTTGATGTATGCTATGGTCTGCACTAGACCTGATATAGCACATGCAGTGGGAGTTGTTAGCATGTACATGACGAACCCTGGAAAAGAGCAATGGGAAGCTGTGAAGTGGCTTCTGAGATATCTGAGAGGTACATCCAGTACTTCACTTTGTTTTGGCAAAGGCAAGGTGACTCTACAGGGTTTTGTGGATGCTGATCTTGGTGGGGATGTTGACTCGAGCAAGAGTACATCCGGGTACATTTACACCATAGGTGAAACAGCAGTGAGTTGGATGTCCAGGATTCAGAAGTGTGCTTCTCTTTCATCTACTGAAGCTGAGTATGTGGCAATAGCTGAAGCTGGGAAAGAGATGATATGGCTGGCAGATTATCTTGAGGAATTGGGCAAGAAGCAGAGCGAGAAGATTCTTTACTCGGATAGCTAGAGTGCCATACAATTGGTGAAAAAACCAGTCTATCATTCGAAGACAAAGCACATCAAAAGGTGATATCATTTAACTCGCAGGGCAGTGGAGGATGGTGATATGTGCTTGGAGAAGATAGAGGGTGCAAAGAACCCGGTAGACATGTTGACGAAATGTGTTGATGTTGGGAAACTGAAGTTATGTAAAACCTCGGTTGGTCTTCTGTAGTTGTTGCTACAGATGTTGCGGTGCGGTAAAGATGTTGATGATGAAGAGATAATTTTTTTTGAGAATGTATTTTTTGGATGACTGAGTGATAATTTTTTTTGAGAATGTATTTTTTTGATGACTGAGTCAGTCTCCAAGTGGGAGAATTGTTAGGTAATGGAGCCTGATTAATTTTAGGCTTTCCTAGTTATTCTCTATTTTAGGTTTTCCTATTTATTCTCTGTAACAAAAAATACTCTGATTTATTAATAAATATATACCTCACCGCCCTGGAAGTTTACTCACGGGGTGTTACCACGAAATATTGAGTTTTCTCTTTCTCTCTCTATCTCTCATCTCTTTTCTCTTGAAAGTTCTTGTGTTCTTCATTCATCTAGTATGTGTGAGTGAATTCGATCCTAACATGTTGGATCCTCGAAGCTTATATTTTATACAAAAAATCACTTTCAATACATAAAGAAAAATGTAATAAGTAGAATTTTGTGAACAGGAGAATATATATCAACATCAGACTATGCAAATAAAATATTATTTTTTGTTTGTGTAGTTGCACACATTAATTTGTTATATATACTGATCGATGCATTTTGATTGTAATAAATTAGATAGTTGCCTGGTGTCTACTACTTAAAATCACTTCATCATCGAATAAACTTTACTACTGTCTACTCATTAGAATTACGTTAAAATGAGAAAAGCATCACTAAATGTGTAACGACAACATTGGACCGCTAGCTGGAATACCAATTTTATTAATTAAAATCCTTCTTCTTAAGTTTTACAACTTAATTAATATGTCCAAATACCACAATTAATTTATCACTTGTTATACATAAATTATTCTATACTTTCTCTATCATCTTTACAGTCCTTGATGTTGAAGCTTCATATCTCAAAACTACAAACATGGTCATATCATATAAAATTGAATAAAACTACATGACAAGTTCCAGTGAGGACACAAAGTGTTACTCATGTGAGCCTACTATTTGCTCTAACCTTGATGCATATGTTGTTGGATCAAAACTATATGCACAACTGAAGCCTACTATATTGCTTATAAGAATAATATATATATCAATAATATTTATGTTAGAACACATATAATCATGCTAAAACACATTAATTTGCTCAAATTTAATTCAACAATTACCTTTTAAAATAGTTAACAAGTACCTTCAAGCGAATTCACATATTAGACATACCTTCAAGCGAATCCACAAAATAGACAACAACTTTGTTACCTTCTACAATGATTCCAAGCTCACACTCAAACTCTCTCAATATTTGGGTGCGCAAGTATCATATAGAAAACATATTCTCTTTCTAGGGTTAGAAGAATCCCTAATTATAGAGATTTCTTACCATTCCAAAGAGGGGAACCAAAAAACATATATTCTCTTTCAACCGAAAATTACACCCTAGTTTTCTTGTTAAAAAAGAAAACTAATGCTTATCTCCTCACAAAATTAATTATCGAGTTTTTCTATTATGGAAATTATTCTAAATAATTAATTTGAATTATTCTGACCATATTAAATTACAAATCGTTCCACAAGGAATTCGTAATTACACCCCTCTATGTATATTTCAAAATTTCACATTGAACACTTATGTAATCCCCATTTTAATATTACAGATACTAATAAATAAATTAAATTACTGATAACTTCAATTCAATGATTAATTTGCTTTAGAGAACTGCTTAACTTATTTTATGTGTCGGATTAAAAAATTCATATAAAAAACGAATATCATCAATATCCATAACGAAACATAGATTACATGAAGTAACTTATTATTTCACCAATATATATTATTATCATCCAATCTACTAGATATTTTGATATATTTCAGAATTCCATCTTTTAATAAATCAAAACAATATTAATGTATACATATCATAATAGTTTTATCGGATTAGGAATATAAGTAAATTTAATAGTTTAGAGAATATGTTTTTGTTAGTCAGTCTAAAACAACTATCTCTACTTGGTCCCGTTCAATACATATAAAATGTATTAACACAAGAAGTTGAAGCTATACCATTGACATAATCAAGAAAAATTATATATGATCTTGTCTACTATCGTACCGCTGACAAGTCTAGTTTTCATCTTATATTGTGAATTAAAAAACTATATACTTATTATAACCAAGGATTTAATCCTTTGTGTATAAACTAAAATTATATACACTGAATGTAACATCTCAAGAATTTCTAAATTAGGACTCGAACCATTCTTCAATTGTGAACAAAATTGAACCGAGTGATTCTAATTTATTTTAGGTGTTAATTAAGGTCACTAGATGTAACACCTCAAATTTTTAAAAGAACTAAAGAGAAGTTCTTTTAAGTCACACATCAATTTTTAGTTTTGGGTCAACTAGAATCGATCATATATTTTTTTCACATAAAGAGTTAGGTTACGAATAACCCATCAAATTGAAGTTCATTGAGTCCTCTTTCAAATGCCACTAAGTTTACTTAACTTCAAGCTCACTGTAAAAAGTTATGCTCATTTGAGTGAGACCTCTCTGTTTAAGGCATCTCATTCATTTGTAGAAGGGTAATTAGGTCTTTTCTTTTTTCCTACTAAGACTAGACTTATGTTTTCTCCCCAATTGAGGGTCAATCAGATGCTAAACCACTCTTTTTCATTCCTATATATTTAAAAGAAAATAAGATGTCATGCTTTGAGCCTACATCCTGGACGTGACCGGCACTCAATGATCATTTGTGGTCTTGAGCGAACCCTTGGCCTGGTTTACTTAACTCAGCAAAAGATTCAAACATAAGATATAATCTCAAGAAATAAATTTAATGAGAATAACCAGCCAAAGTGGCAACCCAAGTCTTAGTCAATTACAAGTGAAACGAAAGAGTAAGAAAACTAATACCATCTGTATATGAAGGATCTGATATAAAGATGGATATTTGGACAGGACCCCCACTCATCCTAGCAATGGAATACTAAACAAATAACTACAACTAAAGATGTCATCCGAAATGAAGGGAGACTCACCAACTGACGCTGAGTTGCTCACTAGATCAATGGTGCTTCGAATGCTGATCCTAGTTACCTGCGTCTGCATCATAATATGATGTAGGACAACTGACATCAGTACATTAAATGTACGAGTATACGAGTTGGAAAGCTAAAAAAAACTTAAACTGTAAATGAGTAAGAAGAGGCACTTAACTTGTCTCTGTTCAACTCATGAATAACTACTCAGTTCAATATAATGCAATTTAAAAAGTAACCGCAATATAAAGAAAAAAACTGACTGAAAATATGTTGTAAACTCTAGATGTATATATGGATACAATATATCTTTGAGATGTATGTAAAAAATACAATTAACTGATGTATATGAAAATACGATAACTTATGTGGGAGCTTCTCTAAATGACAAACATCATTTAAGAGCTATAGTGATGATACAACGTTACTCGACCCACACTGCCCGACCATCCTAAACTTGCCTGAACTGCCTAATGTATCCACTAGTATGTTGTGAAAAGGGTTTATCTAAAAAGTATGACCCTCTTCTATACATGACGGGTACATGATTTTCATAGTGACTTGAGTTTATATGAACTCTCACCCCCACATCGATGCTCAATACTACTCCCAAAAATATACTAGCTCTTATGTTTTTAAAACATACTGATTCTATGGTTTGAGATTAGTGCTCAAAACTTAGCTTTAATCTCTCTCTTGGAAATCATAGTTTCCTTGCTTGCTTCATTTCATAAAGCGATTACTTCTGTCTGAAAACTAGTCGGAAGGCTCTTTACTTGTTTAAATGTGAAAACATTTGTAACTCTTAGGTATTACTTAGTCCCCCTTACAACTTTTGAGAATGAAAACAACTCTTTACTCTTGCTCATCTTGTAACTTGAGTCTTCAAACAAATTTAAAAATGTCTGTTAACGACTTTTGGAAATTTTAAGAACTCACTTTGAGTTGCTTCTTAACTTTGAGACTTGACTCTTAGCTCGTTTGACTTTGATCTTAACTTTCCTTCAATTGGATTATGGATTCAAGGATCATGATCTCCTTTTTATGGATGACTTCATGGTGTTTAGATGCACTTTAGAGGGTTCGAATCAACTAAGAAATGTGGGCACATCACTTAGGAACTATTATGAAAAGATAGATAGAGAATGGGGTCTCCATGTGATTTGGCGCACTGAGAGGCGCGGAGTGCCAGAGCCTGACGGACAGACTCTGGTCTATGGCGCTCTGTCTGGCGCGGTGTCAGACAGAGGCTGTTTTGAGGGGCTCTGGTAGGCGCTGCACCCCAGGGCCTATCGATGGGATTTTTTATTTTTCTTCTCCAATTTTCATCTCTAATCCTTCTAAAATCCCATGGATATTCCCCCAAGCACTTAGGATTACTAAAATTCTCAATACCCATTGTTTAGACTCGTAAAACAACGCGGGAAACGAATCAAACAACCAAAGATATACTATAATTCAACCAACAAGAATCCAAAGACTTTTCATCAAGAATTTCAATGTTCATCATTCAATCTACTCTAACTTTGCTGAATTAAACATAATTTTTGTGTGGGTGGAAAAACCCAACCCAAAAAGATCTCACCCGCGAAGAAACTCACTTAACGATCTTGGCGAAATCTTCTTCTCTTCTCTTTTCTCCACGACCTAAGCGTATTTAAGTTTTTTAAAACTTAATTAAGGCTTAATTTTACCCGTAATAAACTATTAAAATAAATAAGGAAATAGTTGGGTGAAAAGACCATTTTACCCTTACTAAAATCCGGATTGGACTTTCCTCAGTCCAACAACCCAACTTTTGAAAGACATATCTCCCTCATATTATATCAAAATTTTGCAAGCTCAACAGAGTTGGAAAGATCTCTTCAAGTTATTTCCAACCATATGAAGAAATGTCCGTAACTCATCCTGAGCTAAAAGTTATGGTCGTTTGAAAATGACCAAAATCCTACTCTTACACTTAGGAAATTTTCCAGATTTCTCCTATTCTTTCCAAAAATAACTCTTCTTAGTTTCTTGTTTAATCCTATATATTTTGGTTTATGAGATGTTACAAAATCTCTCACTTGGTAACATTTTTCCTCGAATGAGAAGTTTTCCACTAAGCTAAGGGTAGTAACGACATTACACCACTCAACTAATAAAAACAAGTAATAACATGCTTACACATAGTCTTATGAAGTTCTAGGGAGAGAATTTAGTATATTGATTTGCATTCTCTCTGAATTCGAAGAGATGCGGATATGTCCTCTTCATATCCTCCTCAGCTTCCCAAGTTATATCTTCAACAAACTGTTTCCTCCAAAGAACTTTGACCGATGCAACTTCCTTTGTTCTCAACCTGCAAACATTACAATCTAAAATTTGAATTGGAACCTTCTCATAGGTTAAACTATTCTTAATACCAACATTCACAGTTTGTACAATCAATGAAGGATCACTAAAACATTTTTTCAACATAGACACATAGAATACCAGATGAACCGCTTCTAACTCTTGGGTAACTCCAACACATTTGCTACATTGCCAACTCTCTTGGAGATTTTGTAAGGACCAATATACTGGGGACTAAGTTTCCCCTTCTTACCAAACCTCATAACATCTTTCATGGGTGAGACCTTCAGGTACACCCAATCATCCACTTCAAACTCTAACGACTTTCTCTTAACATATGTGTAGGACTTGTGGCAACTCTGTGCCATTTTCAACCTCTCTTGAATCACTATCATCTTCTCCATAACTTGTTGAACTAGATCTAGTTCTATTAAACCTGCTTCACCAACTTCAAATCATCCTATAGGAGATCTGCATCTTGTCCCATAAAGAGCTTCATATTGAGCCATTTGGATGCTCGAATGGTAGCTATTATTGTAAGAGAAATCAATGAGAGGTATTTAATCATCCAAATTCCCTTTGAATTCGATCACACAAACTCTTAACATATCTTCTAAGTTCTAGATAGTACGTGCTTGCCCATATATCTAAGGATGTAAAGCAATGCTCAATTTCACCTTTGAACCCAAACCTTTTTGAAAAGATAACCAGAATTGTGCACCTCTATCTGAAATAATGGAGACCGGAACTCCATGAAGTATCACCACCTCTTGAAGGTACAACATATCATAATCCTTAACCAAATAAGTAGTCTTTACCGATAAGAAATGGGTTGACTTTGTGATTATATCGACAATCACCTAGAGTCATTTACCTGTGAGATCTTGGCAAGCCTGTGATAAAGTCCATATTAATCATCTCCCACTTCCATTCCGAAAGTTCTATAGTCTGAGCCAAATCTCAAGGCCTTTGGTGCTCTACTTTCACTTGTTGGCAACTCGGGCACTTGGCAACAAGCTCATCAATATCTTTCTTCATGCCTTCTCACTAATATACCTCTCTCAAATCGTGGTACATCTTGGAGGAACCCGGATTAATGGAATATCTAGAGCTATGAGCCTCCTCTAAGATCCTCTCTTGGAGTCCATCCACCCTAGGTACACACAATCTACCTTGGTACTTGAGTATACCATCTCCCCCTTTTTTAAAAGCCAATACTCTTTGATTTTGAACATTCCTCTTCAAATCAAACAAAATGGGGTCTTGGTCTTGTTTCTCAATTACCTCTAACACTAGTGATGATTCAGCCCCATTAGTCACCACTATCCCTCCTTCTGTGGAATCCATAAGTCTGACTCCCAGACGTGCAAGTCTATTCACATATTTAGCTAACTGTCTCTTTTCTTCTTCAACGTGGGTGGTACTCCCCATGGATAATCTGCTTAAGGCATCAACAACCACATTAGCCTTACCTGGGTGGTAAAGAATACTCATATCATAATCCTTAAGTAATTCTAACCACGAGTTCCTTCTGAGTGAACACATATTGGAGGCTCTTGTGATCAGTTAATATGTCAGCATGAACACCATAAAAGTAGTGACGCCATATCTTCAAGGAAAAAACTATTCTAGCCAATTCTAAGTCATGGGTTGTATAATTCTTCTCGTGAACCTTCAACAGTCTGAAGGCATAAGCTATAACCTTACAATTTTGCATTAACATGCAGCCCAAACCAACTCTTGATGCATCATAGTACACCAAAAAACCTTGCTTACCCTCCGGTAAGGTCAAAACTAGAGCGGTAGTCAATCTCTCTTTCAATTCCTGAAAGCTTTTCTCACAATCTTCAGACCATTGAAACGTGAATATCTTGAGTTAGCTTGGTCAAAAGAGACGATATATATGAAAATACTTCAACAAACCTCCTATAATAGCTAGCCAAACCCAAGAAACTCTTTCTTCTATTGGATATGTGGGTCTAGGCCAACTCTGAACTACTTTTATCTTTCGGGTACCAACCTAATCCCATCACCGGAAACAATGTGGCCCGATAATGCATGGACTTAATCCAAAATCGCACTTGGATAATTTGGCATATAACTCTTTATCTTTCAAAGTCTGCAGAACAATCCTGAGGTTACTAGCATGATCTTCTTCATTTCTTTAATAAACTAGTATGTCATCAATAAAGACGACGAGAAACAGATCTAAATAAGGTTTAAGTACTCTATTCATAAGATCCATGAATGTTGCTCCAGAATTTTTCAAACCAAAGGACAGAACTAAAATCTCATAATGCCCATATCAGGTTCTAAAAATTGTCTTTGGAATGTCACATATCCTAACTTTCAACCTATGGTAGCCTGATCTAAGATCAATTTTTGAAAAGTAAGAAGCACCTTGAAGCTAGTTGAAAAGATCATCTATCCTTGGAAGAGGATATTTTTATTCTTGATGGTCATCTTATTCAATAGGCATTAGTCTATACACATCCTAAGGGAACTATCTTTCTTTCTTACAAACAATATCGGAGCGCCCCAAGGTGAGACACTTGGTCGAATGGAACCTTTAAGGGAACTATGTTTATGCATGATTTCATGATGTTTATATGTACTTTAGAGGGTTGGAATCAACTAAGAAATGTTTGCACATCAGTTACGAACTAGCACAAAAAGATAAAGAAAGAATGGGGTCCCCACGAGACCTTGGTGCTCTGAGAGGCGCAGAGCACCAGAGCTTGATGGAAAGACTTTGTTCAGTGTCTCTTTGGCTGGCGCAGCGCCGCAAGGCCTATCCAACGGGATTTTTTTAGTTTTCTTCTCTAATTTTCATCTATTAACCTTCTTAACCCCCATGGATCTACCCCTAAACACTTACGATCTCTAAAATTATCAATACCAAATAGTTTAGACTCGTCAAACAACCCAGGTACACAAATTAAACAACCAAAGGTATACAATAATTCAACCAATAAGAATTCAAGGGTTTTTCATAAAGAACTTCAATGTTCATCATTCAATATACTCTAATTTCACTTAATTAAACATATTGTTGTGTGGGTGGAAAAACCCAATGCATAAAATCTCACATACCTGAAAGAGATCACCCACAACGAAACTCACTCAACGATCTTGGCAAAATCTTGGTCTTTTCTCCCAAGCCCTAAGCATATTCAACTTTTTTGTAACTGAACAAAGGCTTAGTTTTACCCATAATAAACCTTTAAAATGAATTAGGAAATAGTAGGGTGAAAAGACCATTTTACCCTTACTAAAATACGGATTGGACTTTCCTCAGTCCAACATCCCAACTTCTGAAAGGCATATCTCCCTCATACAATATCAAAAATTCACAATTTCGGCTAGGTTGGAAATATATATTCAAGGTGTTTCCAACAATATGAAGAACTGGCTATAACTCATTTTGAGCTACAAGTTATGTTGTTTGAAAATGACAAAAAAAACTACTTTCAAATGCCATAAAGTTTACTTAATTCCAATCACACTATAAAAAGTTATGCTCACTTGAGTGAGACCTCTCTATTTAAGGCATCTCATTCATTTGAATAAGAGTATTTAGGTCGTTTCTTTTTTCCCGACTAAGCCTAGACTTAATTTTCTCACCCAATTGAGGGCCGAATCAGATGCTAAACCACTCTTTATCATTCCTATACATTTAGAAGAAAAAAAGTTGTCATGCCCTGAGCCTACACCCTGGACGTGGCCAACACTCAATGATCATTTCTGGTCTTGAGCGAACCATTGGTCAGGCTTACTTAACTCAGCGAAAGATTCAAACACAAGATATAATCTCAAGAAATAAAAAATTTAATTAAAATAACTAGCCAAAGTGGAAACCCAAGTCTTAGTCAATTACAAGTGAAAGGAAAGAGTAAGAAAACTAATATCATCTGTATATGAAGCTTCTGATATAAAGATGGATGTTGGGACAGGACGCCCACTCATCCTAACAACTGAATACTAAAAAAATAACTAAAACTAAAGATATCGTCCAAAATGAAGGGAGACTCACCAACTGGCTCTGAGTTGCTCACTGGATCAACGGTGCCTCGAATGCTGATCCTAGTTACCTGTGTGTTCATCATAATATGATGCAGACCAACTGACATCAGTACATTGAATGTACGAGTATGCGAGTTCGAAATCTAAAACAAACTTAAACTGGAAATGAGTAAGAAGAGACACTTAACTTGGCTCTATTCAGTTCATGAATAACTACTTAGTTCAATATAATGCAATTTAAAATGTAACCGCAATATAAAGAAAAAACTGACAGAAAATATGTTGTAAACTCTGTATATATATATATATATGGATACAATAGATATCTGAGATGTATGTAAAAAATGCAAATAACTTATGTATATGAAAATATGATAACTTCTGTGGGAGCTTCTCTAATCGACAATGTAACGACCTGTTTAGTCGTTTTAAGCAGCAGATTTTATTTCTGGAAAAACTGGGTGAGACGACGGATACCACGACGGACCGTCATGGGCACGACGGACCGTCGTGGGTGTCTCATTCCAGAACACTTAGAATTCTGAAATTTGGGTATTAAAATCGACTCTCTGTAATCTGTGACGGACCTGTAGGACGTGCCGTCGCAGCTACGACGAACCGTCGTGAAGTCCCGCTGCAAAACACTTCAACTCTTGAGAATTTGGTACGGGGAACGAGTCTCTGAACGTCATGATGGAAGTGCAGGACGAACCGTCGTATGCACGACGGGCCGTCACAGACTCCCTAAGTAAAACGAGTCTATGACGAACCTGCATGACGGACCGTCGCAGGCACGACGGGCCGTCACAGGTTGCATAATCCCAGTCAGAATCGGATTTCTTTACACGTTTTAAGGGACGTTTTGGACTATTCTTTCCTTAATTATAAAGATTGAGGGTTAATATTAATAAGTCTAATTACTTGGGGGATAAAAGAGGTAACTTTGAGTTAATTAGTGGGGTATTATTGTCATTCTTTTATTCTTAATTATATGCTAATTAGGGTAAAAGAAAGAGGGTTTTGAATAAGAAAAAGAGAAAGAACAGAGAGAGAGAGGATTGATCGATCGAAGAGGAGGAAAAACACAAAGCTTGGGAATTTGCTTGTTTGAATTCAATTCTTCGGTGGAGGTAGGTTATGGTTTTTACGATATTCGTAGTGAACTCTTAATAGGGAATGATATGTATTGATTGTATTGTAAACCCTGCTATATGCTTAATTGTATGCTTGCATGAATATGATTATGTGATTTTGATAAAACAAGCATGATGAAAACTATTGAATCCCAAATCTTGAAAGAAACTTTAACATACATTATTATTGATGATGCCTTGGTATAAAAGAAGGCTTGATGAATTAAAGTAATGGGATTGATGATGCCTTGGTATAGAGAAGGCTTGATGAATTGACAGAATGAGATTAGTGGATCGGAGTGTCACGTTCCGACACATAGCATTAGTGGATCAGAGTGTCACGTTCCGACACATAGCATTAGTGGATCGGAGTGTCACGTACCGACACATATAGGGGATCGGGTGTCACGAACCTACACGTAGAATTAGGGGATCGGAGTGTCACGTTCCGACACATAGTAATAGTGGGACGGGTGTCACGAACCGACACGTAGAATTAGGGGATCGGAGTGTCACGTACCTACACATATAGGGGATTGGAGTGTCACGTTCCGACACATATAGGGGATCGGAGTGTCACGTACCGACACATATAGGGGATCGGGTGTCACGAACCGACACGTAGAAATTAGGGGATCGGAGTGTCACGTACCGACACATAGTGGTAGGGGATCGGAGTGTCACGTACCGACACAAGAGGAAGAAAGATAATGAATCTTGAAAGATGATAAATATACTCAATCTAATAAACTAAATTCCCAAATGAGTATGGTATTGAGGCTTGAGCCTTCATGGATGAACTTGATGGTACTTGTTGATGATTATAGTACTTGTTGTTGCTACATGTTGAGTTTATAGTTGATTTTATAATATTACTTGATATATATTATCTTCTATTTTGAGTTGGCCGATGATATCTACTCAGTACTTGTGGTTGTACTGACCCCCTACTTTTATGTTTTCTTCTTTGTTATTTGTGGAGTGCAGCAAATGTGTCGTCGTCTTCAACTCAACAGTAGATCTAGCCAGTCTTCACTACCTTCGGAAATTCAGGGTGAGCTAATGCGTCTAGCTTGGACTGGATCTTCTTCTTCAAGTCTTGATGCCTTGAACTTCCGGCATGGACGAGCTTTTATTTGTTTTAGCTTCTTAGACATTTTTAGTTTAGTAATTTGATCATAGATGTTCTTGTGATGATGACTTCCAGATTTTGGGGAAATAATAGTTATTGAATTGGTTTTTATTAATGAGTTAAGTCTTCCGCATTATTTACTGTTGTTATACATTGAAATGTTAAGGTTTAGATTGGTTGGTTCGCTCACATAGGAGGGTAAATGTGGGTGCCAGTCGTGTCCCCGATTTGGGTCGTGACAGACAACCATCATTAAAGAGATATAGTGATGATACAACGTTACTCGGCCCACACTGCCCCCACCATCCTAACCTTGCCTGAACTGCCTAATGCATCCACTAGTATCCTGTGAAAATGGTTTATCTAAAAGATATGACCCTCTTTTATCCATGATGGCTACATGGTTTTCATAGTGACTTGTGTTAATATGAACTCGCATCCCCACATCGATGCTCAATACTTATCCCAAAAATATATTGGCTCTTATGTTTTTACAAGGTACTATTTTTTGGTTTGAGATTAGTGCTCAAAACTTATCTTTAATATCTCTCTTGGAAATCATAGTTTGCTTGCTTGCTTCAATTCATAAAGCTATTACTTCTGTCTGAAAACAGCCAGAAGGCTCTTTACTTGTTTAAATGTGAAAACATTTGTAACTCTTAGGGATTACTTAGTCCCCCTTATGACTTTCTAGAATGAACTCAACTCTTTACTCTTGCTCAACTTGTAACTTGAGTCTTTAAACAAAGTTAAAAAGGTTGGTTAAGGACTCTTGAAAATTTTAAGAACTCACCATGACTTGCTTCTTAACTTGGAGACTTGACTCTTAGCTCTTTTGACTTTGATCTTAACTTTCCCTTAATTGGATCATGGATTCAAGGATCATTGATCTCATTTTTATGGATGATATATAGGTTTTTAGATGTACTTTAGAGGGTTGGAATCAACCAAGAAATGTGGGCACATCACTTAGGAACTAGTACGAAAAGATAGGGAAAGAATGGGGTCTCCATGTGACCTTTGCGCTCTGAGAGGCGCAGAGCGCTTGAGCCTGATGTAGACTCTGGTCTATGGCGCTATATCCCGCGCGGTGTTAGACAGAGGCTCTTTTGAGGGGATCTGGTAGTCGCGAAGCCCCAAGGCCTATCCGATGGTATTTTCGACTTTTCATCTCTGATTTTTCATATCTAAACCTTCTAAAATCCCATGGATATTCCCCCAAGCACTTAGTATCACTAAAATTCTCAATACCCAATAGTTTAGACTTGTAAAACAATGCGGGAACACAAAACAAACAATCAAAGCTATACTACAATTCAACCAACAAGAATTCAAGGATTTACATCAAGAACTTCCATGTTAATAATTCAATCTACTCTAGTTTCGCTGAATTAAACATATAGTTTTGTGGGTGGAAATCCTAACCCAAAAAGATCTCACATACCAAAAAGGGATCATCAGCGACGAAACTCACTCAACGATCTTGGAAAAATCTTCTTCTCTTATCTCTTCTCCCAATCCTTAAGCGTATTCAAATTTTCTAAAACTAAATTAAGGCTTAATTTTACCCGTTATAAACTCTTAAAATGAATTAGGAAATAGTTGGGTGAAAAGACCACTTTACCCCTACTAAAATCCGGATTGGACTTCCTTAGTTCAAAAACCCAACTTCTGAAAGACATATCTCCCTCATACGATATAAAAAATTTGCAAACTCAACGGCATTGTAAAGATTACTTCGAGGGATTTCCAACCATTTGAAGAAATGACCTTAAGTCATCCTGATCCAAAAGTTATGACCGTTTGAAAAAGACCAAAATCCTACTCTTGCACTTAGGAAATTTTCCATATTTCTCCTATTCTTTCAAAAATAACGATTCTTAGTTTCTTGTTTAATCCTATATATTTCGGTTTACAAGTTGTTACAATATGTCCCACTTGGTAACATTCATTCTTGAATGAGAGCTTTTCCGCTAAGCTAAGATTAATAACTTCATTACAACACTCAACAAATAAAAACAAGTAATAACATGCTTACACATAGTCTTATAAAGTGCTTAGGAGAGAATTTAGTACCTTGATATGAATTCTCTCCGAATTCGAAGAGATGTGGATATGTCCTCTTCATATCCTCCTCAACTTCCCAAGTTGTTTCTTCAACAAACTGATTCCTTCATAGGACTTTGACCGATGCAACTTTCTTTGTTTTCAACTTGCAAACTTGACGATCTAAAATTTGAAGAACCTTCTCATAGGTTAAACTATCCTTAATCCCAACAATCTTAGTTGGTACAATCAATGAAAAATCACCCAAACATTTACACATGGAATGCCAAATGAACCGCTTATAACTCTTGGGTAACTCCAACTCATATGCTACATTGCCAACTCTTTTGCAGATTCAATAAGGACCAATATACCGGGGACTAAGTTTCCCCTTCTTACCAAACATCATAAAACCTTTCATGGGTGAGACCTTTAGGTACACTTAATCATCCACTTCAAACTCTAACGGCCTTCTCCTAACATAAATGTAGAACTTGTGGCAACTCTGTGCCATTTTAAACCTCTCTTGAATCACTTTCACCTTCTCCATAACTTGGTGAACTAGATCTGGTTCTATTAATCTTGCTTCACCAACTTCAAAAAACCCAATAAAAGATTTTCATCTTGTCTCATAAAGATCTTCGTATGGAGCCAATTGGATGCTCGAATGGTAGCTCTTGTTGTAAGAGAAATCAATGATAGGTATTTGATAATCAAAATTCCCTTTTAATTCGATCACAAAAACTCTCAAAATATCTTCTAAGGTCTGGATAGTTTGTGATTGCCTATCTATCTGAGGATGAAACGCAATGCTTAAGTTCACCTTTGAACCCAAACCTTTCTGAAATGATTTCTAGAATTGTGCAGTATATTGTGCACCTCTATCTGAAATAATGGAGACTGAAACTCCATGGAGCATCACCACCTCTTGAAGGTACAACTTAGCATAATCCTCAACCGATTAAGTAGTCTTTACCAATAATAAACGGGCTAACTTTGTCATTCTATCGAAAATCACCTAAAGTCATGTTGCCTTCAAGATCTTTGCAAACCTGTGATAAAGTCCATGTTAATTATATCCACTTCCATTCCAGAAGTTCTAAAGTCTGATCCAAACCTCCAGGACTTTGGTGCTCTACTTTCACTTGCTGGCAACTCAGGCACTTGTCAACAATATCTTTCTTCATGCCTTCCCACCAATATACCTCTCTCAAATCGCGGTACATCTTGGAGGAAATCGGATGAATGGAATATCTGGAGCTATGAACCTCCTCCAAGATCCTCTATTGGAGTCCATCCACCCTAGGTACACACAATCTACCTTGGTACTTTAGTACACCATCTCCCCCTTGTTCAAAAGTCAATACTCTTTGCTTTTGAACATTCGCCTTCAAATCACCTCTAACACTAGTTATGATTCATCCCCATTAGTCATCACTATCCCTCCTTCTGTGAAATCTATAAGTTTGAATCCCAGATGTGCAAGTCTGTGCACATATTTAGCTAACTCCCTCTTTTCTTCTTCAACATGGGTGTTACTCCCTATGGATTACCTGCTTAAGGCATCACCAACCACATTTTCCTTACCTGGGTGGTAAGGAATACTCATATCATAATCCTTAAGTAATTCTAACCACGAGTTCCTTCTGAGTGAACACACATTGGAGGCTCTTGTGATCAGTGAATATGTCAGCATGAACACCATACAAGTAGTGACGCCATATCTTCAAGGCAAAAACCACTGCAGCCAATTCTAAGTCATGTGTTGTATAATTCTTCTCGTGAACCTTCAATTGTCTGGAGGCATAAGATATAACCTTGCAATTCTACATTAACACGCAACCCAAACCAACTCTTGATGCATAATAGTACACCACAAAACCTTGCATACCCTCCGATAAGGTCAAAACTGGAGCAGTTGTCAATCTCTTTTTCAATTAATAAAAGTTTTTTTCAAAATATAAATTTAAGGACAGTGTGGTCCGTGTGGGATGCTCGTCGCGCAGAACCCCATTGATTCTTGACTTTCATAAGCTGTTTTGGAAGCCTGCCCACACATGTTGGGATCTACCTAAATGACCCTTTGGTTGGTCGTTGAGGAATCCTTATTGGACTTTAATAACCACTATACTAAACTCTACCTAACCAAAGAAATTTTTAAAATTTTAGACTTCATTTTACCCTCCAAAACCATACCCAAACATAGCGACGTTAACTAGTTCAATTAGGAAAGATTCCAGACGTCATGGACGTACTTTGACGTATTATCTCTAAAACTTCTTGATGACTTCTAAAAAATTATTTTAGGTCATAAAACATTATCTTATCCTTTATAAATTCATTTTAGACACTATTTTAGGTCTTTACTTTTCAGATTGTTACATTTGGATTGGACACACTATCATCTTTAGCATTGGGGAATTTGGTAAGAACTTGATTGGAATACCTCTTCTTAAACCTAGACTTTTCTTTGATTTTAAGACTACCCTTGGAATAAAAACAATCAAAAGACCTTTCCCTCTTGGTATCTCTACTCTTTCTCTTATCCCGTCTGTCTTCCACTTGTTGAGCATGAACCATGAAACAAAATGTTCATGTTTTCATGTGGCATAGCCGAATGACATTCCTCTTTCAATTAATCTGACACTCCCATCACAAAGCAGCTCATTTCATATCTAAGATCGGAAACCAAAAAAGGAGAATACTTCTAAAATTTAATGAGTTTGAAGGAGTAGTCAAGTACACTCATACCTCCTTGATTAAGGTTGATGAGTTCCTCCACTTTGTCTTCCCTCTTATCCCTAGGATATAACCTATGAAGAAAAGCCTTCTTGATAATCTTCAAAGTCACCGTCCACCTTTTTATGTCCTATTTTCTCTCCATTGGACGTACCAAGTTTGGTCCACATCTTTGATTTGGTAAGTGGCTAACTCGTCCTTCTCACTAGTAGTTAACCCCATTGCATAGTGGATCTTGTAGGTTCCATTAATGAAATCTTGGTGGTATTCCTAAACTTTTAGACCCTATTAAGTAAGGGGATTCATCATTGTGAAATCCCTCAAAAGAAAGGTCCTTGTGCAAACATATTGGTTTGCCCGGGGTACAACCTCCCGATTAGCTTAGGTAGTCATGTGTTCAGCTTGAATAGTGACGGCTTGTGCTTGAGTAGTAATGGATTGGGACATTTGGATAAAGCAACCCTTAATTCATTATCCGTCAAAAGAGGAGGATTGACCGAAGCTTGGTCATTATTAGCAACTTCTTCAAGTGGAGGGAGTTCATTGCCTCGGGGAGGAGCTCCCCCATTAGCAATCTCTTCATCAAATATTCGTGTGGCTATTCTTTGAGTATTCATTCCCTATAATAACAATAATAGTATTATATACTACTGGCACATAGAGTCAAGACTGTCGAGGAAGGATATTGGATTTCCAATAAAAATTAGAATTTCCTAAGCATCTTATAGATTCCAATTCATAAGTGTGGCACACTTCACAATTATGAATAAGAACCTGCATAGACTTGGTTAAGTGAGACATCGTCTCTAAATTTATTAAACTTCATGCTCTTTTACCAAGTTTGTCACATACAGGGAGCATCCCCTAGATGTAACCGGCGTCGGCATCCTCTTCGAAAACTAAGACAAACCACTCAGCTTACATCATTACATTCATAGGTTAAAAATATGGAAAAATTTAAAAACTTTAGTGAAACCACGGTATATCAACTATCCTGTATAAAATCATCTCAAAGGTGATAACTCATAGATTACATGAAGTTATTCATACTGTTATCAGTGATAGCCAAGCAGGATTTATCCCAGGGAGGAAAATTGCAGACAACATAATACTAGCTCATGAATTGGTTAAAGCTTATACTAGGAAGAATGTTTCTCCTAGAAGTATGCTTAAGATTGATCTACAAAAAGCATATGATTCAGTGGAATGGCCTTTTCTAGAACAAGTGATGGTGCTCTTGGGTTTTCCTGACTTATTTACACAATGGGTAATGCACTGTTTTAAAACAGTGAATTATACTATTGTATTTAATGGTCAGAATACCCAAAGGTTTGATGCAGCTAAAGGGCTCAGGCAAGGAGATCCAATGTCACCTTTCCTATTTGCTATAGTTATGGAGTACTTCAGTTGGCTTCTCAATGGGCTTAAAGAAGAAAAGGAGTTCAAGTATCATCCTAAATGTTCTAAGCTGGATATCACTCATTTGTGTTTTGCAGATGATTTGCTTCTGTTTTCTAGAGGTGATCTTTAACTCCATCAAGGCACTTCAAAGGTGTTTTTCAGAGTTCTCTCAAGCTTCAGGATTGCACGCAAACCTTACTAAAAGTTCAATCTATTGTGGTGGAGTTCAGATGGAGGTGAGGCAACAAATTGTTCAACAGCTTGGATATACAATGGAAGAGCTACCTTTTAAATATTTGGGGGTACCTCTGTCATCAAAGAAGCTAACTACAATCCAATGGTTCCCTTTTATTAACAAAATCATGGCAAGAATCAACTCATGGACAGCAAAAAAGTTGTCTTATGCAGGCAGAGCTCAACTAGTTAAGACTGTATTGTTTGGAGTGCAGGCAAACTGGGCACAAATCTTCATTATTCCGGCAAAGATAATTAAGTTGATTGAAGGACTATGTAGAAGTTATCTCTGGTCAGGGGTTGGTTATGTTACAAAAAAGGCACTAATTGCATGGGATAAAGTGTGTTGTCCTAAATATGAAGGAGGCTTAAGACTGATCAATATGAGAATATGCAACAGAGCTGCAGTAGCTAAATTATGTTGGGATCTAGCTAACAAAGAAGACAAGTTGTGGATCAAATGGATACATGCATACTATATAAAGGGGCACATGGAATGGAAGATGAGTAACCATGCAAGCTGGATGGTAAAGAAAGTAATGAATGCAAAGATAATAGTTGATCAAGTCCAGCAAAATCAAAGCAAAGGGAAAGGAATACTTAGGCAAATATACAATCATATGAAAGGAGTGCAACAAAGGCCAGCATGGACATGTCTCATGTATAGCAATGCAGCTAGACCAAAAGCTTATATCACAAAGTGGATTATGATGAATCAAAATCTAGAAATTGTTGACAGATTAACTCAAAGGGGAATTGAATTAGATAAGGTCTTTGTGTTATGCAAGAAGCTTATTATTATTATTACTATTAATATTATTAATACTATTATTATTACTATTATTGTTATTATTAGTATTATAATTATTACTATTATTATTATTACTATTATTACTACTAGTATTATTATTACTATTATTATTACTATTACTATTATTATTATTATTATTATTATAACTATTATTATTATTATTATTATTATTATTGTTATTATTATTACTATTATTATTATTATTATTATTAGTGTTATTATTATTATTTTATAATCATTGTTGTTGTTATTGTTATTATTATTATTAATATTGTTATATTATTATTATTATTATTATTATTATTATTATTTTTATTATTCTTGTTGTTGTTCTTCTTCTTCTATTCCTCTTCTTATTTTCTTCTTGTTCTTCTTCTTGTTATTGTTCTTCTTCTTCTTCTTCATTCCTCTTCTTCTTCTTCTTCTTGTTATTATTATTGTTATAATTACTCTTCTTTTATGGTTCTTCTTCTTCTTCCTCTTTTTGTTCTTCTTCTTACTATTCTTATTGTTCTTCTTCTTATTTTCTTATTCTTGTTATTCTTCTTCTTCTTATTCTTGTTATTTTCTTCTTCTTCTTGTTGTTGTTGTTTGTTGTTTCTTTTTATTATTATAGTTCTTATTCTTGTTCTTCTTATTCTTCTTGTTGTTATTAATCTTCTTCTTATTATTATTCTTATTATTATTATTCTTGTTGTTGTTGTTGTTATTGTCATTGTTATTTTTTTATTATTATTTTTATTATTATTATTATTATTTTCATT
>JAKWJD010001756.1:4082593-4182593 GCA_027705065.1 Solanum peruvianum | reverse complement strand
GCGACGGTCCGTCCTGCCATTTCGTCGCGAAGTTCAGAGAGTCGATCTCATACCCAAATTTCTAAATTCTAAGTGTTTTGGAACGAGACCCCCCTAGAACGGTCCGTCGTGCCCATGACGGTCCGTCGTGGGATCCGTCGACCCAGACAAGTGATTTCCAAAATAACTCTGCTGCTCAAAACGACTAAACAAGCGTTTACATAATTATATATAAAAAAAAATAATAGATATGTTAAGATAAGAATGCGAGAGAGATATTTTAAGAAATAAAATGACAAATCTGAGAAAATTATATACATATTTGTCTGAAGGACGATGTAACAAAGAGAACAACAAAGATAGCCTTGAATAAATGAAATAAATGTCCATAGTTGATTTTTTACAGGTTCTCTTGCTAAAAAAAATAAGAAAAGTTTTGAAAAATCTGAGAAAAAAAAAAGAAAAAGAAGATAAATAATGATATTGTTTAATGAGACACGTCACTTTTTTTAAATATCATTCAATTTTAATATTATATGTAAGTATAGATTTTTTTAGCAAAAGAAATGATCTAAAATTTGAGATTATGAAAAATTAAATTCTGTAAAAAAAAAAAAGTAAAACAAACTTCAATTAAAGTAATATAAAAGAAAATTAAAAAAATATATATTATTAAAGATAGATAAGAAAAAAAAATATTTTTCATGAGAAAAAAAGGGAAATTAGAAAAAATGACAAATTAAAGCCTATTTTTGTATTAAAAAAATGCAATTCTTATAAAGTTATAACAATTAATTTTTAAAATAATATTTAAAAAATGAACAAAGAAAGGAAAATTTTAATTTAAGGAAACGATATAAACTACATTAATGATGAGATTAAGGAAAGAAGAATTTAAAAAATAATAGCATTTATGAAAGGATTTAAATATGGTCATATTTTATATACTGCAAATTTTCAAGGTAAAATTTTCATTATTTTAAAAAATAGGAAAAATGCATAAAATAAGAATCAGAAAAATAAATAATTATCTTCTAGACACTATTTTTAATAATTATTTTAAGAAAATAAAAAAATTGTCATAAAAATATTATAAAATAAATAAATATATAAAGTAAGAAGGTTGTTATCATTGAAAATAAAAAAAAAATTAATAAATATATTATAAATAAATAAATATATAAAGTGAGAAGGTTGTTATCATTTTTTAACTTTAATTGTATTATTACACATAGATATGAATCTTTTAGCATAAGAAATGATCTAAATACAAAATAAAATCATATGAATTTCATAATATATATGCAAACTCTCCAATTTATAATAACTATTTTCTTGTAACAAATAATAAAAAAAAGTAAGAAAAAAGAGAAAAAGGAAGAAACAATTTTAAAAATGATATAAATGAGCATAAGAGATCAAATTAAGGCAAGAAAGTAAAAAAAAAAAATAGTATGATTAATGGTGAATGAAATTAAATATGGTGAACTTTGTTATTCAATAAAATTTGAAAGTGAAATTTTCAGCCTTTTAAAATTAGAAAGAAATATTAAATTTAAAAACAAAAAAACTACAAAAAATACAGAGAAACTTCATTGAAAAATATATAAAATATAATAAAACAAAATTTAATTAAACATAGATAAGGAAAAATAAATTAGAAAAACGTTTTAAGTAAAAAAATGAAATTAAGATATTAAAGATGTCTCTTTGTTCTCCTCCTAATTTAATATGAATTCCATAAATAAACTGAATCTCTTTCTAAATAATTTTTTTTACTCTTGGACCACTTATTATTCTTTCTACAAATTTCTCAATCAATATTGTCACGACCCAAAACCGAGCCGCGAGTGGCACCCACACTTATCGTACTATGTGAGCGAACCAACCAATCTAAACCCCAACATTTCAACCATAATTACCAAAATACAATGCGGAAGACTTAAACTCATTAATGAAAATCAATTCAATAACTTCTAAAAACTCAATAACTATTATTATCCCCAAAATCTGGAAGTCATCATCACAAGAACATCTATCCTCAAATTACTAAAACTAAGAGTATCTAAGAAAGCTAAAATAAGTAAAAGCTAGTCCATGCCGGAATTTCGAGGCATCAAGACATGAAGAGGAAGATCCAGTCCAAGCTAGAAGCATTAGCTCACCCTGAAATTCGTTGTAATGAGGACTGGCTAGAGTTGCGGTTGAGTTGAAGACGACGGTACGTTTGCTGCACTCCACAAATAACAAAGAAAGAAAACAAAACACAAGTACTGAGTAGGTATCATCGGCCAACTAAAATAGAAAACAACATATATCGAATAATAATATAAAATCAACTACATACTCAACAGGTGATAACAACAAATACCATAACCATTGGCCACAACACTCAGCACATCTACCAGGACTCAAGCCTCCCCATCATACTCATTTGGGAATTAGGTTCATTAAATCGAGTATATTAACATCTTTCAAGATTCATTATCTTTATTTCTCTCGTGTCGGTACGTGACACTCCGCTCCATATACTATCCTGGTGTCGGAACGTGACACTCCGATCCATATTCTATCCTGGTGCCGGAACGTGGCACTCCGATCCTCATTCTATCCTGGTACCGGAACATGGCACCCGATCCATATACTATCCTGGTGTTGGAACGTGACACTCCGATCCTCATTCTATCCTGGTACCGGAACGTGGCACCCGATCCATATACTATCCTGGTGTCGGAACGTGACACTCCGATTCCCATATACTATCCTGGTACCGGAACGTGGCACCCGATCCTCTATTACTATCCTGGTGTCGGAACGTGACACCCGATCCTCATATACTATCCTGGTACCGGAACGTGGCACCCAATCCTCTATTACTATCCTGGTGTCGGAACGTGACACCCGATCCCCTAATCTCACTACTTTCGTTCATCAAGCCTTCTTTTATACCAAGGCATCATCATTAACAAAGTAGATTAGGGGTTTTCAAGATTTAGGATTCAATAGCTTCATCATGCTTATTTTATCACAATTATATAATCACATTCATGCAAGCATACAATTAAGCATATAGAAGGGTTTACAATACTACCCAATACATATCATTCGCTATTAAGAGTTTACTACGAATAGCATAAACCATAACCTATCTCCACCAAAGAATCGAAGTCACGCAAGCTGCTTTTCCAATACTTTTTCTTTCTTCAATGCTTCTGAACCTTTCCAATCTATCAAATATATATATACATAATTTATAAGTTGACGAGTCTATAGACATCATATTACTATATGTCTAGCCTAGACCCAAAATTCACCTAACATTATAATCAATTTCCTAAAATTCAAACCTAAGAGTAAGTCTTGATTCCTCCTCTTATCACATTTTAATAATAATAATAATAATAATAATATATAATAATATAATAATATAATAATAATAATCATAATATAATAATAATATAATTAATATACCAATATTTAACTACCTATCTCAATATATCAAACTTTGATTTCTTATATCATAAAAAAATTATAATATTAAAATTGGACCAGTAATTACGACAGCAGTGGCAGGCTAGCAACACCATGAAGCCAATTTCATTTTGACGTACATAATCAAATTGATTATGAATTGCAAACAGCACCCTAGTTGCTGGTTATTAATAATTTATCCAACTTTTCAATCACCATTCAACTTAAATTCTTCAACCAATCAACACTTTCCTAACCTTAACTCCAATCAATTATATATACCAACTAAAAGTTAGTCTAACAATCAATTCTCTTCTTAAATTTTGTTAACCCAAATCTTATTATAATACTAATTTCTATATGCAACAATATTTGAAAGAGACACAAATTGAACTCACTCGAAAATCATAAAATCCATGATGCTTTCCTCTGTCTCTCTCTCTCTCGTCTAAATTCAATAATAATAATAATATAATAATAATAACAATATGAACTTACCTTAAAAAGCATATATTGAATAATTTTGTAATCAGTTTGTCGTCACTTTGATTATGTGCAAGCCGTGATATCCTCCCGAAGGTTACCCTAATGCATACCCGTTTTCAATTTGGTTTTCGTTCTGTGTCGTTTCTGTTCTTCTACAAATTATTTTTTTACCCTAATTTAATATATGACTAATTATAAAAGTATTAAAAGTGGTCCACTATTAATTTTAATATTATTTTCTTAACCACTAACTAAATTAATTATTCAAACTACCCCACTAATTTCCTAATTATAATTACAAATAGTCCAAAACACCCATTTAGAATCTAACAAAAAATATTTTATGAAACACAAGACTTTAACTCTCAAAACGACCAAAATGGTCGTTACAATAGATACCAATTTACCCATCGTTCGTCCTCGAACGATCAAAGGAAGGCCAGGCAAGAAAGGGTAGTTGTCTCAAAAGTTCATTCGAAATAGTAGTACCCTTGGTCTTATATCAAAAGTGTGAAACCAATTAATTGAAGATCTACACCTCCTCACAACAATGCCTTAAATGGGTCCATCTCACTACTCTAGGAATAATTATTGATGTATGTAAACTCAACTAACAACAAAACTATTTCTAATAATGGACTTTTCAACTGATCTATTCTCCAACTAGACCTTGACACAACCATTTGAACAAATGTTATCTAACATAACCACGATAAAATTTTAAAGCAAAAGTGGCTACAATCAGAAGTAAACCTAAATCAACCGCCACACACTCAAAATGCACACATACTTACTTTTTTATCGAACCATACATCTACTGAAGTCGACACTTTTAGTACTAACAAAACATCATAACCACATCAATCATCTACCTTACTCCCAAACCACCATCATTATCTTCTATTTAAGCATTTCATGACAATTACGAGTTCCAAACAAGGCTACTAACATCACTTAAAATTTGATAGTACCTTTCCATCATGATAAACTATTAAATCAAACCATAAGTCAACCTCACACCACTTCCACATATCATGCTTTAGCTACCCAACTAAACCATCACATACCTCATGCCAACACTTAGGAAGTTTCTTGGTCATTCAAATTATTATGTATCCTATTAGGTCATAACCTCTATTCACCATTCAATATCTATGTAACACATCATAATATTCTATGTAATCCCATCAATAGAGTAGTATTATTCCAACTTTAAATTCTTAATAACCATGTAGAATTACATTCCACCTTATGCATCATTCTTAAGTCATCTATCCAAATTTGAGCAATCTAACCCCATGTAAAATACTAAATTCTTCATGCCTCATTGTTTGCAATCCAAATCAAAACTCAATCTTTATAAAAGTCGATGATAAATTCTTGTAAGTCTATATCGAACTACTTCATATCTCACAGTCATATCTAAACTCATGGGCAAAATTCAATACAACCATCAATTACAACCCATGGGTTTATACGAGAGGTCTTATTCCTTCACTTTTCTCAAATTCTTCTCATGGTGCAAAATTCTATTCGACCCTTCAATATGTCAATATTCTTGTTTCTTTAGATCGCTCATCGATCTCATCCTTTTACCAAAAGTTTGACGCGGTTATGATAAACTCAAATTACAGAGAAACTTATCATCACATTCGAGTTGAATGTATGTACACACTCTTTTCTCAAGTCTTTTCCAATCATTTTTGACCAATATGATGAACATGTGACATTATTATCATAACCAGAGAAAAACAGGTGGAATCATGCGTCACTAAATTCAATTTTCAAATCCTTTGAAGATACCCCTTTACTCCTTCCAATTAGAGAAAATATTGTTGTTCTCACCTCTTTCTTAAGATTGCATTATATCCCCCATTTTTTTTCTTTTAAATTCAATTCAAGTGGTGTCTAAACATCTCCTAAAACTTTTCATACAACCACAACATTAGATGCTCGCAAATCGTTAGTACCGTACAAAACTCGTTTAACCAACAATCCTTACAAGGTCAAAATCAACTACCAATAGGATTACAATTCCAATTCTTTTCCTAATAAAATTGGAAACCAAATAAGGAGAATGATTTCAATCCTTTTTCAAGTAAGTTTAGGCATAGTGTCCAACTCTTAAGCAAATACTAAATTCAATGTCAAAACCGGTGAAACACTTGCAAGACTTTTTTGCCACTAAAACTTATTCTAAATGAGAGTTTTCGATACTAGTACAACAAACATAAATCATATAGGTCATACATAAATCATATAGGTCATATATCACTTTCACTTGTTACCATCATGCTTATCTAGACCTTTAAATCATAAAGAAGTGAACCTTTTCCTCGACATGACACCTTAAACTCAGGTATAAACCATCAAATTTAAAGGACTAACTCAATTTTATAAGTATTTTCTTACTAAAATCTTAGATTTAATTCACCCAAGTATACTCAATAGGACTTTCTTTCCTTATAAGTTTGTCATCCTAGCTTCAATCTACCTTTTGAAGCTTAAGATAAAATCGTCAGTCCTCATTCAGAACCTCAAGCTACATTTTCCAATCTAAATGCACTAGTACCATACCAAAGATCCACCACTAGAACACATCAGACCTACCAAGGTGATCATATCCAAATAGGTCACACATTTCTACCATTAAATAATTCCAAACTATTATTAAATTCATTTTTAGATCATGTCGATGACAAATAACACACATTATAACTTTAACCAAGCAAATATCGATGACTTTCTCTAATATACACCTTACTCTATGAAGTCATAGTAGTGTCTTTATTAACCAACATTCGACATGAGACTACCACCACATTTTGCGATCGAGAAAATATATCTATTTCTAAGAACATTTTTTTTTTCTGTTGTTGCTATATCAACTTCAAATACTCTAGTAGTACCCATATTTGAAATTGAGTGAAGAAGTTCAGATACCAATTTGTATCACCTAGATACCAATTGGATTCAAGTAGTAGCACGAAAGAAAGAAAGAAATGAGCTTTCCTATAGTCCTATAGCCTCTCAAAGAAAAGTAAGGGCGTCCCCCTACCGTTCCTCAAGACTCTACTAGACTCGTTCTTGTGTGATGAGACCAACGAACCTAATGCTCTGATACTAAGTTTGTCACGATCCAAAACCGAGCCGCGAGTGGCACCCACACTTATCCTACTATGTGAGCGAACCAACCAATCTAAACCCCAACATTTCAACCATAATTACCAAAATACAATGCGGAAGACTTTAACTCTCAAAACGACCAAAAGGGTCGTTACAAATATGATTTTCTTTTCTCTCACTAGAAATTATAATGCAACATTCTTTCAAAAACTCTTAATATTTTGATTATTACATGATTTTTCTTTAGTATCTTCAGAAGTATCATGAGAAATCATCCCTTTATCTTTTCGTGAAGTAATAACATTACATCATCATAAGAATAAAAGACAAAGTAAAGGACTCAAGATTTTTTTTTTAATTCTAAGATCTCTTCACTAAAAAAAACTCAAATTGCCAACAAAATTTACAAACAACTTAAGTTGGTTAGTATTCTACTAACAATTACTAACATATTTCTAACTGAATAATATTTTTAAACATAATTGTGAAATTCTAACAGATTACCAACATAAATCTTACTAACTAAGTATTTTAGTTGGTAAATCGGTGAAAAAATGACGCCAAATTTAGCAACGTTCTATCCATGGATTACCAACAGAAAAAATTACTAACTCACACCTTTTTATTGGTAATATTACCAACGAAGTATATATCGTTTGATAAGTATGACAATAAATTATTTGTATAATTTATTAACATATTATCAATGAATTACAAACCAAACATTTACCAATTGTGTTGCTAAATTTACCAACTAAATATAAATGTATTGGAAAATTAGTAACGAAATGTAATTTGTTCGTAAACATTCCAACCAATATGAACCGATCACTAATAGTTGATCATAATTCAACCGATCACTAATCTATTTGTAAAATTTACTAACATATTGTATATGAATGTTTGGTTGAATAGTAACTATTACCAACTCTGATTAAATTTATTGAAAAATAATTAATTACTAACTTATATTTTAATAATTACAAAATTGACCAATTGAAGTTAATTTTTTTGTTAAATCAATGTCTATTAATGAGGCTTTCATGTTTAGTTTGTGTCATTAGGCGTTATAAATTTTAAATCAAAACTTCACTTTGTTCAATATTTTTGATAAACGTGCTCTGATTAGAACACTGTTAGTGTCATTAGCTTCGAAATATCATTTTTTATCTAACGGGAAGGTTGGTTCCTGCTTTGAGACTTTAAATTCTTGTTTGTGCCGTTATGTGGTTTAAGTTTTTCTTAAAATTTCACTATAGTCAATATTTTTTATAATCGTGCTCGAATTGAAATTTTATCACCGCAGTTAGCCAAATAAATTCAGTTTTGATCTCATAGGATGGTTAATTCGAGTTTTGAGACTTTTATTTTCAATTTGTGTCGTTAAGAGTTTTAACTTTTGACTAAATTTTTAATTAGGTCAATTTATTTGGGAAACATGATCAAATTTAAATTTCGACAGCGCAGTTAGCTTTGGAAGGTCATTTTTCGCTTTATAGGATGGTTGGTTCGGATGTTGAGGTTTTCATATTCAATTTGTACCTCTAGGCGATTTAAATTTTAAATTTTTGCAAAAAAATAATTTTGCTTAGTAGTTTTTGTACACGTGCTCTGATGAAAATTTTGTCAGCGCGATTAGCTTTGAAACATCATTTTTATATCTACTAAGATGGTTGTTTTAGGTTTTGATGCTTCCATTTTCAGTTTTTATTGTTAGGCGTTTTAACTTTTATGTTTTTGTCAAAATTTTGATTTGGTCAATATTTTTGATAAACGTGCTCAAATTAAATTTTATGCTATGATGATATCTGTCCTATTGAAAATAATTTAACTTATTATCATAGATTTTGCATTGTTTCATTCAAATATGATTTATGAAATTGATTTATATTTTTTAATGTATATTCGTGTTCTTAGATTTTTTAAATGAAATAACTTAATAAATATTTTAATATTGAATAATCATTCAGTTAATAATATTTTGAACATTGACAATCAATTACTAGCCTAACATTGAACTTGAATGATATATTACCAATAAAATAACAATCATATTAAAAAATAAAGGGAAAATACCCAAGTACCCCCTCAACCTATGCCCGAAATCCCAGAGACACACGTATACTATACTAAGGTCCTATTACCCCCCTTAACTTATTTTATATGTAATTTTCTACCCCTTTTTAGCCTACGTGGCACTAGTTCAAAAAAAAAGTCAACCATCGTTGGGCCCACAAGATAGTGCCACGTAAGCTAAAAAGGGGTAAAAAATTATTAATAAAATAAGTTCAGGGGGGTAATAGGACCTTAGTATAGTATAAGTGTGTCTCTGAGATTTCGGGCATAGGTTGATGGGGTACTTGGGCATTATCCCAAAAATAAATAATCATACTAACGTATTTAAAATTTATTACCAACAAGGGTTGTGGTTTAGTGGTAAGTACTCCTGCAGGCCGCATCCTTATTCAAGAAGTCTCAGGTTTGATCTTCGTTTGGTACATAGTCATCTTTGTTAGGGAGTACTTTACCACCCAATGTGGGACTTTTCGGCGTGAATTCAGATTTAGTCAGGCTCCAATGTGGGTACCCAACACCGGATGAAAAATACAAAATAATTAAAAAAGTAATTAAAATTTATTGGTAAATTACTAACATAAATTTTTTGTTACTAAAATTACCAACCAATATGAATCGAAAAATGAAGAAAAGAATTTACTATCTCTTTTTCAATTCGTTAGTAAAGTAACTAACGATATACTAACCAACGGAAATTTCAGGGTCATGTTTCAAAATTTTGTAACAGCATCTTTGGGTGTTTACCAACTGATTTTTGGTTGGTAAATTTACCAACAATTAAAATCGGTTGATAATATTTACCGATGAGTTTTTTAGTAAGGATTAATATAAGTTGGCATTTTGGCTAGTAACTCAATTTGCCAACCGATTTGAACAATTCACCAACGAATTATTTATTGGTAATTGAGGTTTTTTTGTAGTGCTTCTCCTCATCTCTAAATTAGCATTTAGTTTGTTGTGTCAACTTTGTTGTTCTTTTTTCTGTTGCTTGTTATCTTTCACTTCTTTATGATTGTTGTTATTTTTTGGTGCGTTGTTGAATCTTCCTCTCACGGTTACATGTATGTTTAATGAAGCTTATATATGTGTGTGTTCCTAAATGAAAAAATGCACAAGTACCCCCTCAACCTATGCCCGAAATTTCAGAGACACACTTGTACTATGTTAAGGTCCTATTACCCCCCCCACTGAACTTATTTTATAAGTAATTTTCTACCCCTTTTCTGCCTATGTGGCACTAGATTGAAAAAAAAGTCAATCAACGTTGGGCCCACAAGATAGTGCCACGTAGGCCGAAAAGGAGTAGAAAATTATTAATAAAATAAGTTCAGGGATAATAGAACCTTAGTATAGTTTAAGTTTGTCTCTAAAATTTCGAACATAGGTGAGGGGGTACTTGTGCATTATCCCTTCCTAAATTAACGTCATATCTTTAATTATAATTAACTAGACACAAAGAACAAACAAAATAGAAAAAACTTTTTTGAACATAAAAAAAAGGAATTAGTAGAACAAAAAAAGTTGAAGGAAATAATATCATGATTAATTTCTTCTATTTTTAAATTATATAACAAATTTCTCCTATTCTCTTCCTAATTTTGATATGAATTCTATAAATAAATTGATTTTTTTTCAAGTAATTTTTCCTTATTCTCTTCGTTATTTGATATGAATTACATAAATAGATTGATTATTTCTCCAATAGTCTTCTCGCCAGTTGAATACTCTTTACAGTTGTAAATTTTCAACAAAATAAATATTTTTCTCAACATCCTTTCAAAAAGTCTTTTATTTTGAAAAGTAACATAATATTTCTTCCCACACCAATGTAATATCTCTTTCTCTTTTCCTTTTGAATAGAGTAGAAAAACGTATTAATGGGATCATTCCCGCTAATATGAAGTTGGATAAATCATTAACATTATGAGTTGCTCATGAGTCATGATAATGACGATGATGCTTGCATACATGTAATATCAGATCGACGTAATTGATTCTTAATAGCAATATGTATACAACATTATATTAGAAATTCATTGACATGAAGATGAAAAAGAAGCAACAACAAAGTTAAGAAGTGTGTTGTAGTTGTCCATGGATATTAAAATCTTTCCATTTTATAGGCTAAATATAAGCTATGGTTAAAAAAAAAAATTAGTCTTTTCATCTTCCATCTACTTAAGTGTATATTAATGTAAGAAATATTATAAAAGGGTGTCGTTAATTGGACATTAGGAGTTATAAAAACTTTAAAATTAAACTGATGTCTTTTTCTTTTCATGGAGTAAAAGATTGAAATTAATTGTGTTACACATTAACTTCATAATTTATATCAAGATAAATCTGAAAAATTAAAGAAAAATATCAAAAATTTGAGGGAAAAAAAGTAAATATCATTCCTAGCTTTAGAAGCATGCCACATCAGCATACTCATGTTTCTCATTTATATATACTAGATATCAGATGCTCGCGCTAGCGCATGCCAAACGTATGTTGATTTTTTTCTTCCAATTTATGTGACACAAATGAAATTTGCGATACAAGTGATTTTAGGAAAGTTAATGAAATTTCTTTTATGAGTCTCACATATTTTTAGTTGTCATTTTACTGTCATAATACTTTTTAGTTCTCATTTTTATTTTCAAACAATATATGCAATGTTTTTTTGTTTCGGTAAAAAGAAAGGGAGTAAACCAAATTTCATTATGTTTTTAACTAAAAATATCTTAAATTATTACATTGCGTTTTAAAGTTTTTTGATGTAATTTTCAAATATGAAACAAATTAGAAATTAAAACGAAGATTTAAAGTTTTCAAATCAATATATTTCTATAATAAAATGTTCAAATCTTTAAAACTCCACATATATGCACAAATTAATATAAGGAAGCCAAACGATTATTTTGAAAAAAATATATGAAATGTTATTTTAATAATAACATATATATATTTCATGTTTAATATATGAATCCCTACTTTTTGATTTATATGTACTTATTTTTTTATTTTGAAAAGAAAATAACTTCTGAATTTTAATTTTTTTATATAGAATATTTAAGATCACAAAATTAAAAAATATTTTAATACACAAAATTTTAATAAATATAAATTTTAATTTAATTATGATTGATTCCACCTAATATTATACTTGATATATAATTATTAAGTGTTAAGCGTAATCATTATATATTTACTTTCATGTAATAAATAGATAAATATCACAATAACTTATAAAAGAAAAATGAAGAAATAACAAAAATGAGGTAATACTAACACGCACACAAACAGTTGCGAAGGACTGGTGATTTGAAATTGAAAAAATATTTGGTTATGTAATCTTAATTTTAAAAGAAAAAACTAACTAATTGCATAATTTCATATCAAATTTCAAGTCAAATGCACATAAATACATATTTTTTGCTACAATATGTAGTGAAATAGGGATAGAGGCAAGTGAAATTCGCTTATGCATTTTGAATGCATGTGAGTTACAGTAGATACAAATTATATACATAAATCTCGTCTTATACACACATTGCTGGGATACCAGATGCATGATCGAGATAGGACAGTGGCAAACGACATTTGCCTATAATCTCATATTCATCACACTAGACACACATAGATACATATATCTGATGTGATTTGTATGTTCTAGATACAAGGTATGCGAGCAAGACATGAAAATGACGAGCGAAATGAGAGAAAGGTGAGTAAGATAGGAGAGTGACGAGCAAGATGGGAGGAAATTGGGTGAGATAGTAGAGTGGCAAGAGAGATAGAAACATGACTATTGTTAACTATAACTATTGAAATGAATTTCAGTAAGAATTTTTGTCACATATTTTTATTGAATAACTTCTCTCTAACCAAAAAAATTACAGTGTCAGTTTATTTTTAGAAATACTTATTCCTCTTCATGTATTCACATATTGTTAATATTTAAATAAAAATAACAAAAAGAGTATTATATGTTAACTTGGACTCTAAACTAACTATAAGAGTTTGTATAGAATACTTATTTGTTTGCCCAAAAAAAAAAGGATTCTTTCACCTATTTCTTGTTCTCAATATTTTCGCCTCATTCTCCATCATCACCATTGAAGAAATTGGAGACAATAACTTTTACTTTTTTTTCTTTTAAAATCTAGACTAATTAATCTCATAAAAAACTTTTCTACGAAAATTTATGTTTCGTCCCTAAAAGTATGTGTTTCATGTATTTAAATATGAAATATAATTTTCGTCACAAAAGATAAATAATTGGTGGCGAATTTCATCTCGTAGCTAATAGTTTCCTAGCTGTATATAAAATTTGTTGTAGTGTGGTATGTAACAAATATTGGATCAATAGAAATCTTATCAAAACATTCTTAAAGAATTTTTTAAAAATTTTATATGTCTATATAACCATCATAAAGAAAAATAACAATTTAAATACTGTAAAAAGAACAATAAAATATGTAAACAAAGTAAGATTTGGGTGTTGAATTGAGTTTTGAGCCGTTCTATAACTTATTATCGGACTTGACTCAAGCAAATTCATTTGGGTTGGGTCTTGACTATTATTGTCTTTACCCATTAAAAGACTATTGGGACTCACCTGTACAACCTTAATTATTTATTGTTTTGATGATAAATAAATTTTTCTAAAAAAAAATTACCTTTTATAAATACAATTTTTATTTATGAATATACTATAATTTGAATTGATTTTCGTAATTATTATATTTATTTATGTTTTGATTTCTCTTAGAATGTTCACTACACTATTAAATTATATTTTTTTTCGTTACTGTCACGACCCAAATCGGGGCCGCGACTGGCACCCACAATTACCCTCCTATGTGAGCGAACCAACCCATATAAACCTTAACATTTCAATGTATAACAACAGAAAATAATGCGGAAGACTTAAACTCATTAATAAAAACAATTCAAAACTATTATTATTATCCCCAAAATCTGGAAGTCATCATCACAAGAACATCTATCCTCAAATTACTAAACTAAGAGTATCTAAGAAAAACAAAACAAATAGAAAGCTAGTCCATGCCGGAAGTTCAAGGCATCAAGACTTGAAGAAGAAGACCCAGTCCAAGCTAGAAGCATTAGCTCACCCTGAAGATCCGGTGTGACGAAGACTGGCTTGATTTACTGCTGAGTTGAAGTTGACGGAACGTTTGCTGCACTCCACAAATAACAAGAAGAAAACATAAAAGTAGGGGGTCAGTACAACCACAAGTACTGAGTAGATATCATCGGCCAACTCAAAATAGAAAATAATATATATCAAGTAATATCATAAAATCAACTATGATGCTTAACATGTAGCAACAACAAGTACTATATCATTAACAATTTACCGTTAAGTTCACCCATGAGGACTCAAGCCTCAATATCATACTCATTGGGAATTGGGTTCATTAGATTGAGTATATTGACATCTTTCGAGATTCATTATCTTTCTCTCCTCTTGTGTCGGTACGTGACACTCCGATCCATATACTATCCTGGTGCCGGAACGTGGCACTCCGATCCTCATATACTATCCTGGTACCGGAACGTGGCACCCGATCCATATACTATCCTGCTGTCGGAACGTGACACTCCGATCCTCATTCTATCCTGGTACCGGAACGTGGCACCCCCGATCCCCTAATTCATCAAGCCTTCTTTTATACTAAGGCATCATCATTAACAAGTGAATTAGGGTTTCCTTTCAAGATTTAGGATTCAATAACTTCATCATGCTTAGTTTATCACAATTTCATAATCACAATCATGCAAGCATACAATTAAACACATAGCAGGGTTTACAATACTATCAATACATATCATTCACTATTAAGAGTTCACTACGAATATCGTAAAAACCATAACCTACCTCCACCGAAGACTAGTGATCAAGCAAGAATTTCCAAAGCTTTGTTTTCTCCCTCAGCCTCGTTCGATTCAATCCTCTCTCTCTCTGTTCTTTCTCTTTTTCTTATTCAAAACCCTCTTTCTTTTACCCTAATTAGCATATATTAAGAATAAAAGATGGCAATAATAGCCCACTAATTAACTTAGGTTACCTCTTTTAACCCCCCCCAAGTAATTAGACTTATTAATATAACCCTCAAACTTTATAATTAAGGAAAGAATAGTCCAAAACGTCCCTTAAAACGTGTAAAGAAATCCGACTCTGACTGGGATTACGCAACCTGTGACGGCCCGTCGTGCCTGCGACGGTCTGTCATGCAGGTTCGTCATATACTCGTTTTACTTAGGGAGTCTGTGACGGCTCGTCGTGCATACGACGGTCCGTCCTGCACTTCCATCATGACGTTCAGAGACTCGTTCCCCGTACCAAATTCTCAAAAGTTGAAGTGTTTTGCAACGGGAGCTCACGACGGTTCGTCGTAGCTGTGACGGTCCGTCCTGCAGGTCCGTCACAGATTACAGAGAGTCGATTTTAGAACACAAATTTCAGAATTCTATGTGTTCTGGGACGAGACACCCTCGACGGTCCGTCGTGCCCTTGACGGTCCGTCGTGGTGACCGTCGTCTCAGCCAGTTTTTCCAGAAATAAAATCTGCTGCTCAAAACGACTAAACAGGTTGTTACAATAGATACCAATTTACCCATCGTTCGTCCCCGAACGATCAAAAGAAGAACAACAATGGCGACGGAACGGAGTACCTGAATCTGTAAACAGATGTGGGTATTTTTCTTGCATATCTGCCTCCTTCTCCCAAGTAGCCTCTTCAACCGGTCGATTCTTCCATTGAACTTTGATGGATGCAATCTCTCTCGTCGACCTCAACTTGCGAACTTCTCTATCTAATATAGCAACCGGTTCCTCTTCATAAGTCAAATTCTCATCAAACAAAACTGAATCCCAACGGATGATGTAGTTTCCATCTCCATGGTATCTTTTCAACATGGACACATGAAATACCAGATGCACTCCGGACAGCCCTGGGGGCAAGGCTAATTCATAAGCCACCTCCCCTATTCGCTTAAGCACTTCAAATGGTCCAATATACCTTAGACTTAGCTTACCTCTTTTGCCAAACCGCATCACCCCTTTCATGGGTGAAACCTTCAACAAGACTTGTTCACCCTCCATGAACTCCAAGTCTCTAACCTTTCGATCCGCAAATTCCTTTTGTCTACTTTGAGCCGCTAAAAACTTTTCTTGAATAGCTTTCACCTTCTCCATAGAATCTCTCAACAGATCAGTCCCCCAAAGTCTAACTTCAAAGGCATCAAACTAACCAATGGGAGACCTACATCTCCTCCCATACAATGCTTCAAATGGAGCCATGTCAATGCTGGAGTGATAGCTATTATTGTATGAAAACTCCGCCAAGGGTAAGAAATTATCCCAATGGCCACCAAATTCTATCACACATGCACGAAGCATATCCTCCAACACTTGAATCGTTCGCTCAGACTGACCATCGGTCTGAGGATGAAATGCAGTACTAAGGTCCAATCTAGTACCTAATTCAGCATGCAATGTTCTCCAAAATTTAGAAGTAAACTGCGTACCTCTATCTGATATTATGGAAAGTGGAACTCCATGCAATCGAACAATTTCTGAGATGTAGATTTTGGCTAACTTCTCTGCATTGTAGGTCACCTTGACCGGAATGAAATGAGCGGACTTAGTTAACCTATCAACAATCACCCAAATAGAGTCGTACTTACCCAATGTTTTAGGAAGTCCGACCACGAAGTCCATCGCGATTCTCTCTCACTTCCATTCAGGAATGGGGCATTCTCTGAAGTGTTCCTCCGGGCCTCTGGTGTTGTTCACTTTACTTGTTGACAATTTGGACATTTGGCAACAAACTCAACAATATATCGCTTCATTCTACTCTACCAGAAGTGTTGCTTTAGGTCACGATACATCTTGGTTGCACCAGGATGTATAGAATATCCGGAACTATGAGCCTCTGTAAGATAGTGGTGATCAAATCATCGATGCGGGGTACACATACCCTTCCCTTAATCCTCAAAACACCTTCCTCATCGATTGTTGCTTCTTTAGCCTCTCCTTGTAACACTTTATCTCGGATTCGCCTTAGTTTCTCATCATCAAACTGTTTCCCCTTAATCTGGTCAAGAAAAGAAGATTTCGCCTCCACACAAGCTAAAAATCCTCCCTTCTCATTTACTTCTAGCCTCATAAAATCATTAGCCAAATTTTGGATTTCCCTCGCCAACGGGCGCCTAGAGACTTGCAAGTGAGCTAGACTTCCTATGCTTCCGGCCTTTCTACTTAAAGCGTCTGCCACAACATTAGCCTTTCCTGGGTGATACAAGATGGTAACATCATAGTCCTTAAGTAGTTCCATCCATCTCCTCTGTCTCAAATTCAAGTCTTTCTGAGTGAAGACATACTGTAGGCTACGATGGTCCGTATAGACCTCACACTTAACCCCATACAAATAGTGTCTCCATTGCTTTAGTGCAAATACTACCGCGGCCAACTCCAAATCATGGGTCGGATAGTTACGTTCATGAACCTTTAATTGCCTCGAAGCATAAGCAATCACATTCTTCTCTTGCATTAGCACTGCACCCAACCCAGAATAGGATGCATCACAATAAACAATGAAGTTTTTACCCTCTACTGGCAAAGTAAGAATTGGTGCGGTAGTCAACAAGGTCTTAAGCTTCTGAAAGCTTTCCTCACATTCATCTGAATATACAAATGGAACATTCTGCTTAGTCAAGTTCGTCAATTGGGACGCAATAGAAGAGAATCCCTTGACGAATCGGCGGTAGTAGCTAGCTAACCCCACAAAACTCCTTATTTCTGACACATTAGTAGGTCTTACCCAATTTTTCACCGTCTCAATCTTAGAAGGATCCACCATCACTCCATCCTTAGAAACCACGTGTCCCAAGAAGGACACTGCATCTAGCCAAAACTCACACTTAGAGAATTTCGCATAAAGCTTTTTTCTTCTTCAACAACTCTAACACCATTCTCAAATGCTCCTCATGTTCCTTCTTACTTTTAGAGTATATCAGTATATCGTCAATAAACACGATCACAAAGAGATCCAGATATGGCTTAAAAATCCCATTCATCAAGCTCATGAAAGCAGCAGGGGCATTTGTAAGACCAAAAGACATTACCACAAATTCGTAGTGCCCATACCTAGTTCGAAAAGCAGTCTTTGGCACATCCGCTGCCCGTATTTTCAATTGGTGATAACCGATCTCAAGTCAATTTTAGAGAAGACACAAGCACCTTGTAACTGATCGAACAAGTCATCAATGCGAGGAAGAGGATACTTGTTCTTAATGGTTACCTTGTTCAGTTGTCTGTAGTCTATGCACATCCGAAAGCTCCCATCCTTCTTCTTCACAAACAAAACCGGAGCACCCCAAGGAGATGCACTTGGTCTAATGAAGCCTTTGCTCAATAACTCTTGAAGTTGTGCCTTTAACTCTCTTAACTCCGCGGGAGCCATTCTATAAGGGGGTATAGAAATGGGGCGAGTACCCGGTTCAAGATCAATACAGAAGTCAATATCCCTATCTGGTGGCATACCAGGAAGATCTGCAGGGAAAACCTCCAAAAATTCACGGACTACCGAAACTGACTCGATTGAAGGAACTTGAGTAGTGTGATCCTTGAGATGTGCCAAGAAAGCTAAACACCCCTTACTAAACATTCTCCTAGCACGAAGATAGGACACGATACGAACCGGATTGGAAGTGTAGTCGCCCTCCCACACTAACGGGTCTGTCCCAGGCTTGGCTAACATCACCGTTTTAGCATTATAGTCCAAAATCGCAAAATTCGGAGAAAGCCAAGTCATACCCAGAATTACATCAAAGTCACCCATTTCTAAAATAACCAAATCTACATAAGTGTTGCTCCCCACAAAATTCATCAAACAAGACCTATATACCTTTTCAACTATCACAGACTCACCCACCGGAGTAGAAACACGAATAGGCGTGTCAAGTAATTCACAATGTAAATTTAGACAATTAGCAAATGAGGAAGATACATAAGAAAATGTGGATCCAGGATCAAACAATACGGAAGCCATGCAATCACAAATCAAAAGGTTACCTGTGATGACAGCATCTGATGTCTCCGCTTCAGATCTCCCAGGAAAAGCGTAACAATGGGCCCCATTATTTGTCTGTCCGTTGCCCCTACCATGTTGCGTAGTAGTGGCTCTAGTTTGCCCATCACCTCGGCCGTTTCGGTGACCACCATTACCTCGACCACCACGTCCTCCAGAAAAACGGCCTCTACCATGACCACCTCTACCTCTAGCTAGTGGGGTTCTGTAACTCTGTTTTGGACAATACCTCTTAATGTGTCCAATCTCCCCACATCCATAACATTCTCTGGGTTCAAGCATCGGCCTCTCAGAGAAGTGTTGACCGGTCTGAGGTGGACCCCCAACTACAGTCTGTAGTGAAGACTGAATTGGTCGAACTGAGTAGCCTCCAGAACTCTGTCCTCTAGTATACGAACCATTGAACTCACCTCCCTTTCGAAACCTCTTTGATGTCTATGTTGTGGTGAAGTCATCTGGCTTCACTCCTTCCACCTCTATCACAAAGTCTACCACCTCTTGGAAGCATTTCGCCATAGCCGCTACCTGTAAGGCTGAAATCCGCAACTCTGACCTCAACCCCTTCACAAAACGGCGAATCCGTTCTTGTGGACTGAAACAAATTTGGGTGGCATATCTAGATAATGCGCGAAATTTAGCCTCATATGCATTAACCGTCATTATACCTTGCTCTAGACTCAAGAACTCATCCCTTTTTCTATCTCTCAAAGTCCTTGGGATATACTTCTCCATAAACAAGCTAGAGAACGATTCCCAAGTTATAGGTGGTGCCTCTGTTGGTTGACACTCAACATGAAACCGCCACCACATTTTGGCGTTCCCTTGAAACTGATAGCTCACGAACTCGACACCGAACCGCTCTACTATACCCATCTTGTGTAGGAGCTCATGACAATCAACCAGAAAATCGTAGGCATCCTCTGATTCTGCACCCTTAAAGACTGGAGGTTTCAATTTCAAGAACTTACTAAAAAGTTCATGCTGATCATTTGTCATTATAGGCCCAGTAGTCAGACGTGGAAATGTGCCTATATCCAATGATGCATCCATGCGGGGAGCCATAGTAGCCGCATGTCGTATCTCTGAAACCGGAGGTGTTGGTGCAGAAACCACTGGAGGTGCCTGACCCTGATCAGATAACCCGCTAAGATAAGCAAGAACCTGATTGATCATCTCTGGGGTAGGTTGGGGTGGCAATTCCTCATTTTGCACTTGTTCATTCTCCCCTTCCTCACCCTCTCTTATCACCTTCTCGGTCGGTGGAGGAGTCACCGCCCTAGTATCAGATGGGCTAGGTGCTCGTCCTCTTCCTCTAGAGGACGTCCTCCCACGACCTCTTCCACGGCCTCTTGCCGCTACTCTTCCTCGAGCCACAGCCCCAGTGGCTGGCTCAGTCGTTTCTTGTCTTTCCGTTGTTGCTGCTGGTGCGGTCGTTGCTCTAGTTCTAACCATCTGCGAAATAGAGTGAAGATGCTCAGATACCAATTTGTATCACCTAGATACCAATTGGACTCAAGTAGTAGCACGAAAGAAAGAATGAAAGAATGGAATTTTCCTGAAGTCCTATAGCCTCTCAAAGAAAAGTAAAGGCGTCCCCCTACCGTTCCTTAAGACTCTACTAGACTCGTTCTTGTGTGATGAGACCAATGAACCTAATGCTCTGATACCAGTTTGTCATGACCCAAATCGGGGCCGCGACTGGCACCCACAATTACCCTCCTATGTGAGCGAACCAACCCATATAAACCTTAACATTTCAATGTATACAACAGAAAATAATGCGGAAGACTTAAACTCATTAATAAAAACAATTCAAAACTATTATTATTATCCCCAAAATCTGGAAGTCATCATCACACAAGAACATCTATCCTCAAATTACTAACTAAGAGTATCTAAGAAAAACAAAACAAATAGAAAGCTAGTCCATGCCGGAAGTTCAAGGCATCAAGACTTGAAGAAGAAGACCCAGTCCAAGCTAGAAGCATTAGCTCACCCTGAAGATCCGGTGTGACGAAGACTGGCTTGATTTACTGCTGAGTTTGAAGTTGACGGAACGTTTGCTGCACTCCACAAATAACAAGAAGAAAACATAAAAGTAGGGGGTCAGTACAACCACAAGTACTGAGTAGATATCATCGGCCAACTCAAAATAGAAAATATATATCAAGTAATATCACAAAATCAACTATGATGCTTAACATGTAGCAACAACAAGTACTATATCATTAACAATTTACCGTTAAGTTCACCCATGAGACTCAAGCCTCAATATCATACTCATTTGGAATTGGGTTCATTAGATTGAGTATATTGACATCTTTCGAGATTCATTATCTTTCTTCCTCTTGTGTCGGTACGTGACACTCCGATCCATATACTATCCTGGTGCCGGAACGTGGCACTCTCCGATCCTCATATACTATCCTGGTACCGGAACGTGGCACCCGATCCATATACTATCCTGCTGTCGGAACGTGACACTCGATCCTCATTCTATCCTGGTACTGGAACGTGGCAACCCGATCCCCTAATTCATCAAGCCTTCTTTTATACTAAGGCATCATCATTAACAAGTGAATTAGGGTTTCCTTTCAAGATTAGGATTCAATAACTTCATCATGCTTAGTTTATCACAATTTCATAATCACAATCATGCAAGCATACAATTAAACACATAGCAGGGTTTACAATACTATCAATACATATCATTCACTATTAAGAGTTCACTACGAATATCGTAAAAACCATAACCTACCTAACCTACCTCCACGAAGACTAGTGATCAGCAAGAATTTCCAAAGCTTGTTTTCTCCTCACCTCGTTCGATTCAATCCTCTCTCTCTCTCTGTTCTTTCTCTTTTTCTTATTCAAAACCCTCTTTCTTTTACCCTAATTAGCATATAATTAAGAATAAAAGATGGCAATAATAGCCCACTAATTAACTTAAGGTTACCTCTTTTAACCCCCCAAGTAATTAGACTTATTAATATTAACCCTCAAACTTTATAATTAAGGAAAGAATAGTCCAAAACGTCCCTTAAAACGTGTAAAGAAATCTGACTCTGACTGGGATTACGCAACCTGTGACGGCCCGTCGTGCCTGCGACGGTCCGTCATGCAGGTTCGTCATATACTCGTTTTACTTAGGGAGTCTGTGACGGCCCGTCGTGCATACGACGGTCCGTCCTGCACTTCCATCATGACGTTCAGAGACTCGTTCCCCGTACCAAATTCTCAAAAGTTGAAGTGTTTTGCAACGGGAGCTCACGACGGTTCGTCGTAGCTGTGACGGTCCGTCCTGCAGGTCCGTCACAGATTACAGAGAGTCGATTTTAGAACACAAATTTCAGAATTCTAAGTGTTCTGGGACGAGACACCCTCGACGGTCCGTCGTGCCCTTGACGGTCCGTCGTGGTGACCGTCGTCTCAGCCAGTTTTTCCAGAAATAAAATCTGCTGCTCAAAACGACTAAACAGGTTGTTACAATAGATACCAATTTACCCATCGTTCGTCCCCGAACGATCAAAAGAAGAACAACAATGGCGAAACGGAGTACCTGAATCTGTAAACAGATGTGGGTATTTTTCTTGCATATCTGCCTCCTTCTCCCAAGTAGCCTCTTCAACCGGTCGATTCTTCCATTGAACTTTGATGGATGCAATCTCTCTCGACCTCAACTTGCGAACTTCTCTATCTAATATAGCAACCGGTTCCTCTTCATAAGTCAAATTCTCATCAAACAAAACTGAATCCCAACGGATGATGTAGTTTCCATCTCCATGGTATCTTTTCAACATGGACACATGAAATACCAGATGCACTCCGGACAGCCCTGGGGGCAAGGCTAATTCATAAGCCACCTCCCCTATTCGCTTAAGCACTTCAAATGGTCCAATATACCTTGGACTTAGCTTACCTCTTTTGCCAAACCGCATCACCCCTTTCATGGGTGAAACCTTCAACAAGACTTGTTCACCCTCCATGAACTCCAAGTCTCTAACCTTTCGATCCGCAAATTCCTTTTGTCTACTTTGAGCCGCTAAAAACTTTTCTTGAATAGCTTTCACCTTCTCCATAGAATCTCTCAACAGATCAGTCCCCCAAAGTCTAACTTCAAAGGCATCAAACCAACCAATGGGAGACCTACATCTCCTCCCATACAATGCTTCAAATGGAGCCATGTCAATGCTGGAGTGATAGCTATTATTGTATGAAAACTCCGCCAAGGGTAAGAAATTATCCCAATGGCCACCAAATTCTATCACACATGCACGAAGCATATCCTCTAACACTTGAATCGTTCGCTCAGACTGACCATCGGTCTGAGGATGAAATGCAGTACTAAGGTCCAATCTAGTACCTAATTCAGCATGCAATGTTCTCCAAAATTTAGAAGTAAACTGCGTACCTCTATCTGATATTATGGAGAGTGGAACTCCATGCAATCGAACAATTTCTGAGATGTAGATTTTGGCTAACTTCTCTGCATTGTAGGTCACCTTGACCGGAATGAAATGAGCGGACTTAGTTAACCTATCAACAATCACCCAAATAGAGTCGTACTTACCCAATGTTTTAGGAAGTCCGACCACGAAGTCCATCGCGATTCTCTCCCACTTCCATTCAGGAATGGGGCATTCTCTGAAGTGTTCCTCCGGGCCTCTGGTGTTCATACTTTACTTGTTGACAATTTGGACATTTGGCAACAAACTCAACAATATATCGCTTCATTCTACTCTACCAGAAGTGTTGCTTTAGGTCACGATACATCTTGGTTGCACCAGGATGTATAGAATATCCGGAACTATGAGCCTCTGTAAGATAGTGTGATCAAATCATCGATGCGGGGTACACATACCCTTCCCCTTAATCCTCAAAAACCTTCCTCATCGATTGTTGCTTCTTTAGCCTCTCCTTGTAACACTTTATCTCGGATTCGCCTTAGTTTCTCATCATCAAACTGTTTCCCCTTAATCTGGTCAAGAAAAGAAGATTTCGCCTCCACACAAGCTAAAAATCCTCCCTTCTCATTTACTTCTAGCCTCATAAAATCATTAGCCAAATTTTGGATTTCCCTCGCCAACGGGCGCCTAGAGACTTGCAAGTGAGCTAGACTTCCCATGCTTCCGGCCTTTCTACTTAAAGCGTCTGCCACAACATTAGCCTTTCCTGGGTGATACAAGATGGTAACATCATAGTCCTTAAGTAGTTCCATCCATCTCCTCTGTCTCAAATTCAAGTCTTTCTGAGTGAAGACATACTGTAGGCTACGATGGTCCGTATAGACCTCACACTTAACCCCATACAAATAGTGTCTCCATTGCTTTAGTGCAAATACTACCGCGGCCAACTCCAAATCATGGGTCGGATAGTTACGTTCATGAACCTTTAATTGCCTCGAAGCATAAGCAATCACATTCTTCTCTTGAATTAGCACTGCACCCAACCCAGAATAGGATGCATCACAATAAACAATGAAGTTTTTACCCTCTACTGGCAAAGTAAGAATTGGTGCGGTAGTCAACAAGGTCTTAAGCTTCTGAAAGCTTTCCTCACATTCATCTGACCATACAAATGGAACATTCTGCTTAGTCAAGTTCGTCAATTGGGACGCAATAGAAGAGAATCCCTTGACGAATCGGCGGTAGTAGCTAGCTAACCCCACAAAACTCCTTATTTCTGACACATTAGTAGGTCTTACCCAATTTTTCACCGTCTCAATCTTAGAAGGATCCACCATCACTCCATCCTTAGAAACCATGTGTCCCAAGAAGGACACTGCATCTAGCCAAAACTCACACTTAGAGAATTTCGCATAAAGCTTTTTCTTCTTCAACAACTCTAACACCATTCTCAAATGCTCCTCATGTTCCTTCTTACTTTTAGAGTATATCAGTATATCGTCAATAAACACGATCACAAAGAGATCCAGATATGGCTTAAAAATCCCATTCATCAAGCTCATGAAAGCAGCAGGGGCATTTGTAAGACCAAAAGACATTACCACAAATTCGTAGTGCCCATACCTAGTTCGAAAAGCAGTCTTTGGCACATCCGCTGCCCGTATTTTCAATTGGTGATAACCGGATCTCAAGTCAATTTTAGAGAAGACACAAGCACCTTGTAACTGATCGAACAAGTCATCAATGCGAGGAAGAGGATACTTGTTCTTAATGGTTACCTTGTTCAGTTGTCTGTAGTCTATGCACATCCGAAAGCTCCCATCCTTCTTCTTCACAAACAAAACCGGAGCACCCCAAGGAGATGCACTTGGTCTAATGAAGCCTTTGCTCAATAACTCTTGAAGTTGTGCCTTTAACTCTCTTAACTCCGCGGGAGCCATTCTATAAGGGGGTATAGAAATGGGGCGAGTACCCGGTTCAAGATCAATACAGAAGTCAATATCCCTATCTGGTGGCATACCAGGAAGATCTGCAGGGAAAACCTCCAAAAATTCACGGACTACCGAAACTGACTCGATTGAAGGAACTTGAGTAGTGTGATCCTTGAGATGTGCCAAGAAAGCTAAACACCCCTTACTAAACATTCTCCTAGCACGAAGATAGGACACGATACGAACCGGATTGGAAGTGTAGTCGCCCTCCCACACTAACGGGTCTGTCCCAGGCTTGGCTAACATCACCGTTTTAGCATTATAGTCCAAAATCGCAAAATTCGGAGAAAGCCAAGTCCATCATACCAGAATTACATCAAAGTCACCCATTTCTAAAATAACCAAATCTACATAAGTGTTGCTCCCCACAAAATTCATCAAACAAGACCTATATACCTTTTCAACTATCACAGACTCACCCACCGGAGTAGAAACACGAATAGGCGTGTCAAGTAATTCACAATGTAAATTTAGACAATTAGCAAATGAGGAAGATACATAAGAAAATGTGGATCCAGGATCAAACAATACGGAAGCCATGCAATCACAAATCAAAAGGTTACCTGTGATGACAACATCTGATGTCTCCGCTTCAGATCTCCCAGGAAAAGCGTAACAATGGCCCCATTATTTGTCTGTCCGTTGCCCCTACCATGTTGCGTAGTAGTGGCTCTAGTTTGCCCATCACCTCGGCCGTTTCGGTGACCACCATTACCTCGACCACCACGTCCTCCAGAAAAACGGCCTCTACCATGACCACCTCTACCTCTAGCTAGTGGGGTTCTGTAACTCTGTTTTGGACAATACCTCTTAATGTGTCCAATCTCCCCACATCCATAACATTCTCTGGGTTCAAGCATCGGCCTCTCAGAGAAGTGTTGACCGGTCTGAGGTGGACCCCCAATACAGTCTGTAGTGAAGACTGAATTGGTCGAACTGAGTAGCCTCCAGAACTCTGTCCTCTAGTATACGAACCGTTGAACTCACCTCCCTTTCGAAACCTCTTTGATGTCTATGTTGTGGTGAAGTCATCTGGCTTCACTCCTTCCACCTCTATCACAAAGTCTACCACCTCTTGGAAGCATTTCGCCGTAGCCGCTACCTGTAAGGCTGAAATCCGCAACTCTGACCTCAACCCCTTCACAAAACGGCGAATCCGTTCTTGTGGACTGAAACAAAGTTGGGTGGCATATCTAGATAATGCGCGAAATTTAGCCTCATATGCATTAACCGTCATTATACCTTGCTCTAGACTCAAGAACTCATCCCTTTTTCTATCTCTCAAAGTCCTTGGGATATACTTCTCCATAAACAAGCTAGAGAACGATTCCCAAGTTATAGGTGGTGCCTCTGTTGGTTGACACTCAACATGAAACCGCCACCACATTTTGGCGTTCCCTTGAAACTGATAGCTCACGAACTCGACACCGAACCGCTCTACTATACCCATCTTGTGTAGGAGCTCATGACAATCAACCAGAAAATCGTAGGCATCCTCTGATTCTGCACCCTTAAAGACTGGAGGTTTCAATTTCAAGAACTTACTAAAAAGTTCATGCTGATCATTTGTCATTATAGGCCCAGTAGTCAGACGTGGAAATGTGCCTATATCCAATGATGCATCCATGCGGGAGCCATAGTAGCCGCATGTCGTATCTCTGAAACCGGAGGTGTTGGTGCAGAAACCACTGAACCACTGAGGTGCCTGACCCTGATCAGATAACCCGCTAAGATAAGCAAGAACCTGATTGATCATCTCTGGGGTAGGTTGGGGTGGCAATTCCTCATTTTGCACTTGTTCATTCTCCCCTTCTCACCCTCTCTTATCACCTTCTCGGTCGGTGGAGGAGTCACCGCCCTAGTATCAGATGGGCTAGGTGCTCGTCCTCTTCCTCTAGAGGACGTCCTCCCACGACCTCTTCCACGGCCTCTTGCCGCTACTCTTCCTCGAGCCACAGCCCCAGTGGCTGGCTCAGTCGTTTCTTGTCTTTCCGTTGTTGCTGCTGCTGGTGCGGGCGGTCGTTGCTCTAGTTCTAACCATCTGCGAAATAGAGTGAAGATGCTCAGATACCAATTTGTATCACCTAGATACCAATTGGACTCAAGTAGTAGCACGAAAGAAAGAATGAAAGAATGGAATTTTCCTGAAGTCCTATAGCCTCTCAAAGAAAAGTAAAGGCGTCCCCCTACCGTTCCTTAAGACTCTACTAGACTCGTTCTTGTGTGATGAGACCAATGAACCTAATGCTCTGATACCAAGTTTGTCATGACCCAAATCGGGGCCGCGACTGGCACCCACAATTACCCTCCTATGTGAGCGAACCAACCCATATAAACCTTAACATTTCAATGTATAACAACAGAAAATAATGCGGAAGACTTAAACTCATTAATAAAAACAATTCAAAACTATTATTATTATCCCCAAAATCTGGAAGTCATCATCACAAGAACATCTATCCTCAAATTACTAAACTAAGAGTATCTAAGAAAAACAAAACAAATAGAAAGCTAGTCCATGCCGGAAGTTCAAGGCATCAAGACTTGAAGAAGAAGACCCAGTCCAAGCTAGAAGCATTAGCTCACCCTGAAGATCCGGTGTGACGAAGACTGGCTTGATTTACTACTGCTGAGTTGAAGTTGACGGAACGTTTGCTGCACTCCACAAATAACAGAAGAAAACATAAAAGTAGGGGGTCAGTACAACCACAAGTACTGAGTAGATATCATCGGCCAACTCAAAATAGAAAATAATATATATCAAGTAATATCATAAAATCAACTATGATGCTTAACATGTAGCAACAACAAGTACTATATCATTAACAATTTACCGTTAAGTTCACCCATGAGGACTCAAGCCTCAATATCATACTCATTTGGGAATTGGGTTCATTAGATTGAGTATATTGACATCTTTCGAGATTCATTATCTTTCTTCCTCTTGTGTCGGTACGTGACACTCCGATCCATATACTATCCTGGTGCCGGAACGTGGCACTCCGATCCTCATATACTATCCTGGTACCGGAACGTGGCACCCGATCCATATACTATCCTGCTGTCGGAACGTGACACTCCGATCCTCATTCTATCCTGGTACCGGAACGTGGCACCCGATCCCCTAATTCATCAAGCCTTCTTTTATACTAAGGCATCATCATTAACAAGTGAATTAGGGTTTCCTTTCAAGATTTAGGATTCAATAACTTCATCATGCTTAGTTTATCACAATTTCATAATCACAATCATGCAAGCATACAATTAAACACATAGCAGGGTTTACAATACTATCAATACATATCATTCACTATTAAGAGTTCACTACGAATATCGTAAAAACCATAACCTACCTCCACCGAAGACTAGTGATCAAGCAAGAATTTCCAAAGCTTTGTTTTCTCCTCAGCCTCGTTCGATTCAATCCTCTCTCTCTCTGTTCTTTCTCTTTTTCTTATTCAAAACCCTCTTTCTTTTACCCTAATTAGCATATAATTAAGAATAAAAGATGGCAATAATAGCCCACTAATTACCTTAAGGTTACCTCTTTTAACCCCCAAGTAATTAGACTTATTAATATTAACCCTCAAACTTTATAATTAAGGAAAGAATAGTCCAAAACGTCCCTTAAAACGTGTAAAGAAATCCGACTCTGACTGGGATTACGCAACCTGTGAAGGCCCGTCGTGCCTGCGACGGTCCGTCATGCAGGTTCGTCATAGACTCGTTTTACTTAGGGAGTCTGTGACGGCCCGTCGTGCATACGACGGTCCGTCCTGCACTTCCGTCATGACGTTCAGAGACTCGTTCCCCGTACCAAATTCTCAAAAGTTGAAGTGTTTTGCAACGGGAGCTCACGACGGTTCGTCGTAGCTGTGACGGTTCGTCCTGCAGGTCCGTCACAGATTACAGAGAGTCGATTTTAGAACACAAATTTCAGAATTCTAAGTGTTCTGGGATGAGACACCCTCGACGGTCCGTCGTGCCCTTGACGGTCCGTCGTGGTGACCGTCGTCTCAGCCAGTTTTTCCAGAAATAAAATCTGATGCTCAAAACGACTAAACAGGTCGTTACAGTTACATTGTTTATTACACACTTAAAAATTATATTTTATCCATAATTAAAATATATATAATTTTAATAATAAATTTTCTTTTACTTTAATAAGCTTAAAAATGAAAGTTTCACTTAAGCTAAGTAAGATGAAAGATTTATTTTTACACTAAATAAGATGAAAGTTTTATTTTTAAGCATAAATAAGATTAAAATTTTATTTTAAAGCTAAATAAGATGAACATTTTAATTTTAAACTAAATAAAATGAAAGCTTAATTTTTAAGTTAAATAAGATGAAAGTTTAATTTTAAAACATATGACACAATCATGCAAATGCGCATACAAATTTTTTTAAGCTAAATGAGATGAAAATTTCATTTTAAAGAATGAATAACTAATGCTTATAAAGAAAACGTAAAAAATTAATTTAAATAGGGTGAGGGTATTTTGTAAACAAACAACTTGTACTAAAAAATTATACAAATGAATATTAGTTTGAATATGATAAATCAAACAATCAACAAAAACTAATCCCAACATAACTTATTCTAGCATAACTAATCCCACAATAACTAGTATTCAAGCCAAACGACCCCTAAAAGATATGTTTTAGCAGCTATAATACATATGCCGCTAATGTTTGAGCTTAAAGAATTAATTAGTGCGAAATGACTAATTTCCATTAAAAAACATATTTTGTATTAGTGTGGCGGACCCATGATTTTTGTTTAGGGGGTTCAAAAAATAAAAGTATAAACAAGTCTTTAGAAATAGGAACCTTAAATTCTTTTGGGTTTAAAACCACACTTTTAACATATTTTTTTAAAGTTAAAAGAAAACTTGAAAACAGAACTGAAAAAATAAATAAAAAATGAAACAAAAAGAGAAAAAGATAAAATGTTTACACAAGGATTTGAACGATTGACATACAACCTAATTTCACAGGGACTTACCAATGCCATCAGTTTCTCTAGGTTATTGAGGAGATTCAATATTTCTATATATATATATATATATATATATATATATATATATATAATATATTAATATATATATATATATATAATATATATATATATATAGAAATACAGAAACGTTACCTTATATACAATGTGTGATATTTTACCAAGGGGGTTCACGAACCAACATGGGCCGCGACTGGGTTTAATAGTACATTTAATCATATTTCATAAAAATCAATGACATTTTTGAACATATGACATAATACATTAGATATTTGTGTACAAACGTCACCGTTTTAGTGACATTTTCACTATTTGTCGGTCGAATTAATGACATTTTTTAATAAATGTCATAATATATTTGACATTATATTAAGTGTCGCTATTTTAGCAATACTTTTGCCAAAAGTCGCCAAAATAATGACATTTTACAACATTGTCCCTATGTTAGTGACATTTTTTTAAATGTTAAATCAATAACATTTCGTTGTAGATGTCATAATATATTCGACATTTACATTAAATATCACTATTTAAGCGATATTTTTTATAACTGTCACTAAAACCAATGACATTTTATAATAAATGTCATATTATATTAGACATTTGTAGCAAATGTCATCATTCAAATGTCATTTTCGCTAAATGTCACTAAAAACAATGACATTTGCAATTAATGTCATCATCATATTGACATTTTGGACTAAGTGTCACTATTTTTACAATATTTGATATAAAATGTCATTATTTTTACGACACTTGACATCAAATGTCATTATTTTATGAAATTTTATTTTTAGATGTTGTGAAATTCTTCATTTTCCGACATTTATTTCAAATGTCACCAAATTAATATCGGTGTATGTACATTTTCTTGTAGTGTTCCTATTGGGGCACATAGTTAAGGAAATAGGAGGTTGTTACTAGAAACCTTCTTTATGCTAATTAGCATTGTAGTTTGCACCTCATGAGAACATCGGGTGAATCCTGTCTTCCTTTGTGAAATAATACCTCTCATTGTCAAGTTCACTCAGGCTAAGCTAAATTCCATTTTTGAAGTATCTTTAAGTATTCCGTAACATTAATTCATAACATAGATCTTAGGAGTTAAACCCCTAATATAACATGTTCATAACTTAAAGGTTTTAGGATGAGAAAACCGTTTCATCACAAACCCAACATCATGTGAGAACATTAATTCATAGCATAGTCATAACACGTACATGGGAATTACGTACAATTCCTCATATTAACACACTTATCATAATATCACTACCATCATATTCATAACATAATCATACATTCATGATTTCATCATTCATACTTCAATTAATCAACATTACCACAGCTAAACCAACAATACAACAACAGAATGTTCAAGTCCTTGAAGATCTTACCAATGGCTTCCAAGAAACCCATTCAATACTTCATCCCAAATCCATGGCATTTACCCATAGAATCAGTTATACTCATCATACAATAGTTAATTATACAAGAACATACTCAATTACATCACCTCTAATCATTAATCAACATAATTTAAGAGTTAGGGTGAAGAGAAGAGGGACATTCATGGGTCATCAAGAATAAGGTCAAAAATGGACATTCATGGGTCATCAAGAATAAGGTCAAAAACGGACATTCATGGGTCATCAAGAATAAGGTCAAAAACCTAAGGTAATACATCAATTTATTCATAAACATTCTTAATCCATCATTATTAATCAAATATATAGCAAATAAGTCAAGTTTAAAGGTGACCCACAAAATTGAGTGAAATCTAGAAATTTGGAAGAACATTGAAAATCAATTTGAAGGAACCTCTTGGGAAAGGAGCCCCAAGAGTGAAAAGTTCCCATACCTTGTCAATATTTAAGGATTAATTGAAAAAATCATTGTTCTTGAGCCCTACTTGAAGCTTTGACATTTTTCTTCTATGGAGTCTTTGGGTAGAGAGAGAACTTAGAGAGAAGTGAGAGCAATTGGATTTTCAATTTGGGCATTTGTTTTGGTGTGGGAATGTATGTAAACTGACTTAATTTCAATATACGCTAAGCCCCTAAAATGCCCAAAACAACCCTTACGTGGTTGGACCTTTTAATTAAGTCAAACTTGACGTTTATTTTTGGAGTTTTCATCGTAAAACAAGTCTGCATCGCGGAGGTGTTCCCTGAAGTTTCTAGATATAAATTTTGGGACAGAAGTACGCGACAACGTCCGCAACACATACCAACATTTTTCCTTTGGTGGAGCCAATGAGCGACGTGTACATGCTCCCTACACTTATGGTATTTGCTGACTTGGGCAACTTGTTGGCAAATATTTGTGTCCGCCTAAAGAACCCCTAGAGTGGTCCTTGGGGGTCGCACCTGGAATTTTTGATCATACAAATATTATTTTACTTATTTAAAGTATTTTTACAAGATTTACCCTTTATACCACACTCCCAAGCCTTCAGAGTCATTTCATGACGTTTGACTCCAATACTACCAAATCAAGCTAATTACATTTAGTTTAGGTTTGGAAACATCATTTTAATCGTTATTCATCATGTGAGGCTCTATCCTAGGTCATTGTATTTCCGAGGTATAACAATCGCTCATTTTATCTCAGTATCTGATGAAAACTCTTGAGTTTCCGGTATTTAAAGTTTTATTGTAATCATGGATACTTAGGCCCAAAATGGTAACCAAAAGGATGAAAAAGATTTGAAGTTGAAGCCTAAGCATCTCCTAGCACGCTTTCGCCAAATGGAGACACTTCACCTTTGTTCCAGCAAGCAATGCCCTGAAGGAAGTGGATTCAAAAGACGATGGAAAGGAGCAGTCGACACTTCACAAAATAGTTCCGCGAAGCAGAAGTATACCTCCCAATATCACACTACATATAGAAAACTAAGTCAAACCACCATTGGCGAGGAATTGGAAGAAGGGAGAATCTCCGAATCACTCGGCGATTCACAACTAAAGTACGAATTTTCCAGCAGTAAATCTGAAAACTATAAATACTAGCCTTAGTTATTATGTTTAAGAGTTCGGACATTATTATCTATTTTTAATTTTAGAACTTAGGTTTATGGTATTTTTTCCTCATGTTTGGAAAGGGTTTTGTGGGAGACATGAAGAAAGAGGTTATTCTTCCTCAAATCGGTAGTGGGTGGTCTCCAATCTTCTTCCTTTTCTTATATTAAGGTTTAGTTTTTTATACCCATTTGATTTCTTTAGCATTTTAGGTGTATTTGGTTATTGCTTGATGTGTGGCTCAAAACTCCCATTCCTAGGTTGTGATTTAACACATATGTTTTAATAGGATTAGATGTATTTGAATGGTGATTTCACCTACTGATTTTGGTTTAATTTATTGGGTTTATAGTTGCAAATACAAAACCACCCATGTGTTTTGTCTTGCTCAAGAGAGAGTTCGTGAATCCAAGACCTCTAGATTGATGTCCTAGGTAGTTGGGCGACCTGAGGCTCAGCCAGAGAGGGTGAGACCTAGTCCCATACCCAAGCACTCTTCATCGAAAGAGCGAGTGCGGATAAGGCGTAGGATGGTCTTCATTAGACGAGTGGGTGTCCGAGGGGAACCCATTTGGTATGGGGTAAGTTGCTTGAGAAGGAGTGTACTTTCACCTAAACTTAGCCTAATTACAGTTATTTTACAAATTTTTCTATTCAAAGCATGTACCCATTTATTTAAGTCATTATATATTGCGTCCCCATACTTGATTTTCCCTATATTTTTACTGTTATTATTAAACTTGTAACAAACCCTTTTTGGTATTTGACACTTCGGTGTAACTAATTGAACTTACATTGTTTTTATTCGATAATTTATTAAACTACTACTATCTAGAATGGAATACTAGTTTATCTACCATTTTCACTACCACTTCCCTAGGGCACGAACCTAACCCTTGGTTGGGTTACTATACTCGCTTCGATTCGTAGACACCAGACTATAGGCTAGTGTTGTTGATCATGATACAAAAGTAAAGAAACATCAGTACTCTCACTTGCAGTTGTATCTAGCCCCTTGCTATTTGTGTTCTTTCTTGTGTAAGTCATCCATATATGCATACAAGTGTGACTTATAAGCCAAAAATTTCAACCCTTAAGACACCACTCCATAGCACGAGGTGAGCAAAAGAAGGATAGTCATTCTAATATGCCGGTAGCTTCTTGCTTATCGAATGTGGTGCATAACACATTTATAACCAAGAATCTACTAGACACGGCTTGCAAACTTTCTAGGATATGACATTGCTCTTATACGAAGGTTGTCATGATCCAAACTCAATGGGCACAACTGGCTCCTAATGCCAAAAATAGGCCGATCCGATCTTGTTGAACCATTTGCTACTAGCGCATAGAAGCTACATAAAGTCAAGAAAACAAACAAGTATATCTCGGCTTAAAGTTAATCCCTCAGCCGGCAAGGTCCCTGTTAACATATCTATAAGAAAAAAAAGTTACTCCCAGGAGTTTGTATAAATAAATAGCCAACTAGCAAAAATGTCCTGATAAGGTCGTCGAGGCCACTGTGATATCTATACCAAAGCTTTAAACATGTATATCGAGCCAATACACCAAAAATCTCACAGGCATCAACAAACTAACTAGGCCAGGATGGCCATAACGTGGCTACACACCCCCACACACTAGTCTACAAGCCTCTGAGATGATTGGCAGGGCAGACCCATCTTACCCATAAAGATAAGCTAACAAACCTCCGAACTCTGGTAGCTCCAGATGATAGGGGCTAGCCAATCATATATATGTTAATCCTGATGTTGAGGAGGTCTACTGGGTCATCTGTAGATACTTGCATGCATGAATGCATTGTCTTGGGCAATGGGGCGTCAGTACAATATAATGTGTAAAGTATGAAAGGTTGTAGATTAAATGAGCAAGTATACCAAAAGCAATCACGTAAGAAGGAAATCAAAATTTATATAAGCATGCTATCCCACTACTGAATCTAAAACTACTACTAAATAGAATCCTAACGAAGACCCATAAGCTTGGCAGGTACAAACAACATACCACCTACCTAGGCCCCCATAAGCCTAGAAGGTGCCAATAAATCTATATACCCTTACTAGTAGCCCCTTGTCTTTGTAAGAAGTCACATTGACCTTTTTGGCAATGATATAGCCCCATAGTCAGCGCATAGCCCCTTTAGGCAATATCATAACTCCGTTAGCTGCACATAGCCTTCTTTGCATCAACATAGCCCTATATGCAACATACTACCCTCTTTGGCGTCAAAATAGCCCCGTAGGCAACACATAACATTATTTGGCATCAACATATCCCAATGGGAAACACATAGCCCTCATTGGAAATAACATAGTCCTATTAGAAAACATTATAGGCCCCATAGGTATTTCATATCTTAACAACTAACCATAATAGCCCCAAGGGAGACACCAAATATTTGAATAGACTAAAGGCGAGAAATTTATTCATAAACAATATATATGAATAATCTCCAATTCGTTACTAACTTACAATCATTCTCTTAAGATATTATGAATTCTTAAGAAATTTTCTTCATCAAAATTTTATGGGTTTCTTCTCATTGAGGTTTGGTATTTCATCCTTGAACTTTATTTCATTCAAGGAGTCATTCCAAAGAGATTTCAAAAAGGCTTCAAATCCTAACATCTTCTATATTTGACTCTAATCATGGTTCTTTGCATGAAAATGTTTAAGGAATCAAATATGTTGTTTTTAGTGTTAGTTGGTGATTTAATGTTAAAACTTCAACGAAACCATGTTTATACGTGTTATCAACTTTTAGATTATGAAATGGGTTTGATGATCATGATTAGATAATGTTAGAATTATGGTTTTTATGGTTATATTGAGATTAGCTACTGCCTTAAGAGCAATTTTATGATGAATTATTAGAGAAATGGAGAATAGGTGGTGAAAGCTTGGATGAATGGTAAGTTGGTTATATTTTTTTAGTTCTTATTATGAAATCTTCTTGGGTGTTATGGTCCACCTTTGTTGGCGGTGTTTATTTGAAGTATATGGTGTATGTGTGAATGTGTGTCTTGTGAATTTGCGTTGAAGGCATAGTATGTGAAGTAAAGTAATGATTATGATGTTGATACATGATGTGTGTTAGAAAGTTGAAAGGTGTACCTTGATGATATCATGTCTAAATAAAGTATATGTCTATGTGAAGCATGATAGTGTGAGAAACATGATAGTGTGTGAATTATGATGAATGGAGGTGTAAGCTGTTTAGAAGTCAATGTTATTAAAATGGTGATTATGTGAAAGGTGTGCTTACATGTACTCACACATACACACTTTGAATGAATGAATGAAGTTAGTGAATGTGAATGGGGGGATTTTAGGGTTGAAAATCTTCTTGAGTAGAGATGAAGTGTCTAGGCCATCCCTACTATTCCTATAGTAACAAGAAGAGGAGTTTTTAGGTGGACACTCTTCATGAGCTGAGATGAAGTGTTTAGTATCAACCTCACCATTACCAAGAGCTATCTAAGATAGGTTAGAGGATGAAGACTCTTCATTATTTTGGATGTGGTGTCCAACAGGTATCCCTTGACCTTTAGTAATGAATTTTTACGACTCTGTGGGGGAGTTATTCTTAGCACTGAGAGGATTTGAAGAAGGGGTGATTACACTTTGGGAGTTGAAATGTCGTATCCAATGTACCTCTTGAGATGAGTACTCCTCGTTATTAAAGAATGTGTTACTTAGAAGCTATCTCCTCATCCCTTAACTATGCGCCCTCATAGGAGTAACTAATGGAGAATCCATGTGAAGGCTTAAGAATGACCCCACCCTAGGCAAGTGGGGATCCCTCATTCGGTAGGGGTTAATATCGGGATTCCATGTCTAGATCTCATGATCTATGTCGGTTAAAGCTAGCCCCCACAAAAGTAAGTAATGAACTAGGTCTTATTAAGGGTGTACTACTTAGGGTAGGTGGTGGTATGAGACTCTATCTACTCATTGCACAAGTAGACATTTGGAGGGAGTCTTAGTGAGTCTTTATATAAATGTATGAGTTGGTCTTTATGCAATGTAAATGCAAAATTATGTGATTTAGTGTCTTTGACATCGAGTGTGGGCTTGTTACCCGTCTAAAGTAAGCCTATGGTCGGCAGTCTTGAGGATCACTTAGGTGTGTATTGAAGGGATTGTATGGGCGATTTCTTCATGTCTTACCTTAATATGTCTTAAGATAACTTTGGATAGGGAAATATCAAGAGAAATAAGCTCACTGTATGATAAAAAGAAGTAGGTTCAGTTCTAACTTATGTGCTAAATGATGATTTATATGTTGTATTACTTATATATTCATGAAGGTTTTACTGAATTATCATGAAAGCTTTATTTCTACTAAAATGTCCTCTTGTGCATGTTTTTGCATAATATCATACTTAGTACAATTTTCGTACCAACCCTATATTTATCTATACTCTATAAGTATAGGTTGGAAGCAAGTGGAAGTTTGGAAGGCAAGCTTGGGAAGTTGACTCTCTCAAGACTCGGTATGTCCTCATATATACGAGGACATAGTCTATGTTTCCTTAGTTCTCTTTTAAGACTTGTATAAGACTTATTATCTATTTTCTTTCAATGTAAAAGGCCGTGTCCCTAAGATATCTAAGTTGTGTCTTTAAATTGGCTTGTGATGAAGAGACTTATCCTTAGTATTTATAAAAGATATTTCCTTATTATTATTAATGTCGGGAAAAGTTTTAAACTCCGCTCTACTTTTCATATCTTTTGTAATTAACAACAGTTAAGAGGTTGTACAAGACCCCGAAGAGTGAAGTACTTCTTGTGACCACTCAAGCGTGCTCTCTTCTTCTAGGGTGTACTAATGGGTCGTGAGAAAATTGGTATCAGAGCATAAGGTTTTGAGAAATAGTTTAGGATCCAAAGTCTACAAGCCACGTCTAGTAGAGTCATGTTCATTGGTGGGAGTCGTGACACATCAATGAGCATGAGGCTCTAATGCAATAGAAGTTTTACTTTCTTCATTATTCTAGTGTCGTTCCATAGACTTGAAGTCTATAAGATATCTTCTCAACCTTTTTTTTGTGTTTATGGGACATGAATACGAGAAGGACACCGCTATAAGGGAGGAGGGAGGAACACATAATGAGAGGATCCCTCCCCGTGGTGAGAAAGTCCCTATAGTTGGCCAAGAGGATGTGAATGAGAAGGTTCCCCCTAAAGAACCTCAAGGACCTCAAGTTCTCCAAATGCCCCCAATGCCCCAAGGTCCTCAAGCTCCCCATGTTCAAGGGGACATGATTAATGCGGAGATAAGGGTTGCCCTTAGGGTTTTGACCCAATTCATGATGACTCAAGCTCAAGTCATCACTAATCATGTGGCTTCCCAAGCTAACCTAGGAGTTGGACCTCAACCAAATGCAAATACTCTCGCCTATAGAATCCAAGATTTCATGAGTATGAACCCTCCTACTTTCCATGGAACCAAGGTGGACGAATATCCACAAGGCTTCATAGATGAGGTGTTCAAGGTGGTGTATTCTATGGGTGTGACTCCTAGATAGAGAGAGAGAGATAGTAAAACTAGCCACTTATCAACTCAAAGATGTGGCTCAAGTGTGGTATGAGCAATTGAGGGAATAGTGACCCTTAGAGGAAGGTCTAGTAGATTGGGAAGTGTTCAAGGTGGCTTTTCTTGATAGATTTTTCCCTTAGGGTTGAGGGAGAGGAAGTTGGTGGAATTCATGAACCTTCGTCAAGGGGCAACTGTGAAAAAGTACTCTCTCAAATTCACCTGACTCTCTAAGTATGCCCCAACCTTGGTAACCAACACTATGGCTAGCATGAATTTGTGATGGGGTGTCTATCTTGGTGGAAAAGGAGTGTCTTACGACAATGCTCCTAATGACATGAATATTCTAGGATTATGTTGTATGCTCAACAAATTGAGGAGTCCAAGATTAGGAAGAGGAATAGAGATGGGAAGAGACAAGGATGTTTGATCCAAGTCAATCCAAATCTAAGAAGAGGTTCTATTACCAAGAGTATTCCATGGGGAACAAGAATAGGGCTTCCAACAAAATTCCGATATGAGGTGGCCATGCTTTTGAGAGGTCTAGGTGTGCTACTTTTGGGAAGAAAAACTTGGGTAAGTGTCTTGCCGGTATGGATGGTTTCTTTGTGTGTGGTAATAAGGGACACAAGATGAGAGATTGCCCCTACCTCAAGGCAAAAGGAAAAGAGGTCAACCAAACTCCTCAAGGTGGTCTAGATCCCAATGCTCCAAAAAAGAATTGCTTGTATGCACTTGGATATGGAGGAGAATACTGTAACGACCTGTTTAGTCGTTCTGAGTAGCAGATTTTATTTCTGGAAAAACTGTCTTGGTCGACGGATACCACGACGGACCGTCATGGGCACGACGGACTGTCGAGGGGGTCTCGTTCCAAAACACTTAGAATTCTGAAATTTGGGTACTGAAATCGACTCTCTGAACTTCGTGACGGAATGGCAGGACGGACCGTAGCAGGCATGACGGACCGTCACATATCTTCCACAAAAATTAACTCTCTGAACTTTGTGACGGACCTGCAGGACGGACCGTCACAGCCATGACGGACCGTCACAGGCTGCGTAACCCAGACTGGGTCGAATTTCTTTTAAATGTTTTTAGGGGCGTTTTGGACTATTCCTGCTTATAATTAAAAAGTTAGTGTGTTGATATTAATAATCAATTACTTGGGGTTAAAAGAGATAACCTTGAATTAATTAGTGGGTTATTTTATCATCTTTTATACTTAATTATATGACAATTAGGGTAAAAGAAAGAGGGTTTGAATAAGAAAAATAGAAATAACAAAGAGAGGGAGAATCGATCGAGAGAGAGGAACGAAGAGGATAGCAAAGCTTTGGGGAATTTGCTTGCTTGATCACGAATCTTCGGTGGAGGTAGGTTATGGTTTATGCTATTCGTAGTAAACTCTTAATAGGGAATGATATGTGTTGGGTAGTATGATAAAACCGTCTATATGCTTAATTGTGTGCTTACATGATGTAATTATATAATTGTGATGAATTAGCATGATGAGGCTATTGAATCTTGAATCCTAAATTTACTTTGTTAATGATGATGCCTTGGTATAAAAGAAGGCTTGATGAACTAAAGAATGAGAATGATGATGCCTTGGTATAAAAGAAGGCTTGATGAATTAAAGTAATGAGATTAGAGGATCGGGTGTCACGTTCCGACACCAGGATAATATATGGATCGGGTGCCACGTTCCGGTACCAGGATAGTATATGGATCGGAGTGTCACGTTCCGACACCAGGATAGAATATGGATCGGAGTGTCACGTTCCGACACCAGGATAGTATATGGATCGGAGTGTCACGTTCCGACACCAGGATAGTATATGGATCGGGTGCCATGTTCCGGTACCAGGATAGTATATGGATCGGAGTTTTACGTTCCAACACCAGGATAGTATATAGATCGGAGTGTCACATTCCGACACCAGGATAGTAGTAGTGGAGCGGAGTGTCACGTACCGACACAAGAGGAATAAAGATAACGAATCTCGAATTATGATAATATACTAAATCTCAAAGAACTAATTCCCAAATGAGTATGATGGGGAGGCGTGAGTCCTCATTGATGTGCTTGGTGTTGTGACCAAGGGTTATGGTAATTGTAAATGCCGCATGTTAAGAATATTAGTTGATTTTATGTCATTATCTGATATATACTGTTTTCTATTTTGAGTTGGCCGATGATACCTACTCAGTACTTGTGCCTTGTACTGACCCCTACTTGTATTTGTTTTTCTTTGGTTAATTGTGGAGCGCAGCAAACGTACCGTCGTCTTAAACTCAACCACAACTCTAGCCAGTGTGAGCTATTGCTTCTAGCTTGGACTGGATCTTCCTCTCATGTCTTGATGTCTTGAACTTCCGGCATGGACTAGCTTTTTATTTATTTTAGCTTCTTAGACATTCTTAGATATAGTAATTTGAGGATAGATGTTCTTGTGGTGATGACTTCCAGATTTTGGGGATAATGATTGATAAATTTTAAAAGTTATTTAATTGATTTCGTTAATGAGTTTTAAGTCTTCCGCATTGTACTTTGTTCATTATGTTTGAAATGTTGGGGTTTAGATTGGTTGGTTCGCTCACATAGTAGGATAAGTGTTGGGGCCACTCGCAGCTCATTTTGGGTCGTGACAAACTTGGTATCAGAGCATTAGGTTCATTGGTCTCATCAGACAAGAACGAGTCTAGTAGAGTCTTAAGGAACGGTAGGGGGATGCCTTTACTTTTCTTTGAGAGGCTATAAGACTTTAGGAAAATTCCATTCTTTCTTTCTTTCTTTCGTGCTATTACTTGGATCCAATTGGTATCTAGGTGATACAAATTGGTATCTGACCATCTTCACTCTATTTCGCAGATGGTTAGAACTAGAGCAACAGCGGCGCCAAAAACAACACCGGCAAGACAAGATGCAACTGAGCCAGCCACTTAGGCTGTAGCTCGAAGAGGAGTAGTGGCGAGAGGCCGTGGTAGAGGTCGCGGGAGGACGTCCTCTAGAGGGAGAGGACAAGCACCTGGCCCATCTAGTACTAGGGCGGTGACTCCTCCACCGACTGAGGAAGTAGTAAGAGAGGGTGAGGAAGGGGAAAGTGAGCAAGTGCAGAATGAGGAATTTCCACCCCAACCTACCCCAGAGATGATTAATCAGGTTTTGGATTATCTTAGCGGGTTATCTGATCAAGGCCAGACACCTCCAGTGTTTTCTCCACCAGCACCTCAGGTTCCGGAAGTACGACAGGCCGCTGCTGAGGCTCCCCGCATGGATGCCTCATTGGAAATAGGCACGTTTCCTCGTTTGACCACAGGGCCCATAATGACAAGTGATCAGCACGAACTTTTCAGTAAGTTCTTTAAATTGAAACCTCCAGTCTTCAAAAGTGCTGAATCTGAGGATGTTTACGATTTTCTAGTTGATTGTCATGAGTTACTACATAAAATGGTCATAGGGGAACAATTTGGCGTTGAGTTTGTAACTTATCAGTTTCAGGGAAATGCCAAAATGTGGTGGCGGTCACATGTTGAGTGTCAACCCGCCCAGACACAACCAATGACTTGGGCGTCATTCTCTAGCCTATTTATGGAGAAGTATATCCCCCGGACCTTGAGGGATAGGAGGAGAGATGAGTTCTTGAGCCTAGAGCAAGGCAAGATGTCGGTGACTGCGTATGAGGCTAAGTTTCGTGCATTATCCAGGTATGCCACCCAGCTTTGTTTCAGTTCACAAGAGCGGATTCGCCGTTTTGTGAAGGGGTTGAGGTCAGATTTGCGGATTTCAGCCTTACAGGTAGCGGCTACAGCAAAATCCTTTCAGGAAGTGGTAGACTTCGTGATAGAGGTGGAAGGAGTGAAGCCAGATGACTTCACCATGGCATCGACATCAAAAAGGTTTCGTAAGGGAGGTGAGTTTAATGGTTCTTACTCCAGAGGGCAGGGTTCAGGAGGTTATCCAGCCTGACCTATTCAGTCTTCACTGCAGACTGTAGTTGGGGGTCCACCGCAGACCGGTCAACACTTCTCTGAGTTTTGAGGTTATCCCCAGACTTCGTCATTCTCACAGAGACCTATGCTTGACTCCAGAGAGTGTTATGGATGTGGGGAGACTGGACATATTAAGAGATATTATCCAAAACAGAGTTACAGACCCCCAATAGTCAGAGGTAGAGGTGGTCATGGAAGAGGCCGTCATTCTGGAGGACGTGGTGGCCGAGGTAATGGTGGTCACCAAAACGGCCGGGGTGACGGGCAAACTGGAGCCACCACAGCACAACATGGTAGGGGCAACAGGCAGACAGGTGATAGGGCCCATTGTTAGGCTTTCCCCGGGCGGTCTGAAGCGGAGATATCTGATGTTGTTATCATAGGTAATCTTTTAGTTTGTGATTGCATGGCTTCTGTATTATTTGATCCTGGCTCCACATTTTCATATGTATCTTCCTCATTTTCTACTGGTCTTAATTTACATTGTGAATTGCTTGACATGCCTATTCGTGTTTCTATTCCGGTGGGTGAGTCTATGATAGTTGAAAAGGTATATAGGTCTTGTCTAGTGACTTTTGTGGGGAGCAATACTCATGTAGACTTGGTTATCTTAGAGATGGTTGATTTTGATGTAATTCTGGGTATGACTTGGCTTTCTCCAAATTTTGTAATGTTAGATTGTAATGCTAAAACTGTAACGTTGGCCAAGCCTGGGACAGATCCGTTAGTATGGAAGGGTGACTACACTTCCACTCCAGTTCGCATCATCTCCTTTCTTCGTGCTTAGAGAATGGTTAGTAAAGGGTGTTTAGCGTTCTTGGCACACCTCAGGGATGATACTACCCAAGTACCTTCAATTGAGTCGGTTTCGGTAGTCCGTGAGTTTCTGGATGTGTTCCCTGCAGACCTTCCTGGTATGCCACCGGATAGGGATATTGACTTTTGCATTGATTTGGAGACGGATACTCGCCCCATTTCCATACCCCCTTATAGGATGGCTCCAGCGGAGTTAAGGGAATTAAAGGCCCAACTTCAAGAGTTGTTAAGTAAAGGTTTCATTAGACCAAGTGCATCCCCTTGGGGTGCTCCGGTGTTATTTGTGAAGAAGAAGGATGGGAGTTTTCGGATGTGCATAGACTACCGGCAGTTGAACAAGGTAACTATTAAGAACAAGTACCCCATTCCTCGCATTGATGACTTGTTCGATCAGTTACAAGGTGCTTGTGTGTTCTCTAAGATTGACTTGAGATCCGGTTATCATCAATTGAAAATACGGGCAACGGATGTGCCAAAGACTGCTTTTCGAACCAGGTATGGGCATTACGAATTTGTAGTAATGTCTTTTGGTCTTACGAATGCCCCTGCTGCTTTCATGAGCTTGATGAACGGGATTTTTATGCCATATGTGGATCTCTTTGTGATCGTATTTATTGATGATATACTAGTATACTCAAAGAGTAAGAAGGAACATGAGGAGCATTTGAGAATGGTATTAGAGTTGTTGAGGAAGAAAAAGCTTTATGCCAAATTCTCCAAGTGTGAGTTTTGGCTAGATTGAGTGTCCTTCTTGGGGCACGTGGTTTCTAAAGATAGAGTGATGGTGGATCCTTCTAAGATTGAAATAGTGAAGAATTGGGTAAGACCTACTAATGTGTCAGAAGTAAGGAGCTTTGTTGGTTTAGCTAGCTACTACCGTCGATTTGTCAAGGAATTCTCTTCTATTGCTTCCCAATTGACAAACTTGACTAAGCAGAATGTTCCATTTGTATGGTCGGATGAATGTGAGGAAAGCTTTCAGAAACTCAAGACCTTGCTGACTACTGCACCTATCTTTACCTTGCCAATAGAGGGTAAGAACTTCATTGTTTATTGCGATGCATCTTATTCTGGATTGGATACAGTGCTAATGCAAGAGAAGAATGTAATTGCTTATGCTTTGAGGCAATTAAAGGTGCACGAACGTAATTATCCGACCCACGATTTGGAGTTGGCTGCGGTAGTGTTTGCATTAAAGCAATGGAGACACTATCTATATGGGGTCAAGTGTGAAGTCTACATAGATCATTGTAGTCTACAGTATGTCTTTACTCAGAGGGATTTGAATTTGAGACAGAGGAGATGGATGGAATTACTGAAGGACTATGATGTTACCATCTTGTATCACCCAGGAAAGGCTAATGTTGTGGCAGACGCCTTAAGTAGAAAAGCAGGGAGCATGGGAAGTTTAGCCCACTTACAAGTTTCTAGACGCCCGTCGGCTAGAGAAATCCAAAACTTGGCTAATGACTTTATGAGGCTAGAAGTAAATGAGAAGGGAGGATTTTTGGCTTGTGTGGAGGCGAGATCTTCTTTTCTTGACAAGATTAAGGGAAAACAGTTTGATGATGAGAAACTAAGCCGAATTCGGGATATGGTGTTGCGAGGAGAGGCTAAAGAGGCAATAATTGATGAGGAAGGTGTTTTGAGGATTAAGGTAAGGGTATGTGTGCCCCGTGTTGATGATTTGATCCACACTATTCTTACAGAGGCTCATAGTTCCGGATATTCTATACATCTTGGTGCAACCAAGATGTACCGTGACCTAAAGCAACACTTTTGGTGGAGTAGAATGAAGCGCGACATTGTTGATTTTGTTGCCAAATTGTCCAAATTGTCAGCAAGTAAAGTATGAACACCACAGGCCCAAAGGAACACTTCAGATAATGCCCATTCCTGAATGGAAGTGGGAGAGAATTGCAATGGACTTCGTGGTTGGTCTTCCAAAGACATTGGGAAAGTTTGACTCTATTTGGGTAATTGTGGACATATTAACTAGGTCTGCTCACTTCATTCCGGTCAAGGTGACTTACAATGTAGAGAAGTTAGCCAAAATTTATATCTCAGAAATTGTTCGATTGCATGGAGTTCCACTCTCTATCATATCAGATAGAGGCACACAGTTTACTTCTAAGTTTTGGAGAACATTGCAAGCGGAATTAGGTACTAGGTTGGACCTTAGTACTGCATTTCACCCTCAGACCGATGGTCAGTCTGAGCGAACGATTCAGGTATTGGACGATATGCTTCGTGCATGTGTGATAGAATTTGGTTGTCATTGGGATAACTTCTTACCCTTAGCGGAGTTTTCATACAATAATAGCTATCACTCAAGTATTGATATGGCTCCATTTGAAGCATTGTATGGTAGGAGATGTAGGTCTCCCATTGGTTGGTTTGATGCATTTGAGGTTAGACCTTGGGGTACTGATCTTTTGAGGGATTCATTAGAGAAGGTGAAATCTATTCAAGAAAAGCTTTTAGCGGCCCAAGGTATATTGGACCATTTGAAGTACTTAAGCGAGTAGGGGATGTGGCTTATGAATTAGCCTTGCCTCCAATACTGTCAGGAGTGCATCCGGTATTTCATGTGTCTATGTTGAAAAGATACCATGGGGATGGAAACTACATCATTTGTTGGGATTCAATTCTGCGTGATGAGAATTTGTCCTATGAGGAGGAGCCTGTTGCCATTCTAGATAGAGAAATTCGCAAGTTGAGATCAAGGGAGATTGCACCCATCAAAGTTCAATGGAAGAATCGACCAGTTGAAGAGGCCACTTGGGAGAAGGAGGTTGATATGCAAGAAAGATACCCACACCTGTTTACAGATTCAGGTACTCCTTTTCTCCCTTGTTTTTCTTCTTGTGATCGTTTGAGGACGAACGATGGGTAAATTGGTATCTATTGTAACGACCTGTTTAGTCGTTCTAAGCAGCATATTTTATTTCTGGAAAAACTGTCTTGGTCGACGGATCCCACGACGGACCGTCATGGGCACGACGGACCGTCGAGGGGGTCTTGTTCTAAAACACTTAGAATTCTAAAATTTGGGTAATGAAATCGACTCTCTAAACTTCGTGACGGAATGGCAGGACGGACCATCGCAGGCACGACGGACCGTCACACATCTTCCACAGAAATTAACTCTATGAACTTTGTGACGGACCTGCAGGACGGACCGTCACAGCCATGACGGACCGTCACAGGCTGCGTAACCCAGACTGGGTCGGATTTGTGTTAAATGTTTTAAGGGGCGTTTTGGACTATTCCTGTTTATAATTAAAAAGTTAGTGGGTTAATATTAATAATTCAATTACTTGGGGGTTAAAAGACATAACCTTGAATTAATTAGTGGGTTATTTTATCATCTTTTATACTTAATTATATGACAATTAGGGTAAAAGAAAGAGGGTTTGAATAAGAAAAATAGAAAGAACAAAGAGAGGAAGAATCGATCGAGAGAGAGGAACGAAAAGGATAGCAAAGCTTTGGGGAATTTGCTTGCTTGATTACGAATCTTCGGTGGAGGTAGGTTATGGTTTATGCTATTTGTAGTAAACTCTTTATAGCGAATGATATGTGTTGGGTAGTATTATAAAACCTTCTATATTCTTAATTGTGTGCTTACATGATGTAATTATATAATTTTGATGAATTAGCATGATGAGGCTATTGAATCTTGAATCCTAAATTTACTTTGTTAATGATGATGCCTTGGTATAAAAGAAGGCTTGATGAACTAAAGAATGAGAATGATGATGCCTTGGTATAAAAGAAGGCTTGATGAATTAAAGTAATGAGATTAGAGGATCGGGTGTCACGTTCCGACACCAGGATAGTATATGGATCGGGTGCCACGTTCCGGTACCAGGATAGTATATGGATCGGAGTGTCACATTCCGACACCAGGATAGTATATGGATCTGAATGTCACGTTCCGACACCAGGATAGTATATGGATCGGAGTGTCACGTTCCGACACTAGGATAGTATATGGATCGGGTGCCACGTTCCGGTACCAGGATAGTATATGGATCGGCGTGTCACGTTCTGACACCAGCATAGTATATGGATCGGAGTGTCACGTTCCGACACCAGGATAGTAGTAGTGGAGCGGAGTGTCACATACCGACACAAGAGGATTAAAGATAACGAATCTCGAATTATGATAATATACTAAATCTTAAAGAACTTATTCCCAAATGAGTATGATGGGGAGGCGTGAGTCCTCATTGATGTGCTTGGTGTTGTGACCAAGAGTTATGGTAATTGTAAATGCCGCATGTTAAGAATATTAGTTGATTTTATGTTATTATCTGATATATACTGTTTTCTATTTTGAGTTGGCCGATGATACCTACTCAGTACTTGTGCCTTGTAATGACCCCTACGTGTATTTGTTTTTCTTTGGTTAATTGTGGAGCGCAGCAAACGTACCGTCGTCTTCAACTTAACCGCAACTCTAGCCAGTCTTCATCAAGCCAGATTTCAGGGTGAGCTATTGCTTCTAGCTTGGACTGGATCTTCCTCTCATGTCTTGATGCCTTGAACTTCCGGCATGGACTAGCTTTTTATTTATTTTAGCTTCTTAGACATTCTTAGATATAGTAATTTGAGGATAGATGTTCTTGTGGTGATGACTTCCAGATTTTGGGGATAATGATTGATAAATTTTAGAAGTTATTTAATTGATTTCGTTAATGAGTTTTAAGTCTTCCGCATTGTATTTTGTTCATCATGTTTGAAATGTTGGGATTTAGATTGGTTGGTTCGCTCACATAGTAGGATAAGTGTGGGTGCCACTCGCGGCTCGTTTTGGGTCGTGACAAATACTAACTCAGAATGAAAGTCCCGATAAGTCCTAATTCTTTTGGTTGTTATGTTTTTGTTATAAGATGAGTTTGTATTGTCTCGTCTCTCATATCGTCATGCCTTCTTAATGAATTGCTTAAAAGATGAATTATTAAACTATTATGCATGCTTCACTGTGAAGATATAGTATTCACTGTAAAAACATTAAAATTTGACTAAATTTTTTTTCGAGGATGAATGGTTTCAACGTGATTAGAAATTTATATGAGCATGTCTAATGATGGATAAGTTAGTTCCTCCATAAATGGAGAAATAAGTGTGTGCTTTAAATTCTGAAAATTTGTTCTGAACATTGCCTGTGTTGCAAAATGCATACCAATGTGTGGTTGTGTTCCTTGTTAATTTGGTGCATTTATTATGAATGTTTTATACCATGATGTGATGTGCTATATGCTTCTAGTTGAGTCCTTTATGTCCTTAAAAGTGTTTAGTGTCATTCGAGGATGAATTTTGTTCCAAGTAGGAGAGAATGTAATGTCCCTAAAACGACCTAGGTGAAAATAGATACAAGCATGTGTGTGAGGAAGTTTTTAAGTCCTTAAATGGTTAATTATGTTGTTAATAGGAAGTGTGTGAAGTTTGGTTGAGTTTTGAAGTCAAACGTCAAGGGACGTCCAATGACGTTCAACGACTAGACGTCTATGTGCTTATGTGAGTTCTTGTGTGCGTTGGCATGTTTAGTGAGTTTTTTGGAGTCCTTATTGATGGTGGAAGTTAATAAGACCTAGGTGATCATATATAGGGGTTTAATGTCCCGGTACGACTCCTCCTAGGACCCACAAGGGGCCTTAGAAGAAGACCCCAATGTTTAGGAAGAAACTGCAAGACTGCCCAAAACCAGCCTCAAATGACGGAGGCAATCGACACCCCATAGGTCAATTGATGCCTTGTAGTTTAGGGCGTAGGTTGGGACTTGGTCTAGGGAGCTTTAGATCCAAAATGTTGAGCTTATGACCCAAACCATGGACCAACAGGACGGTGTGTAGGTGGGTCTACGAGGCGTCGATTGGAGTCGTCGATGGCTACTGTTAAAAAGCTTTCAAGGACAAGGCTAGGCTTGGGGTGTTTTAGTAAATTCACCCCAAGTCTTGTATGAACCAAGGATTATATTTTATGGCCTTTAAGGTATTTTAAGTTGGTTTATAGTCCTACACCTATACAAGACTTAATTTCAAATATTCAAAACCCCTTCCTTAAGAAAGAACTCTCTCCAACTCCATAGAAGCTAGACTTCAAGAAAGGCTTAGAAGGGAATGTTTTGGACGTTTTATTCATCAAAATTTCATGTCTTTGTTCTTATTGAGGTATGGATCCTTCAAATCATTCATTCAAAAAGTTATTCCAATGAGTTCTTCAAAAAGGGTTTTAAACCCTAAAATCTTCTATCTTTGACTCTTAGCATGGTTCTTTGCATGAAAACATTTTAAGGACACAAATATGTTTTTATAGTGTTAGTTGGTGATATTTATGTTAAAACTTCAATGAGACAATGTTTATGCGTGTTATAAACCTTTAGCATATGAAACGGGTTTAATGAACATGATTTTAGAACTATGGTTTCTTTATGGTTATATTGTGATTAGATATTGCCTTAAGGGCTATTTTATGATGAATTATTGGATAAATGGAGAATAGGTGGTGAAATCTTGCGTGAATGGTAAGTTGGTTATATTGTTTAGTTCTTATTATGAAATATTCTTGAGTGTTATGGTCCACCTTTGTCTAGAGTGTTTATTTGAAGTATATGGATATATGTATAAATGTGTGTCTTGTGAATTGGCGTTGAAGGCATAGTATGTGAAGTGAAGTGATGATTATGAAGTTGATACATGATGTGTGTTAGAAAGTTAAAAGGTGTACCTTGATGATATCATGTCTAAACAAAACATGTGTATGTGAAGCATGATAGTGTGATAAGCATGATAATGTGTGAATTATGATGAATGGAGGTGTAAGCATTTTTAGAAGTCAATGTTATAAAAATGGTGGTTATGTGAAAGGTGTGCTCACATGTACTCACATATACACACTTTGAATGAATGAATGGAGTTAATGAATGTGAATGGGGGATTCTATGGTGGACACTCTTCGTGAGTAGAGATGAAGTGTCTAGACCATCCTTTCTATTCCTATAGTAACAAGAAGGGGAGTTTTGGGGTGGACACTCTTCGTGAGTTGAGATGGAGTGTTTAGTATGAACCTTCCCATTCCCAAGAGCATTCTAACATAGGTTAGAGGATGGAGACTCTTAATGAGTTGAGTTGTTGTGTCTAATAGTTATCCCTTGACCTTTAGTAATGAATGTGTACGACTCCGTGGGAAGTTACACTTAGCACCGAGAGGATTTGAAGAAGGGGTGGTCACACTTCGTGAGTTGAGATGTTGTAACCAAAGTTTCTCTTGAGATGAGTACTCCTCGTTAGTAGAGAATGAGTTACTTAGAAGCACTATACTCATCCCTTAACTATGCGCCCGCATAGGAGTTGCTAATGGAGAATCCATGTAAAGGCTTAAGAAACCTAGGCAAGTGGGGATCCCTCATCCGGTAGGAGTTAATACCGGGATTTCGTGTCTACCTCTCATGATCTATGTTAGTTAAAGCTAGCCCCCCCAAAAGTAAGTAATGAACTAGGTCTTCTAAAGGGTGTAGTACTTAGGGTAGGTGGTGGTGTGAGACGCTATCTACGCATTGCACAAGTAGACATTTTGGAAGGAGTCTTAGTGAGTCTTTATATGAATGTCTGAGTTGGTCTTTATGCAATTTAAATGAAATTATGTGATTTAGTGTCTTTGATGTCGAGTGTGGGCTTGTTACCCGTGTGAAGTAAGCCTATGGTCGGTAGTCTTGAGGATCACTTAGCTGTGTATTGAAGGGTTTGTATGGACAGTTTCTTCATGTCTTACCTTAGTGAGTGTTAAGACAACTTAGGATAGGGAAACTTTAAGGGAAATAAGCTCGTTGTAAGTGGTAATGGAAATGAGTTCATTGTATGATAAAAAGAAGTAGGTTCATTGTAAGGTTTCTTGAGTGCACTGTAAAGTGTATTTAGGTTCTAAAATTATGGAAGTTCTACTTTATGTGATAAATGATGATTCATATGTTGTTTTACTTCTATATTCATGAAGGTTTTACTTAATTATCATGAAAACTTTATTTCTACTAAAATGTGCTCTTGTGCGTGTTTTTGCATAATGTTATACTTAGTACAATGTTTGTACTAACCCATCATTTTCTATACTCTATAAGTATAGGTTGGAATCAAGTGGAAGTCTAGAAGACGAGCTTGGGAAGTTGAACTCTCAAGACTCGGTATATCCTCATATATTCGAGAACATAGTCTACGTTTATTTAATTCTCTTTTAAGACTAGTATAAGACTTATTATGTACTTTCTTTCAATGAAAAGGTTCATGTCCCTAAGATATCTAAGTTGTGTCTTTAAGTTGTCTTGTGATGACGAGACTTATCCTTTATATTTATAAAAGATATTTCCTTATTATTATTAATGTCGGGAAATTTTTTAAATTTCGCATTACGCTTCATATCTTATGTAATAGACGATAGTTAAGAGGCTTGAACAAGACCTCGAAGGGTCAATTACGCCTTGTGACGACTCAAGAGTGCTCCCTTCTTCTAGGGTGTACTTACGGGTCGTGACATTCACTCCTCTTGTAGAATGAAAGAACCCATAAGATTGCCCATTTAGAAGAACAGAATAGTAATTGTTAGAAATTAACCTCTACAGCATGTCTACAAAGTTTGAAGCAAAACCCATCTTCCATACTTTCATACAAAAATATGAAACACTTTCATATGCTTTAGACATATCAAGCTTGAAAATAATGTTTGCACGTTTTCCTCTTTTGGAAATACCTATCACCAGTTAGAAGAGCATTTTCAATTATACGTAACCCTTTAACAAAACCAGATTGATTAGCGCAGATCAACTTAGGCAAAATATCCACCAATTTATCATGGATAATTTTAGACAATATTTTGTTAACAAAATTACTCAGACTAAAATGTCGAATATCTGAAAAGGATTGAACATTATTATCCTTTGGTATGAGAACTATATTGATTATGAGTAATAGAATTAGGAAGAGTGTTACCAGCAAAGAAGTCTTTCACCATTCTTATAATGTCCAACCCTACTATATCCCAACATTCTTGAAAAAATATGTCCGATAACCCGTCAGGACCACTTGAACTATCTCCATATATCTTGAGGACTGCATTTTTTACCTCTTCACTATTAGGAATGACTCCTAAAGCTACATTTGCCTCCTCAGTGATAGATTCTGAAATGTGAGATAAAAGAGAAAAGGAAGAGGCATTCTTGCTGAAATTGTTTCTAAAAATGATCAATGGCCTCTACAACAATATCTCTTTCTTCTTCTAACCAAATACCTTTAGAATTCTGTATCCTATTCACCTTCATCTTTCATCTTCTCCCCTCCACTACACTTTGAAAAATCTAGTGTTTCTATCCCAATTTTCAAACCACTCATATCTAGATTTTTGTTGCCGGAAGATTTCTTCAAGACTAAGATACTTATAATACTCTACTTTAGCTCTTTGCATAATAGCTCTAGTTTTACTTGTTGAAACTCTTCAAAAGGTTTCTCCTTAATTTTTGCTGTCTCCTCCCTAATGATAAGTTGTTGAAAAATGTCTCCAAAAGTCTCTCTACTCCACACAGTGAGTGCTTTTTTAATATTCTTGATCATTTTCTTAAAATCTTAAAAGGTTTTAGTGGCATCCCAATTCAATCTAATAACTTCCTTAAAGACTCATGTAAGAGAAACAGTTCTGGAACTCTCCATTGATAAAAATTCTATCAAGTCTTTCAAATATTCAATCATTCCCAGCCCTTCCATTCCACCAAGTAAAAGGCCTTCCTTTAAATTGTACTTGGGCTAGATCACATGATTCAATGCAAGTCATAAAATCTTCACAATGTGCATCCACCATGGGAAGTCCCCCTATCTTCTCTTTTAAATTAAGCACGACATTAAAGTCGCCTCCTATAATCCAAGGTTTATCCATCCCATTAGAGATAGGAACTAGATCATCCCATAGCCCCAACCTCAGTGAACTATCAAACTTAGCATACACAATGTTAACATAAAAATTAACAGATAACGACTAATTCTACAACAAAATAGTGAGTTATTGCTCTGGGCTTCTCTTGACAGTAAGTTCATAGACTTGATTTGAAAAAATCCAAATCTTTCCATTAATGTTGTGATTACCCTCATACATTTTCAATCTTCTTTTATATCTGTTGATATGATTCACCGGATATAAAGGCTCCAACAAAGCCACAAAAGCAAAATTATGATACTTGTGCAACATCTGCACTCTCTAGTATGAGTTTTGTGACCTTACCGACCTAATATTAGATATTAATGCTTTCATTGACTACTGAATTTTTGGGAAGTCACGTGTCTATTTTGTTGGACTCTATCTGGTTGAGCATTCTTGTAAGATCCCCAAAATTAGTTAGGGTGTATAGAGAATAACATGTTATTCTTAATTTTATATGGTCCTAAAATGACTTATAATATGGTATTAAGGCAGTGTGTAGAGTTTGAGGTGATTTGGAAGACAAACGTCAAGGGACGACCAAAACGTTCGACGACTAGTTACCTATGTGTCTATACATGATTATATTTGTATGTCATGATCTTATTAAGTATTAAAATGAGTTTTTATGATTTTATAGTCAGCATATGGAGTTTCGTGAAGTTTGGAGGTCAAATGTCCAAGAACGTCCAAGACGTTCGAAAGTTAGCCCTTGAGACGTTCAAGAATGTCTTGATGGGTCCTAGCATGTTTGGAAATCTTTTATGTGTGAATTTTGGGTAAAAATGGCATGGGAGTCTAAAAATTTTCAAGGTTTGTATTCACGTTGGAAACATCTGGGTACAACTTCTCAAGGGCCTTGCAAAAGGGCCCACAAGAAAGACCTAAGGGCTGTCGAGACATTGCCTTGGCAATGTCAATCGACGAGCCAAAAGATGCCCCGTTGGTGGAATGACACCCCGTCGATAGTAAATTTTACTGGGGAGGTCTTGGACACATGACAGCCTCAGACCCACCCAATTAACGGAGGTCAAAGAATGGCCCTTCGATAGACCAACGCGCCGTCTTTGGGTCCGTCGATGCAGACTGGTGCATCATTGCCGGCGCACTGTTCCATTAAAGGGGTGAATGAGAAACTTACACTATGTCCTAGACTGACTCTAGTTGATTTATTTAGTGATTTGTGGGTCTATTTAATGTATCAAACACGTGAACAACCCATTCCCAATCCCTTCTACACAAAATAGACTTTTCCTCCAAAAACTTCTCAAGTAGAAACCTCCATTGTTGGTGAAGCTCAAGAACAACTTGGAGCTTGGATTCATATGGTTCCTTCATCAAGTTTTAGAGTTTTTTCATGTAGATAAATGTATGGTTAACCTTCATCTCTAATTAACCTTTCACTTAGAGAGTTAATCTCAATGTTTTTAAAGAAAGTTACATGATCAAATCCAATCTTCTTCAATCTAACCATGTGTTCTTTCTAAAAACGTTTTTAATGGTTAAATCATGATGAATTTATGTTAATGTATTGGTTTTAACTTGAATTTTAATCCCAATTGCATTATTAACCCATGTCCCTTCCCAGAATTGATTTAGCCCTTGCATGGGCATTATGATTGTGACTTGTTATCGATTGAAATGTGATTCTATTACGTTGAATTGTCTATATATACTTTCATATTTGTGAATTGATGATGAATTAATGATGAATGATCCACGAGGATTAATGTATGAAGATTTGAGAGTGCTTAGTCTAATTATTAATGAGATCTCTGTAATGTTGGTCTTTAATTGTATATAACTGGAATTTGATTATGTTGAGAGTCTTGTAGCTATTGGTTTGGGTTAATATCATGATTGAATTATAAGTATAAATCGTGTATGATCAAGGTGAAGAAGGATTGATATGAGTTGATATAAGTTCTTCTAGTCTATCAAGTAGTAAGTGTTGATCTTGATGTGGGATAGTCGTTATATGACTCGATCATGGTGAATTGTACTTATCTACTGCCTATACGTATAATGTGATGATAATTAGGTATAGTTGATCTAATATGAGTAGATAACTATGGAATTGGAAAAGATCGATTTAGATTCTTTTAGCTTGTAAAGTGATGTTAGGGTAGACGAAGCATGATTTCATTTAAGTAATGACCTCTTTAGCTACTTCCCTACAGGTGTATTGTTGATAAATTTTTATTGATGATCAATGCAAGTTAATTGGGTTACAGATCTATGTTCTTCTACTTTCTAGTATATATGTGATGTATTAGATTATAAGATGATCTTGTAGAGACTTGTACATGATTTCTTTAATGATTATGGTACTTTCTCTACTGGCCTATACTTGAATTATTTATGAAATAATAGTAATTGTCAATGATGACCAAAGTCTAAGGGATTGGTAAGAATTGCTCTACTCTTCTTTTTCTCTACTTCTTTATAATAATGTTGATGAAGCCTTGTATGGTGGTATGTTCCACTTATGGTGGCGGTGTTTATTTTATTGTCATTATATATGTGTTTACCATAGCCTTGAAGGAAAATTGGTGAATATATGGAGGAGTGGTTATGATGATCACCTTATGTATAACTTGTTCCTAATCTTCTTTTCTAGTTGTCAATTTAGGTTTTGTTACTATTGTTATGAGCATGTAAATGTTTATGTTAATATCATGTGTAGGTGATTCCATTAATAAAGTATCAAGGATTGATGACCCCTACCCATGTACCCCTATGTGAGTGTATGAATAGCTAAGGTTAGGAGTCTTAAATATAATGTGAAGATTGTCTTGCATCCTATGCTAAGTTGTGTTGTGTGATCTATGCTTGAATGTGTGTTGTTGTCCTAAGAGGAAGGTGGATGCCTCAATACGTTGTTGATAGACATTATGTGATCATATTGACCAATGTACACACACCTTCACTTTACATGCATGCTTACAAGTAGTGTAGGTCATGGTGTCTAAATGAAATGTAGTTCTCATATTCACTAGTGTCTACTACTGTGCATGTTAAGATTATGTCTCTGAAAGTATTATATGTGTTTCCTTAACTAGGATGACTTGATAGGTGTACTAGTATGGGCAAGGTTATGTGATTTTGCCTATGCATTACAAATATGTGCCTTGATAGGATAATTTCTAGTTTTGGTTTCTATGTGCATGAATATGAATGTATGAACATGTGTGACCTTAATGTGTTATGTGAAAGGAATCCTCACACATATGTATACACACACATGAATGATGATCTAGTCAATAGAGGAGTCTTGTTTCTTACCCTTTCTAGCAACCTTTACTACATTGAATCTACTCCTCCTTGGATTCTGATAAAGGTAGAGCGCGTTCCTCCTAACAAACTTCAATATTTGTCTCTACAATCTTGTGAGTAGGAATATCATGCAATGTTGAGTTAGGAGAGTCAGTGTGCACCATCACTACTAAAGATTCATCTATTTAATTGGCGTGGGAACTATGGTCACTACTTTATTGTTGCTAATATCATCATCATCACACAATTGTTCATCCTTTTTCCTTTCTACTATATCTGGACCTCGTCAGAATCTCTCACATGTTGATCTGCAGATTGAACATTCTTTTGGGGAATATCATTGACATGTAAATCAGTTGTGGTTGTTTTCATCTCCACAGGAACCACCATTGTTTCATCTGGTAGCTTTTGTTTCTCCTTCTCTTTCTTTTCTATAACCCTATCAATTTCATCATCCTTGTGTTGTTTTTGTTCATGTTGAACAGACTCATCATCTCCTTTTTCCTCAAATTCTTATTGAATTGACCTACTCCTCCTCAAAGGTTTCTGCACACAGAAGACTTTCCAAAAGGACTTGGAAATCCAACCCTTTTTTGACTCATGTTCTCTCTTCACATTGTAACTGTTACCTTTTGCATTATTATTTGTACTACTGTATGCATCTTGCGAGCTTTCTTCACTAGCCAAAGCTTGAAATTTATTTGTCAACGTAGGAGGTCTATAAGAGTTATTGGTTTCTAAACATATATGGTCTGTGACCATGTTCTAGCAGCCTGGATCCCCCACAACTTTCCCACTAGAAAGAATTCTCGCTTTGCCTTTTTGTAATCATGGAACCTGCTGATCCATCTACACTTGTAAACTGTAATCTGTCTCCGTGTTTAGATGATATACCTAAGTTTCTGTAACATCTCTTAACTTCAAATAACTAAGAATAAACCAAGAAACCAAGAACATCCAATTTTGGAATAAATAGGTAAATTTGGACAATTTCTTAATTTCAAAAAAGTGAGTTTTGGTCATTTACAAAATGACCATAACTCCCAGCTGAGAAAGAGTTAGGGTGTGTTAAAAATCTCTAGGGAATATCTTTCCAACACGCTGAGTTTGTGCCTTTTCGATGTCGTATGAGGGAGATATGCCTTTCAGAAGTTGAGATGTTGGATTGAGAGAAGTCCAATTTGGATTTTAGCAAGGGTAAAGTGGTCTTTTCACCCTACTAGTCCTAATTCGTTTCATGGGTTTATTATGAGTAAAACCAAATCTCGATTCAGTTAAAGAAAAGTTGAGAACGCTTATGGCTTGGGGAGAAGAGAGAACAGAAGAGGAAGATCAAGAATTTTTAAGAATGATAAGTTTTCGCAGGTGGAATTCCTCGGGGGTGATCCCTATCGAGGTATGTGAGATATTTCTGTCTTTGGTTCATTCACCCACAGATCAATGTGTTAATTCAACAAGTTTTGTATTGATTAAATGGTGAATCTTGAAGTTCTTGATGAATAAATGTTGAAACCTTGTTGGTAGAGTTGTAGTGTACCTTTAGTGGTTTTGATTCGTGTTTCCAGGCTGTTTTACGAGTCTAATCTATTGGGTATGGAGGATATTAGTGATCCTAAGTGTTTAGGGGGAGATTCCTGGAAGTTTGGGAGGTTTAAAGTTGAAAATCAAAGAAGAAAAGTCAAAAAACCCGTCTGACCGGCCTTCAGGCGCCGCGCCTACGATAGCCCCTCAGGACAGACTCTGTCCGTCAGACTCTAGCACGTTGCTCCAGCCAGAGTGCCACAGGACAATGTTTGTCCATCAGGCTCTGGCTCCCCACACCTCTCAAAGCACAGGGTAACCTGGAATTCCCATTTCTCCCCCATCTTTTCGTACAGTTTACTAAGTGATGTACCTATAAATCCTAGTTGATTCCAACACTTTCAAGTACATCTTAACATCATGAAATCATCCATAAATTAAACATGAGATTATTATCCTTGAATCCATAATCCAATTCGAGGAAAGTTAAGATCAAAGTCAAAGAAGTTAAGGGTCAAGTCTAAAAGTTAAGAAGCACGTCAAACTGAGTTCTTAAACTTTTCAAGAGTGTTAAACAAAAATTTTTTACTTTGTTTTAAGGCTCCGGCTAGAAGTTGAGCAAAGAGCAAAGAGTGTGTTCATTTCTCAAATCTATAAGGGAACTAAGTAGTACCTAAGAGTTACATATGATTTCACATTTTGAGAAAGAATGGATATTAGATTTCCACAGCGCCTTCGGCTAGTTTTAGAAAATGGGAACTATGATTTCCAAGAGAGATCTTAAAGCTATGTTTGAGCAACTACCTCAAACTAGAGACAAAGTTGTTGTAAACACGTATGATCTAAGTATTTTGTGAGTAGTATTGAACACCGATATGGGATTCATATGAATTCAAGTCTCCATTAACCTTGTAGCCAGTATGGACTGACAAAGGGTTATCTTTTGGATGATTTCTTATTGTTTTTTATCATAGCTAAAGGATCCACTTAGTATTTCAAGTTTTATACCGACGACAAGGTATAGAGAGGGTCCTCTTGCAATGTGAGGTAAGACGTTTTACCATCGTGTAGACTCATAGCGATGGTTGTCATTCAGAGAATCTCCCACACAAACTTTATTACTTTCATATATTTATTATTGCATAACCTTTAATGAACTAAGTGTTTCCTCAGTTTTACAAGCTTCATATATAGCATATATGTGTGTACGTATGTATGTATGTATGTATGTATGTATGTATGTATATATATATATATATATATATATTATATATATATATATATATATATATATATATGTGTGTGTGTGTGTGTGTGTGTGTGTGTGTGTATTTACATACATACATATATGCTATATATATATATATATATATATATATATATATATATATATATATATATATATATATATAGCATGTGTCTTTACTACGTTATATACAGTTATGACATCTTGAATTGAGTAGAGCCAATGTAAGTTCATTCTTACTCCTTTTAAGCTTAGTAGTTGTTGTTTAACATTCCAAATCGCATGCTCATACATTCAATGTATTGATGTCAGTTGGCCTGTATCGTTTCATGATGCAGGTAACCACGATCAGCACCTAGCGCCTCGTTGATCTTGTTTGAGCATCAAGAGTTTATGGTGAGCCTCCTTGCTTTCGGATAACCCTTTCTTGCTTCCAATACTTCCTTATAGAGTGTTGAGGGGTTCGTCCCAACATTCATATTAGTAGTAGTAGAGTCTTCATAGACTAATAGATAGTAAGACAAACAGTTTTGGGTCTCTCTTTAATTTCATATATACATATATTGTTTTTGAGGCTTAAGTGCCATTTGTCCAATACTATTATTTAAAGTGTTTTACATGAGAATGTTTCCAGCTTTATATTTGAGTTAAGTCTTCTGCTGATTTATGTAAGCCAGGTGAAGGGTTTGCTCAAGGCCAGCAATGGTTGTTGGGTGTCGGCCACGTCCAGGGCGTAGACCTCGGGCTTGACAAATTTGTGATTATAGCACAGAGTTCAAGAGTCCTAGGGAGTCTATGACGCCATATCTGTATATTCTTAGTCATCGGTGTGAAGCGTGCCACATCTATGATTAGGAGGCAACATCATTTAGAAATTTCTCAATTGTTTCATACTCATTTCCTGCGTTAGAGTTTATCACTAAAAAGTTCTCTTTTAATTCATTTATGCGCGTGTTTTCGGATCATCATGCCTCAATGAAGAGAAGTCATAGGTCGTCCATCCAGAAGAAATGTTGAGGAGCTAGAGTACCTAATGCCCCTGAAGTGCAACCCAAGGGGAAGTTATTAATGATGAATTTCGTGAGGCTATTTGGATGTTGATTCAAGCTGTGACCAACCAAGTCAAGAAACAAAGAGAAGTCAACAAGAAGGGGCTGATACTTTTAGGATTCGGGAATTATTGAGGAGGAATCCCCCAAGCTTCATTGGTTCAAGCACCACTGAGAATTTGAAAAACTTTGTAGAATAGTTTTAGAAGGTATTTGATGTAATGCATGTTGTTGGTGTTGAGAGAGTTGAACTAGTTGCATACCAACTCAAGAGTGTAGCTAAGAATTGGTACGACCAGTGGAAGGAGGGCAGAGATGATGATGCATCACATGCGAGTTGGGCTTTCTTTGAAGAAGCTTTCTTGGGGCGTTTCTTTCCACGAGAACTGAAGGAATCAAAGGTGTGTGAGTTCCTTACCTTGAAAAAGGACTCCTTGAGTGTTCATGAGTATGAGTTACAGTTACCCAACTATCTCGTTATGCTTCGGAAATGGTTGAGGATATGAGAAACTTGATGAGCTTGTTTGTTGCTAGCTTGGGTCGTGCTTCAAGCAAAGAGGGTAAGGCTACAATGTTGATTGGGGACATGGACATTTCGTGATCAATGGTCTATGTATAACAAGTTGAAGAGGAGAAGCTGAGGGACAGAGAGGAGTACACGAATAAGGGTGGTTCAAGTCGACCACAATTACAGAGACAAAAGGTGAATGCACCTTCATCTGCTAGTGCACATGCTCGCAGAAACAAAATGAGTATAATGGCCAGAATTCATAGAACTTTAAGGCTAGACCATCCTAGTCCCAAGTTAGTGTGGCACAAGGAGGTAATTGGGGTCCTGCATGTGGTATGTGTGGTAGAAACCACGCTAGTAAGTGTCGTAATGGCTAACCGGGTTGTTTCAAATGCAGTCAAGAGGGGCAGTACATGAAAGTGTCCCAAGAATAATAACCGAGGTGGAAATTTGGGCAATAGAGTCCAATCTTCATCAGTTGCTCCACCATACAAGGCTGCACCTAGAGGAACCATTTCTGGCACTAACAGATGGGCAAACTGTCACTATGCATTCACTAGCCGCCAATAGCAAAAGAACTCTCCAGATGTTGTCATGGGTATGATCAAAGTCTTTAATTTTGATTCTTATGATTTGTTAGACCCAGGAGTAAGTTTATCCTTTGTAATCCTTATGTTGCAAATCAGTTTGAGATTTTTCCTGAAAAACTTTGTGAACCATTCTGTGTTTCTACACCCGTTAGGGAGTCTATTCTAGTGGAAAGAGACTATCGTGATTGTCTAATTTCCATCAATCACAAGAACAACATGGATGATCTGGTAGAATTAGATGTAGTAGATTTTGATGTCATTCTAGGTATGGAGTGACTTCATGCTTGTTATGCGTCAATAGATTGTAGAACTCGAGATGTCAAGTTTCAAATTCCTAATAGCCAGTCATAGAGTAGAGTAGCACTTTAGTAATGCATAAGGGTAGTTTCATTTCATACCTTAAGGCGAGAAAGTTAGTTTCATAGGGTTGTATATATCACTTAGTTAAAGTTAATTACAAAAGTGTTGAGGTACCCTCCCTTCAGTCAGAACCTATAATGAAAGAGAGTTTCCAGAAGTTTTTCCCAATGATCTACCAAGAGTCCCTCCCGCAAGAGAGATAGACTTCGGCATATGACATCATTCCAGATACTCGTCCTATCTCTATGCTGTCATACAGAATGGCACCAGCAGATTTAAAAGAGCTAACATAATAACTGAAAGATCTGTTAGATAAAGATTTCATTCGACCAAGTGTCTCACCTTGAAGCTCTCAAGTCTTGTTTGTAAGGAATAAAGATGGTTACCTTAGGATGTGTATATATTATAGCCAATTGAACAAGGTAATCATCAAGAATAATTATCCTCTTTAAAAAATAGATGACCTTTTCGACTAGCTTCAGGGTGCTTATTGTTTCTCAAAAATTGATCTCAAATCAGGCTATAGTCAGTTGAAAGTTAGGGAATGTAACATTTTAAAGACAACTTTTAGAACTAGATATAAGCATTACGAGTTTTTAGTTATGTCCTTTGGTTTGACAAATGCACCAGCAGAATTCAAGGATCTTATGAACAAAGTCTTCAAACCTTATTTAGATTTGTTTGTCATCATCTTTCATCGATGGCATACTAATCTATTCAAGGAATGAAGAAGATCATGCTATTCACCTAAGAATAATACTTCAGACTTTGAGTAATAAGGAGTTACATGCCAAGTTCTCCAAGTGTGAATTTTGCCATTCTTGGGCCATATTATTTCCGATAATGGGATTAGACTTGATACCCAAAAGATAGAAGCAGTTTAGAGTTGTCCTAGACCCACATCTCCAACAAATATAAGGAGTTTCTTGGGTTTAGACGGCTATTATAGGATGTTTGTGGAAGATTTTTCATCTACCTTGTCTCCTTTGACCAAGCTAACGCAGAAGACAATTAAGTTTCAATGGTCTGAAACTTGTGAGAAAAGCATTCAAGAGTTGAAAAAGAGGTTAACTACTGCTCGGTTTTAACTTTACCCGAAGGTACTCAAGGCTTTGTGGTATATTTTGATGCGTCTAGGATTGGTTTGGGTTGTGCGTTGATGCAGAATTACAAGGTTATAACTTATTCCTCCACACAGTTGAAGATTCATGAGAGGAATTATCCAACTCATGACTTAGAATTGGCTGCAGTAGTTTTTCCTTTGAAGATATGGCACGATGATATACCATGGTTTCACGGTATTATTAATACTTTTTCCTTAAATTTAGTGTGTCCAAAAGCCATTTTGTTCTAATTTTTATATAAATTTCTCCTTATCTGCAGGAAATCTGTCCAAAGATGGATGCGGAGGTTTTTGAGCGAACAAATGCAGAAGAGACCACCTACGAAGCTTGTGACGGTCCGTCATGCTTGTGACGGTCCGTAGATGGCAGCGTAGTGCAGCTGCTGAAGGAAGATGGGGAAGTCTGACCAAGTGTGCGGTTACGGAAAACGTGACGGACACTCGTAGCCATGACGGTCTGTCCTGTAGGTTTGTCATGAAGATTAGAGAAGTAGCCCCACTACCCATATTCCAAGAGTTCAAGTGTTTTGGAACAGAGACCTTCGAAGAACCGTTGTGCTCGTAACAATCCTTCATACCTGCTGTCGAGGGTAATGAAGAGAGCAACAGAAGAAATTTCATCAAGTATGGGACGACGGAGTCCATGACGGTTTGTCGTGACCACGACGATCCATCGCGATGTCCGTCGATCCAGCCGCATTTTTGACAGATTTCCAGCAAATAGAGTCCTTGTTTAATTAGGTTTTTTATTTTCTATAAATAGTTCGAAAAACCTCGTTTTTGAGGTTAGACTCTGGATTATTTGGTTAGGCCCTTGATTATTGTTAGAATTTTGATTATTTTGAGATTCTTTGAATTGATTGTTGGTGATTTTTGTTGATTAATCAAGCGAACTTTCGGATTTTACTCTTTCTCCTTGAAGTAAGTACATGAATTCTTATACCATATATTTGAATATTGTGATTATGACTATGGGTAACTAAACTCCATAACTAGGGTTGTGGGAACCATTGACAAATAATGAGGTAAAACCTAACTAAAATAACAATTCTAGAATAGTGTCTTGCATGTATTGATAATTCTTTCGCATAGAAGTCTTTCTAACGGATGGCCAACATTAGAACTCGCATTAATGCTACTTGCCGGACTAAGGAGGTAGATAATAGGAAAAGAATTATCAACATAGATTTAGTGTATACTATCTAATAGGCTAGTATTGATTGGTACGAGGTAATAACTTTGTCAAATATCGAATACGATGCTTAATATGAGGTAAAGATAAGGGTTAGGATATCAACACACATAGCCGGACCAAGGTGCGGAGTGAAATTTTCTAGACGCCGGACCAAGGATTTAGAAATACATAACTTATCACTTTGCATGCAAGATACTAGGAAAGAATTGTTATAGTTAGACTTATCAAGTTATGAACCTGTGGGGAACATGTAAACCCTAGTTATTTTGATTAATTGATTAAACTCCAATATTCGAAGCTGTTAGTTGTCTCCTTTTATTTCGCTAGTTATTTTCATTTATTTAGGAATAGAAACCCCCCCTTTTTTTTATCATTTTATGCTTTCTAAGGAAGTAACTGACTAAACAATAGTAATAATAGATTGAAGTTAAGTCTAAATTATTTTCCTCGTGGGAACGATCCCGACCTCACTAGTTGGGTTATTAACTTGACACGACCACTTTCCTTCTTATTTGAGAAGTACGTTTGAGCGTATCAAATTTTGGCGCCGCTACCGGGGAAAGTAGCTTTTAGATTAACTTAAAGTTATTACTATACTTTAGTTCATATTTTCTTGATTTTACTTTGTTTTATTGTTTTTGATTCGTGTAGAACCACCCTCCTTGTATGCCAAATACACAGAGAGGAAGAGAACCCTTGTTTCCCTACGATCACGAATTAGAGCGTACACTACGCAACATGAATAGAAACTTGGGAATTAATGATGATGATACACACCAGAACATACCAGCTCCGGTTAATGTCCATGGTCAGTTGTTACCCGATGCTCCGGGTGAACACCAACAGAGGGTACAAAATCCCGCTCCACGGCCCCAAGCATACTACAGAGGCTATGACAACATAGCAGACACCGATGGGCCACTTGTCTTGCCTCCTCTACCACCATGCCACACCTTCGTGGTAACTAGTAGCCTGATGTAAATGCTCACGGCCAGAGGTTTGATTTCAGGGATACCTTCTGAGGATTCACATGCCCATATAGCTAAGGTAAGGGCAGTGTGTAAAAGCTGTGTAGGGAGGCCTGACTTGGACTTGGATGTAATAGGGCTTAGAGTGTTTCCTCTTTCACTGATGGGAGAGGCTGCTATATGATTCACTGAGCTCCCTTAAAACTCAATTTTCACTTGGAACCAACTAAGGGATGTTTTCTTAGAACGCTACTATCCGGTCTCCAAGAAACTAAACCACAAAGATAGAGTGAACAACTTTGTGGCACTACCAGGAGAGTCCGTTAGTAGTTCTTGGGATAGATTCACCTCGTTCTTTAGAAGCGTCTCAAATCACCGTATAGATGATGAGTCACTAAAGGAATACTTCTATCGGGGACATGATGATAATAATAAAGCGGTGTTGGACACTATAGCAGGTGGATCTTATGGGGAGTGTCCTTGCTGAGATTGCTAAAAAATTAGAGAAAATCTCCCAGAATAATAAAGCTTGGAGTACTAGGAAGTCAAATACCGGGAGAAATACCTTCGCAGTGCAGTCCACTCATAACCCAGCCATAGATGAGACTCATGAAGAAATGACTCAGATGAGAACTGAGCTTGGGTTGGTACTAAAACATGTCACTGGGGGTGCAGAAAAGATAAATGATGTCAACTACTTGTCAAAACCACCGCCACAAAATGATGACTGTTATTATGAGGAGGATTCCTATGCAGTAATGAGCAGAAGGGGGGTTTCCGACCAAGTTCCCAAGGCTCTAATTAGGAGAATTGGGGCCAAGGTCACGGGAACTAAGGTCGGAACTATGGTAACTACAACCGTGAGGGTCATTATGTCCAAGATGGAAACTACAACCGCGACAACAACTTCAACAGGGTTAACTATGGTAATAGAAATGACAGGAATGGGCCCTATGTTCCTCCTCAAAATTGTGAAGTTACTCCTAGGGATGGTGGAGGTATTATGGCGCAAGTTGAGGATATGTTGCATAAAGTGATGAGGAGGTTCGATGCTAGTGATGTGCATAATAAAGAGTTGAGGAATGATTTAGCGGGTATTGGGCAAAAAGTCGATACACATGCAATATCGATTAAGCAACTTGAGTTACAATTGTCCCAATTATCTGCGACTGTGAACACACGGCAACCGGGCACTCATCCTAGCAGCACTGTCCAAAATCCAAAAATTATGGACATTGTATGGCAATCACTACTCGCGGAGGCAAGCACACCATTTACCCACCTATGCCAACTAATTAGAAAAAGGTGACAAAAGATACTGATAATGTGGTAGATATTAATGGTGAAGTAGCGGATAACACTGCAAAAGATGATGAAGTTCCTAAAAAGGTAACTCCCATGCCTAGGCCACCACCCCCGTTTCCTCAAAGATTATTGAAAATGACCGAGGATGGTAAATATCGGCATTTTATAACAATGTTGAAACAAATTTCTATCATTGTCCCTTTGGTAGAAGCTTTACAACAAATGCCCAGTTACGCCAAGTTTATGAAAGATCTGGTTACAAAGAAAAGATCGGTCACTTTTGAGGATGATGATAGAATGCAACACTATAGTGCTATTGCTAGTAGATCTCTGGTACAAAAGAAAGAAGATTCGGGTGCGTTCACTATTCCTTGTACAATCGGGCTATTACATTTTGTGAAAGCATTATGTGATCTGGGGGCAAGCATAAATCTCATGCCCCTCTCGATTTACAAGAAGTTGGGTTTGGGTGACCCAAAGCCCACTGCGATGCGGCTACTGATGGATGATCGAACAGTGAAAAGGCCTATAGGGATACTACATGATGTGCTAGTAAAAGTGGAGTCATTCATATTTCCGGCAGATTTTGTTATTCTTGATTGTGAAGTCGATTTTGAAGTGCCTATTATTCTTGAGAGGCCATTCCTTGCTACAGGTAGAGCCTTAGTTGATATGGAAAAGGGGCAGATGAAATTTTGGTTGAACAATGAGGAAGTGACCTTTAACATTTGTAGGTCCATGAGGCAGAGTGGTGAGATCCAATAGGTATCTTCTCTAGCCTACAACATTGCTGAGACATCTGAGACACAAATAGAAGAACTTCTACGTGTAGAAGAATTAGCGGCTGTGATAATGAATTTTGATAGCGATTGCATTGAAGAGTATGAGTCATTAGTCGCGGCTCTTAATCGAGGTGATGTTCGGTTTAAACCGAAGAAATATGAGTTAGATATGAAGAATCGCGAGTCCCCACCCGCGAAACCATCTATAGAGGAGGATCCAAAGTTAGAACTAAAAGCTCTCCCACCTCATCTCAGGTATAAATTCTTAGGAAATGGTGACACTTTGCCGATAATCATTGCTTCAGACCCGAATGAACAACAAGTTGAGAGTTTGGTGAAAGTGCTAAAAAGGTTCAAAAGAGCTATAGGGTGGACTATTGCGGACATTATTGGGATCCTGCTGGTATTTGCTCTCATAAAATCCAACTCATGCCTGATCATAAGCCAAGTATTGAGCACCAAAGACGCTTAAATCCTCTTATGCAAGAGGTCGTGAAGAAGGAAACCATTGGATGCCGGAGTAATATATCCGATCGCCGGTAGTAGTTGGGTATGCATGTTCAGTGTGTACCTAAGAAAGGGGGAATTACTGTGGTCCCCAATGAAAAAATGAACTTTTCCAATGAGACCGGTTACTGGATTGAAGGTGTGTATTGATTACCGCAAATTAAATTCATGGACTGAAAAATACCACTTTCCTATGCCCTTCATGGATGAGATGTTGGATAGACTTGCCGGAAAAGGGTGGTACTATTTTCTTGATTGATATTCGGGGTATAATCATATTTCTATTGCACCAGAAGATCAAGAGAAAACCACTTTTGATTGTCCATATGGGACCTTTGCATTCAAAAGAATGTCGTTTGGGTTGTGTAATGCACCCGCCACATTTCAGAGATGTATTATGTCGATATTTTTCGACATGGTGGAAGATACTATAGAAGTTTTTATGGATGATTTTTCTGTGGTTGGTGATTCATTCGAGCGGTGTTTGAACAATTTATCTAAGGTCCTTAAGAGATGTGAAGACTGCAATTTAGTACTGAATTGGGAAAAATGTCATTTCATGGTGAAAGAAGGTATTGTTTTGGGTCATCTCATTTCAGAAAAGGGCATAGAGGTTGATCGAGCTAAAGTAGAGGTAATAGAGAGACTTCCCCCACCGATCTCTGTGAAAGGTGTGAGAAGCTTTCTTGGGAATGCAGGTTTTTACCGGAGATTTATCAAAGACTTTTCAAAGATTGCACATCCATTGTGCAAACTGCTGGAGAAAGATTGTAAATTTTGTTTTGATGAATTGATGAATCCTGTCTTAAAGCATTCAGTGAGCTAAAAGAAAAATTGGTGTCTGCACCTATCATTATTTCTCCGGATTGGAACAGTCCATTTACTATGCTAGTAAAGCCCTAAATGAAGCTCAGACGAACTACACAGTGACTGAGCAAGAACTCCTTGCAGTAGTATTTGCTTTTGAGAAATTCCACTCCTATTTGCTAGGTACTAGAGTTATAGTGCATACTGACCACCCAGCATTGAGATATTTGATGGCAAAGAAGGATACGAAACCTAGGTTGATTCATTGGGTATTACTGCTATAAGAATTTAACTTTGAAGTGATGGATAGAAAAGGAACTGAAAAACAAGTTGCTGATCACTTGTCCCATCTAGAGGATGAAGCTATGAGAGAGTTGGGGGATAAGACTGACATTGATTATACTTTCCCCGATGAGCATGTATTGGCTGCTTCACAAGACTTGATTCCATGGTTCGCAGATTTTGCGAACTATCTAGCTAGTGATATTGTTCCATCAGACTTGTCCTTTCACCAAAGAAAAAATTCATGTACGATGTGAAGAAGTTCTTTTGGGATGAACCATACTTATATAGGAGTTGTGCCGATGGGCTTATTCGGCGTTGTGTGCCAGAATGTGAGATGTTGAGTGTGTTGGAAGCATGCCATTCCTCACCCGTTGGTGTACATCACAGCGGTATCCGAACCGCTCATAAGATATTACAATGTGGTTACTATTGGCCAACTCTTCATCAAGATTCTCATGAGTTTTCCAAAGCATGTGATCGATGCCAATGAGATGGTGGCATTTTAAGAAAGTAAGAGCTCCCTTTAAACCCTATTATTGTGATTGAGTTATTTGATATTTGGGGTATTGACTTTATGGGCCCTTTTGTGAATTCTCATGGAATTAAGTAAATTCTAGTAGCGATTGATTATGTATCTCAATGGGGCGAAGCCATCGCCCTCGCAAACAATGAAAGGAAGATTGTCACTGCATTCTTAAAAAGGAATATATTCTCTCGTTTTGGCACCCCAAGGGCAATTATTAGTGATGGGGGCTCCCACTTCTGCAACAGATTGTTCAAGGGGTTATTGGAGAAATATGGGGTTCGCCATAATGTGGCCACTCCTTACCACCCTCAAACTAGTGGGAAAGTTGAAGTTTCGAATCGGGAGATCAACAGATATTATCAAAAAAGTGAACGTTAGTAGTACGGATTGGTCAAGGAGGCTTGATGATGCCCTTTGGGCCTACCGGACAGCGTATAAGACTCCCATAGGTATGTCTCCATACCAACTTGTATATGGGAAAGCTTGTCATCTTCCAGTTGAGTTAGAGCATAAAGCCATGTGGGCTATGAAAAAGTTGAAAATGGATTGGAGCGAAGCTGCAGAACAACGGTTAACTGGGTTGAATGAACTCGATGAATTTCGCCTGAAAGCTTATGAAAGCTCAGCCCTATACAAATAAAAGATGAAGAACTACCATGACAAAAAATTGAAAAACGAGAGTTTATGGTCGGGGATTTGGTGCTTTTATTCAATTCTAGGTTGCGCTTGTTTCCGGGCAAGCTCAAGTCATAATGGACTGGTCCTTACTTGGTTACCCAACTATTCCCTCATTGAGCAGTTGAGTTGGAAACTAAGGAGGGTGTGCGGTTCAAGGTGAATGGACAACGCATAAAAATCTATCTCGGGCATGCTGAATCGGAGAATAAAGTGATCGAGGCATACCATCTTGATGAAGTCTGAGTAATCAAGAGTCCTCAGTCGTGCCGCGATGTTATATCAGGCGCTTGTTGGGAGGCAACCCAATACTTATAGTTTTTCTTTCTAGTAATGGTATCATTTTCTACTAATGGGTTTTTAATTTGCAGGCACATCACCATGAAATTCTGCAGAAAATTACTCTGCAGCAGTCACTGACGGATACAACGACGGACCGTTTCAACTGTGACGGACCGTCGCATGAATCGGTCGTGCCAGGTACGTCTTTCTGTTATTTTTAAACTAGGGCACACGCGACGGAACCAAGGAAGGATCGTCACATATGAGACAGACCGTGGTCGTGGATTCGTCGCGTCACTAATGAGGCATACCCAACCCGACCCGGGTGTTTTTTTTTTAAATTTCAACATTTAAAACCCCCAACCCTTCATTTCATCCCATTCCTTCACTCTTCCTGCTATTTCCCTCCCTTTTTAACTTCCAAAATCATCTCTCTCTTAAACCGATCATTTTCCCCAAATTTTCCAAAATCCTAAAAGTCCTCATCTACTAGTCGGAGAGTTGCTGTTGTGGGTGTCTTCTTGATCACCAAGTACCTTTCCCTCTTGTTTGTCACGACCCAAAATGATCTCGTGAGTGGCACCCACCCTTATCCTACTAGGTGAGCGAACCAACAAATCTAAACTCCAACATTTACCAATAGTTCAACTGTAATTAATAAAATAATGCGGAAGACCCAAAACTCTGATTTAAGGTAACTAAGTAAATAAGCTTCTAAGTTTACACTTATCATCCCCAAAATCTGGAAGTCATCACATCAAGAACATCTATCCTCAAATTACAAAGTCTAAGAATGTTTGAGAAAATAAAATAAGTAAGAAGATGGTCCATGTCCGAAATTCAAAGACATCAAGACGTGAAGAAGAGAATTTTTCAGCACGAGCTAGGAATAATAGCTCACCCCGAACTCTGATATGCTGAAGACTGGTTAGAACTGAGGGCGAGTCGAAGACGATGGCACACTTGCTGCACTCCACAAAATAACAAAGAATAAAATACAAGTAGGGGGTCAGTACAAGGAACACGTACTGAGTAGGTATCATCGGCCAACTCAAAATAGAAAACAATATATACAGAATAATAATATACAGTCAACCACAATACTTAACAGATGACAAACAACAAATACATAAGTCATTAACAACAAACCATAATAGGTACATCATCAATCACAATATCAAGCACATCTTTGAGGACTCATGCCTCCACACCATACTCATTTGGGAAAATATTTCTTTCTTTGAATTTGAGTAAAATAATATAATTCAAGCTTCTTTTCATTTAAAAATACCGTGTCGGAACGTGACACTCCGATCCAAAATACCGTGTCGGAACGTGACACTCCGATCCAAAAATACCGTGTCGGAACGTGACACTCCGATCCAAAAATACCGTGTCGGAACGTGACACTCCGATCCAAAAATACCGTGTCGGAACGTGACACTCCGATCCAAAAATACCGTGTCGGAACGTGACACTCCGATCCAAAAATACCGTGTCGGAACGTGACACTCCGATCCAAAAATACCGTGTCGGAACGTGACACTCCGATCCAAAAATACCGTGTCGGAACGTGACACTCCGATCCAAAAATACCGTGTCGGAACGTGACACTCCGATCCAAAAATACCGTGTCGGAACGTGACACTCCGATCCAAAATGTATTTAATTTATTAAAATTGTTTTCAAATCATTTTATTTCCATCAAGCCTTCTTTATTCAAGGCATCACTTCAAAAGAGAGTTTTCAAGAATAAAATTTAATAGTCTCAATATTTTAGGCAAACCACAAACCACACAATCATAATATACAACCACAAAATCAAGTAATATGAGACTTTACAATATCATCCAACACATATTAATCGCTATTTAGAGTATATCTATCACATAGAAATAAACCATAACCTACCTCCACCGAAGAACCGAAATCAAGCAAGCTACCTCTCCAAAGCCTTTGTCTTTCTTATTGCCTAAGAACCCTTTCAATCCGAAGTCCAAAATGCTTGTTCTCCTCTCCCTTTCACGTTTTTCCCTCACTGCCTCTCAGTTGATTAGTTCTTTCTTCTCTCAACTAAAGACTCCCTTCTTTATTTATAATGCAAGACTATAAATAAAAAAAATTGTAAAAGAAATCCTCCATTAGCCTAAAGTTACCTCCATTAACTCCGACTAACTCCATTATAAAAGTTACTCCACTAATTAATTTCATAATTAAAGTTACTCCACTAATTAAAGAAATAATAAATAAATACCCCATTAACTAAAGAGATAATAAAAAAATTACCCATAAAAACAAATAAATAGTGGAAGCTGACATCGTGTGGGGTTACGTAGCGTGTGATGATCCGTCGCATCTAGTAAATATTTATCAGAATAATTCTACTTCTCAAACTGACTAAATGGGTTGTTACAATAGATACCAATTTACCCATCGTTCGTCCTCGAACGATCACAGCAAGAAAAGTGGAGGGCGAGAAAGAATACCTGGATTAGTAAAAAGATGTGGATATCTTTCTTTCACATCGACCTCACTCTCCCATGTGGAATCTTCAACTGGCCGATCCTTCCACTGAACCTTGATAGATGCAATCTCCTTTGATCGCAACTTGCGGACCTCCTTATCTAGAATAGCAATAAGCTGTTCTTCATAAGACAGATTCTTATCAAGAAGAATTGAATCCCAACGAATAATATAATTTTCATCACCATGGTATTTCTTCAGCATAGACACATGAAATACTGGGTGCACTCCTGACAACCCTGGAGGCAATGCCAATTCATAGGCCACATCCCCCACGCGCTTCAGAACTTCGAATGGACCAATATACCTTGGACTAAGCTTACCTCGTTTACCAAACCGCATCACACTTTTCATGGGTGAAACCTTTAGCAAAACTTGTTCACCCTCCATAAAATCCAAGTCCCTAACCTTTCGATCTACATATTCTTTCTGCCTATTCTGAGCTGCTAGCAGCTTTCCCTGAATGAATTTTACTTTATCCAACGATTCCCTCAACAGATCGGTACCCCAAGGTGTCACTTCAAATGCGTCAAACCAACCAATGGGATACCTACATCTCCTCCCATACAGTGCCTCAAATGGGGCCATATCAATACTTGAGTGATAGCTATTATTGTATGAAAATTCTGCTAAGAACTAAACTATTTTCAATAACCACCAAGTTAATCGTATTCGCATCCTCAACATGTTCTCAAGGACCCTGGCACAACCATTTGGTGGAATCTTTTCTCACATAACCATGATAAAATCTCAAAACTAATACGGGATATAATTAGTGGTGAACTTGAAACAACCACCGCACACTCATAGCGCACATACCATCATAAATTTTGTCAATATTTTCTTCTCACAACATAAACTTTTCACGAGCTTAGTACTCCTCAATGGAGATTCAAACTTATCTAACCCTTTTTTTTTTTCCATATCAAACATCTTCATTCATCTGACTCTATCTCTTTGATTTTCTAGCTACCCACAATCACCAATTTAGTCCCTATTATAATTGCACACATACTTACTTTATCGAACCCTACATCCACTGAAGTCGACACTTTTAGTACTAACAGAACATCATAACCATATTGATCATCTGCCTTACTCCCAAACCACCATTAGTATCAAAGTATTCTTATAAAATATATGTTCAAACTATGACTATCTCTCTTTCTATTTAAGCATTTCATGACAATTACGAGTTTCAAACAAGGCTACTAACATTATTTTAAATTTGATAGTACCTTTCCATCATAATAAACTACTAAATCAAATCCCAATTCAACCTCACACCACTTCCCCATATCATGCTTTAGCTACCCTTCTAAACCATCACATACCTCATGCCAACACTTAGGAAGTTTCTTGGTCATTCAAATTATTATGTATCCTATTAGCTCATAACCTCTATTCACCATTAAATATCTATGTAACACATCATAATATTCTATGTAATCCCATCAATAGAGTAGTATTATTCCAACTCTAAATTCTTAATAACCATGTAGAATTATATTACACCTTATGCATCATTCTTAAGTCATCTATCCAAATTTGAGCAATCTAACCCCATGTAAAATACAAAATTCTTCGTGCCTCATTGGTTACAATCAAAATCATAACTCAATCTTTATAAAAGTCGATGATAAATTCTAGTAAGTCTATATCGAACTACTTCACATCTCACAGTCATATCTCAACTCATAGGCAAAAATCAACCTTAGATACTCGCAAGTTTTTATCACCATACAAAATTTATTTGACCAATAATTTTGTATTCTATAATTTGCATTTCCGTCACCATCCATCACTTACTCCTATTACCATCATGCATTTTGTAAGCCCTTTTTCATCACCACAAAGTCAATTTTTTTTTTTTTTAATTATTATTATTTTTTTTTTGACATGACACCTTAAACTCAGATATAGTAATCAAAATGAAGGGACTAATAAATTTTATTTTCACTTTCTTACTAAAATCTTCATTTTGGTTCACCCAAAGTATACTCACTCGGATTTTCTTTCCCTATAAGTTTGTCATGCTAGTATCAATCTACCTTTGAAGATACATTGCACAGCTTAAGTTAAGTTACTATCTGTACCAAAGATCCACCACTAAAATTTTTTAAAATAAATAAATAATAAATAATGCTCAATCCAAGCGCTCGTAGTAATAAAATAGTTGATTTCTCAAATGTAAAGGCAACACCGAATCTTATTATCTAAACATGACGCACCACTAATAACTCTTTAAGCAGTTAGTATTCTCACTTGACAATCGATGTATTTGTTTTCACGTAACATTAGTACCGTCAAAGGTCGTTAAATTCATTACTAGAACACATCATATTTATCGAGAATATCGTACCCAAATAGCCCACACATTTTTATCCATTTAATAACTGTAAAACATTATCGAATTTATTCTTTCTCCAGCTCAAGAAATTTGTTTTACTTTTTAGATCAAGTCAATAATAAAGGCAAAACACTTCAAAACTCTAACCAAGTAAACCTTAATTCCTTCCATTAACATAACTTTAATATAATTCATATAATATACTATACTTTATATTTAATTATCAATCACAATATGTTAAATTTAAATTTATAATATGATAAAAAAAAAGTAATTATTCAAGTTGTAAGCCACGGTAACCAGTGACAGCAAACATATGATAAATGAAATTGATGGCTACCATTTTAATTCTAAAGTATCTTATGATTTTTAAATCATAACTCCTAATTATTGAATAATTAATGACCACTAATTACCTAACAATTGTCCATTCCACAATCTCACAAGACAAATACACATTGCAGTAACAACATGCAACCTCAACAATATTGACTTTAACTACTTCTTATCCAACTCAAATAATATTAAAAACAATAATATGATTTCCACCTATTCAAATATATATACATATATATCCACTACTCTTTCTCCACTATAACAAAAGAAACAATCTTATATGCATTGCAATTATATATATATCCACTATTCTTTCTCCACTATAACAAAAGAAACAATCTTATATGCATTGCAATTATATATATATCCACTATTCTTTCTCCACTATAACAAAAGAAACAATCTTATATGCATTGCAACTATATATATATCCACTATTCTTTCTCCACTATAACAAAAGAAACAATCTTATATGCATTGCAATTATATATATATCCACTATTCTTTCTCCACTATAACAAAAGAAACAATCTTATATGCATTGCAACTATATGCAACACAATCTGCCCATATAAAGTATAATAATAAATAATTCTATATTTACACTATTCATCAAATTTACATATATATATATGCGTTTTTTTTTTTTTTTTTTTTACCTTGACAATTATGTCTTCCCTTGACATTGTGCCTCCTTTTCGTTGTTCTTCTCTTCCTTTTTTTTTTCTTTGTTTAGCAAACTATTTCTTTGCCCAAATTATTATAAATAACCAATTATAAAAATAACAAAAGTGTTCCACCTTACTTCTAACCATCTGCTAAATAGAGTGAGAATGTCAGATACCAATTTGTATCACCTAGATACCAATTTGTATCACCTAGATACCAATTGGATCCAAGTAATAGCACGAAAGAAGGAATGAAAGAATGGAATTTTCCTAAAGTCTTATAGCCTCTCAAAGAAAAGTAAAGGCGTCCCCCTACCATTCCTTAAGACTCTACTAGACTCGTTCTTGTGTGATGAGACCAACGAACCTAAGGCTCTGATACCAACTTTGTCACGACCCAAAATGATCTCGTGAGTGGCACCCACCCTTATCCTACTAGGTGAGCGAACCAACAAATCTAAACTCCAACATTTACCAATAGTTCAACTGTAATTAATAAAATAATGCGGAAGACCCAAAACTCTGATTTAAGGTAACTAAGTAAATAAGCTTCTAAGTTTACACTTATCATCCCCAAAATCTGGAAGTCATCACATCAAGAACATCTATCCTCAAATTACAAAGTCTAAGAATGTTTGAGAAAATAAAATAAGTAAGAAGATGGTCCATGTCCGAAATTCAAAGACATCAAGACGTGAAGAAGAGAATTTTTCAGCACGAGCTAGGAATAATAGCTCACCCCGAACTCTGATATGCTGAAGACTGGTTAGAACTGAGGGCGAGTCGAAGACGATGGCACACTTGCTGCACTCCACAAAATAACAAAGAAGAAAATACAAGTAGGGGGTCAGTACAAGGAACACGTACTGAGTAGGTATCATCGGCCAACTCAAAATAGAAAACAATATATACAGAATAATAATATACAGTCAACCACAATACTTAACAGATGACAAACAACAAATACATAAGTCATTAACAACAACACCATAATAGGTACATCATCAATCACAATATCAAGCACATCTTTGAGGACTCATGCCTCCACACCATACTCATTTGGGAAAATAGTTTCTTTGAATTTGAGTAAAATAATATAATTCAAGCTTCTTTTCATTTAAAAATACCGTGTCGGAACGTGACACTCCGATCCAAAATACGGTGTCGGAACGTGACACTCCGATCCAAAAATACCGTGTCGGAACGTGACACTCCGATCCAAAAATACCGTGTCGGAACGTGACACTCCGATCCAAAAATACGTGTCGGAATGTGACACTCCGATCCAAAAATACCGTGTCGGAACGTGACACTCCGATCAAAAAATACCGTGTCGGAACGTGACACTCCGATCCAAAAATACCGTGTCGGAACGTGACACTCCGATCCAAAAATACCGTGTCGGAACGTGACACTCCGATCCAAAAATACCGTGTCGGAACGTGACACTCCGATCCAAAAATACTGTGTCGGAACGTGACACTCCGATCCAAAAATACCGTGTCGGAACGTGACACTCCGATCCAAAAATACCGTGTCGGAACGTGACACTCCGATCCAAAAATACCGTGTCGGAACGTGACACTCCGATCCAAAAATACCGTGTCGGAACGTGACACTCCGATCCAAAAATACCGTGTCGGAACGTGACACTCCGATCCAAAAATACCGTGTCGGAACGTGACACTCCGATCCAAAATGTATTTAATTTATTAAAACTGTTTTCAAATCATTTTATTTCCATCAAGCCTTCTTTATTCAAGGCATCACTTCAAAAGAGAGTTTTCAAGAATAAAATTTAATAGTCTCGATATTTTAGGCAAACCACAAACCACACAATCATAATATACAACCACAAAATCAAGTAATATGAGACTTTACAATATCATCCAACACATATTAATCGCTATTTAGAGTTTATCTATCACATAGAAATAAACCATAACCTACCTCCACCGAAGAACCGAAATCAAGCAAGCTACCTCTCCAAAGCCTTTGTCTTTCTTATTGCCTAAGAACCCTTTCAATCCGAAGTCCAAAATGCTTGTTCTCCTCTCCCTTGCACGTTTTTCCCTCACTGCCTCTCAGTTGATTAGTTCTTTCTTCTCTCAACTAAAGACTCCCTTCTTTATTTATAATGCAAGACTATAAATAAAAAAATTGTAAAAGAAATCCTCCATTAGCCTAAAGTTACCTCCATTAACTCCCACTAACCCCATTATAAAAGTTACTCCACTAATTAATTTCATAATTAAAGTTACTCCACTAATTAAAGAAATAATAAATAAATACCCCATTAACTAAAGAGATAATAAAAAAAATTACCCATAAAAACAAATAAATAGTGGAAGCTGACATCGTGTGGGGTTACGTAGCGTGTGATGATCCGTCGCATCTAGTAAATATTTATCAGAATAATTCTACTTCTCAAACTGACTAAATGGGTTGTTACAATAGATACCAATTTACCCATCGTTCGTCCTCGAACGATCACAGCAAGAAAAGTGGAGGGCGAGAAAGAATACCTGGATTAGTAAAAAGATGTGGATATCTTTCTTTCACATCGACCTCACTCTCTCATGTGGAATCTTCAACTGGCCGATCCTTCCACTGAACCTTGATAGATGCAATCTCCTTTGATCGCAACTTGCGGACCTCCTTATCTAGAATAGCAATAAGCTGTTCTTCATAAGACAGATTCTTATCAAGAAGAATTGAATCCCAACGAATAATATAATTTTCATCACCATGGTATTTCTTCAGCATAGACACATGAAATACTGGGTGCACTCCTGACAACCCTGGAGGCAATGCCAATTCATAGGCCACACAGATAATGATATGATCTTAGAGGCTAGGACGCCTGAGTCTGAGGCCCCTTCTGTAGAGCCTGCTGAAGACACAGTGATGCGGCCTTATTCGCCACTTTAGAGCTTCCACCACCTCCCCCTCGAGCATGCCAAGAGGTGTAGGGGTCGAGAGGAGGATGAGGCGCGAGCACAAAAGAAGGAGCGCCCTGAGATGGAGGCTGCGAGGAGAGCCTTGCTTGCTGAGGAGGAGGCGCGTCAGATGAGAGCAGAAGAGTTAGCTGCTGGGGCGTCTAGCTCCAGAACTGTGGAAATAGCGAGAGGCACTGCTGATAGTGCTTTTGATGCTGAGGAAACCACTGAGGGTGTCTAGATTACAGAGGTAGTGGGTTCCGGGGAACCGGACCCACCAGCTTGCTGATCGTCGGCGCTTTGCGCCCCAGGTTTGCTTCACCTACCACTCTAGTATTTAAATTTTTTTATGCATTGGGGACAATTGCATGTGTTTTTGTTGGGGGTGGGATAAATGGAAAGTGAGTGCTAGGGTGAAGTCTGAGTAGCCCAATTCACTATCCTTTTTTGGGGTTTTCTTGCCTGTGTTCTTTTTCCCCGAAAGACTGATTACTTTTTCCGTTGAACCGGCATGTCTATATCTTGTGTACATAGTTTAATTCTGGAGCATGATATCTAAAATCATACTCCTGATAAAATGGAAAATGATGCATGACGAGGCATAGTAATTGATAAATGTGTGTTTCTAAGAATGACGAGGTACAACACTGCATGACCCTAAGTCTAAAATTCAAACTAGGTGTCTGATAATCAAATAGAGTGATGAGATGTCAAGTAAGTGTGAGGAAGATTTGAATAATCCACTATTTGTACTAAGCTAGAACTTGCCTGGTTAGTCCTTTTAAAAGTAAGCTGTAATAGACAATTAGGAAAGGATCATAGGCCATTATTCAATATAGCCCATTTTTAGCCTAAATAAAAGAAAAACAAATGAAATTTATCCTTCTTTGATCCAGATGATTTGAGCTTAAATTAGACCTTTCTTTCTCACCCCAACTGATTTTTTATTGGGAATAATTTGTTGGAACTGGTCCCTCCTTGGACATGTGCACCTCAGCTTATGCCAAAAGCATAAATTGAGGGTAGCTAATGCAGTAAACAACCTTTTTATGGCCCTGACCCAACTTTGGGTGTTGTGTACTTTGACTCATGGCAAAGCCCTGAATTGAGGGTGGCTAATATGAGGAATGCTCTGGAAAGTGGGGTTGAAAGAATAAAGAGAGAGAAAGAACAAAAGTAAAGTGACTCAAAAATTAGTTGAAAGAAAAGTAAAAATGAAAATTAAAAAAAAATAAAAAAAAATATACAAGCAAGAAAAGAAGAGAGTCACTTACACAAATGAAGAAAAAAGGGAAAATAGCAAGGTGAAAGAATATGGGAAACTGGGCAAAATAAAATGATAGAAAATGGTATATTTAGCCGGTATGTCAAGGAGGGAAAAAAGTCACTAAAGTATACCTAAATATACCCTACCTGACCCTGAGACTATGTTACAAGCTAAGAAAGTCCTATCGTGATCCTAAGGGTTGTATAGCGAACTTAAAGCAGTGAAAATAAGGGCAAGCTTATGGCAATAGGTATGAATGAGTGTGAATTTGTTCTGAGAGTGAGTGTTGAAAAGTAACCCTTATACTCAAACTGAAATCATTGTGTCAAAAATGAGGATTTTGTTTTGAAGTGAGGACACTAGTTGCATTACAGGAAATATTACCACCTCAGTGAGAAATTGAAGAGATAGGTGTTAGTGCATGGTGAGTCTGTGTCATGGTCTGATTCCACATAATTCAAGCCTAATAGTGATAGCATGCATAAATATGATGAGATTAATCGGGATTGATAGCCAAATGATTGCAAAGGATAAAACATGGATATTATTGTACAAAGATTGTCTATTGAGTCGTAGTGCGTCGCTTGAGGATAAACAACGAATTTAAGTTGAGGGTGTTGATATACCCTGGTTTCACGGTATTATTAATACTTTTTCCTTAAGTTTAGTGTGTTCAAAAGCCTTTTTTTGCCATTTTTTATATAATTTTCTCCTTATTTGCAGAAAATCTGCCCAATGATGGATGCGGAGGTTTTTGAGCGAAGAAACGCACAAGAGACCACCTACGGAGCTTGTGACGGTTCGTCATGCTTATGACGGTCCGTAGGTGTCAGCGTAGTGCAGCTGCTGAAGGAAGATGGTGAAGTCTGACCAAGTGTGGGGTTATGAAAAACGTGACAGACCGTCGTAGCCATGACGGTTCGTCCTGCAAGTTCGTCATGAAGATCAGAGAAGTATCCCAAGTACCTATATTCCAAGAGTTCAAGCGTTTTGGAACAGAGACCCTCGACGAACTGTTGTGCTCGTAACGATCCGTCATACCTGTCGTCGAGGGTAATGAAGAGAGCAGCAGAAGAAATTCCATCAAGTATGGGACGACGGGGTCCATGACGGTCTGTTGAGACCACGACAATCCGTCGCGATGTCCGTCGATCCAACCGCGTTTTTGACAGATATCCAGCAAATAGAGTCCTTGTTTAATTAGGTTTTTATTTTCTATAAATAGTTCGAAAAACCTTGTTTTTGAGGTTAGACTTTGGATTATTTGGTTAGGCCCTTGATTGTTGTTAGATTCTTGATTATTTTGAGATTCTTTGAATTGATTGTTGGTGATTTTTGTTGATTAATCAAGCGAACTTTTGGATTTTACTCTTTCTCATTGAAGTAAGTACATGAATTCTTATACTATATATTTGAATATTGTGATTATGACTATGGGTAACTAAACTTCATAACTAGGGTTGTGGGAACCATAGGGAAATAATGAGGTAAAACCTAACTAAAATAACAATTCTAGAATAGTGTCTTGCATGTATTGATAATTCTTTCGCATAAATTTCTTTCTAACGGATGGCCAACGTTAGAACTCGCCTTAAATGCTACTTGCCGGACCAAGGAGGTAGATAATAGGAAAAGAATTATCAACATAGATTTAGTGTATACTATCTAATAGGCTAGTATTGATTGGTACGAGGTAATAACTTAGTCAAACATCGAATACGATGCTTAATATGAGGTAAAGATAAGGGTTAGGATAGAAACACACGTAGCCGGACCAAGGTGCGGAGTGAAATTTTCTAGATGTCGGACCAAGGATTTAGAAATACATAACTTATCACTTTGCATGAAAGATACTAGGAAAGAATTGTTATGGTTAGACTTATCAAGTTATGAACCTGTGGGGAACATGTAAACCCTAGTTACTTTGATTAATTGATTAAACTCCAAAATTCGAAGCTGTTAGTTGTCTCCTTTTATTTCGCTAGTTATTTTCATTTATTTAGGAATAGAAACCCCCCCTTTTTATCATTTTATGCTTTCTAAGGAAGTAATTTATTCAATAATAGTAATAATAGATTGAAGTTAAGTCTAAACTATTTTCCTCGTGGGAACGATCCCGACCTCACTAGTTGGGTTATTTACTTGACACGACCGCTTTACCTCTTATTTGAGAAGTAACTTTGAATGTATCACGCCACTACTTGTATGGTGTTCATGTCAACATATTGATTAATCACAACAGCCTCAAATATGTATTCACTCAGAAAGAACTCAATCTCAAACAGAGGAGGTGGTTAGAATTACTAAAAGATTACAACAAGATTATTCTTTACTACCCAAGTAAGACTAATCTGGTTGCTATGTTGAAGAAGGAAATAAAGAGTTAGCTAAAGATGTGCACAGAGTTGCACGTTTGGGAGTTAGACTTATGGATGACACAGAAGGAGGTATAGTGGTGATCCATGGAGCTGAGTCATCACTAGTGTCAGAAGTGAAAGAAAAGTAAGACTAAGAACTCATTTTGCTGGTTTAAAGGCGAAGATTCATAAGCAAAGACTGTTAGCTTTTGAATAAGGGGGAGATGGTGTGCTGAAGTATCAAGGTAGATTATGTGTACCGAAGGTTGATGAACTCCAAGAAAGGACCATGGAGGAAGCTCATATCTCCAAATATTCCACCCATCAATGTTCAACAAAGATATACCGCGATTTGATAGAGGTTTATTGGTTGAAAGGCATGAAGAAGAGAATTACTGAGTTTGTTGCTCAGTGCCCGAATTGCCAGTGAAAATAGAACACCAAAGTTCTGGAGGTTTGGCTCAAAATATAGAACTTTCGGAATGGAAGTGGGAGATGGTTAATATGGACTTCATCACAGGCTTGCCAAGGTCTCGCAAGTAGCATAATTCTATTTGGGTGATTGTCGATAGAACGACAAAGTCAGCCCATTTTTTTAGTAAAGACTACTATTCGGCCGAGGATTATGCTAAGTTGTAACTTCAAGAAGTGGCAAGACTTCATGGAGTTCCGGTCATTATTTCAGATAGAGGTGCGGAATTTACTGCATAATTTTGGAAATCCTTCTAGAAAGGTTTATATTTAAATGTGAACTTAAGCACTACTTTTCATCCTCAGATAGATAGGCAAGTAGAGCGTACTATTCATACCTTAGAAGATATATCAAAATCTTGTGTGATCTACTTCAAAGGGAATAGGTATGATCACATACCTCTCATCGAGTTTGCTTACAACAACAATTGCCATTTGAGAATCCAAATAACTCCATATAAGGCTCTATATGGGAGAAGATGTAGATCTCCTATTGGGTGGTTCAAAGTTGGTGAAAAAGGATTAATCGGACCATATCTAGTTCACCAAGCTATGAAGAAGGTGAAAGTGATTGAAGAGGGATTGAGAAGCTATGAAGAAGGTGAAAGTGATTGAAGAGGGATTAGAGTTTGAGGAGGACGATTGGGTGTACCTGAAAGCTTCACCCATGAAGGGGTATGAGGTTCGGTAAGAAGACGAAACTTAGCCCCCGCTATATTGTCCCTTATAGAGTCTCCAAGAGGGTTGGCAATGTAGCATATGAGTTGGAGCTGCACCAAGACATAGAAGTGGTTCATCCGATATTCCATGTATCTATGTTGAAGAAATGCTTGGTTAATTCTTCACTAATTGTACCAACTGAGAATGTTTGGATTAAGGATAGTTTATCCTGTGAGGAGTTTCCAGTTCAAATTTTGGACTCGTCAAGTTTGCAAGTTGAGAACAAAGGAAGTTGCATCAGTCAAAGTCCTTTGGAGGAATCAGTTTGTTGACGAAGCAACTTAGGAAGCTGAAGAGGATATGAAGAGGAGATATCCACATCTCTTCAAATCCGGAGAGAATGCAGATTAAGATACTAAATTCTTTTCTTAGCACTTTATAAGACTATGTGTAAGCATGTTGTTATTTGCTTTTGTTGAGAGGTGAAAGGATGTTACTACCCTTAGCTTAGTGAAAGATTTCTTATTCAAGGACGAATGTTCCTAAGGGGGAGACATTGAAACATTTTGTAACTTGAAATAACTAAGAATAAGCAAATAAACAAAGAATAATAAATTTTGGAAATATATAGGGAAATCTGGAAAATTTCCTAATTTAAAAAAGTGAGTTTTGGTCATTTTCAAACAACCATAACTCCTAGCTCTAGAAGGAGTTAGGGTGAGTTCTTTATATGGTTGAAAATACCTTTGGAAGATCTTTCCAACGACGCCACTTTTGCGCATTTTCGATGTTGCGTGAGGGATATATGCCTTTTGGAAGTTAGGTTGTTGGACTGAGGAAAGTCCAATCCGGATTTTAGTAAGGGTAGAGTGGTATTTTCACTCTACTATTTTCTAATTAGTTTTAAGGGTTTATTATGGGTAAAACCAAGTCCCAATTCAGTTTTACAAAAATTGAGAACACTTAGGACTTGAAGAGGAGAGATAAGAGAAGAGGAATATCAAGAATTCTTCAAGAACGCTAAGATTTCACTAGTGGAATTCGTCGAGGGTGATCCCTATCAAGGTATGGTGATCTTTATGTGTTTGGTTCGTTCACCCACACGCCAATGTGTTAATTCATCAAGTTTTGTATTGATTAAATGGTGAGTCTGTTCTTGATAAACAATTACTGAAATCTTGTTGGTAGAGTTGTAGTATACCTTTACTAGTTTTAATTCGTGTTTTCAGGATGTTTTACGAGTTTCAACTATTGGGTATTGAGGATATTAGTGATCCTAAGCGTTTGGGGGAAGATCGCTGAAGTTTGGAAGGTTTAGAGTAGACAATTGAACAAGAAAAGTCAGAAAACCCGCCTGACAGGCCTTGGGGCGTCGCGCCTACTAGATCCCCTCAAGACAGACTCTATCTATAAGGCTCTGGCGCCCCGCGCTAGTAAGAGCGCCCGAGGACAGTGTATGTCCTTCAAGATCTAGCACCCCGCGCCTCTCAGAGCGCCAAGGTTACTTGGAGTTCCGATTTATCCCCCATCTTTTCGTATGAGTTCCTAAGTGATGTACCTATAACTCCTAGTAGATTCCAACATTCTAAAGTACATATAAACATCATGACATCATCCATAAACATGATATCATGATCCTTGAATCCATAATCCAATTCGAGGAAAGTTAAGATCAAAGTCAAACAAGTTAAGGGTCAGGTCTAAAAGTTGTAAAGTAAGTCAAAGTGAGTTCTTAAGGTTTTAAAGAGTCTTAAAAACAGTATTAATTTGTTTTAAGGCTAAGCTACAAGTTGAGCGAAGAGTAAAGAGTTGAGTCTAAATCTCAAAAGTTATAAGGGAACTAAGTATTTCCTAGAGTTAAGTTTCAAGTAGAGCAAAGAGCGACTTCATTTCTCAAAAGTTATAAGGGAACTAAGTAGTACCTAAGAGTAACAAATGCCTTCACATTTTGATAAAGAGAGGAAGCTAGACTTCCAGAAAGCCTTTTGCTAGTTTTAGAAAATGGTAACTATGATTTTCAAGAGAGCTTTTAAAGCTAAGTTTGAGCAATTACCTCAAAACAGAGAAGTTGTTTTAAAAACATATGAGCTAAGTATTTTTGGAGTAGTATTTAGCACTAATATAGGGACGCGAGTTCATATTAACTCAAGTCTCCATAAACCATGTAGCCAGCACGGACAGATAAAGGGTCATACTTTTTAAATGATTCCTTAGTGCTTTTTAGCATAGAGTAGTGATGTACTTAGTAGTTCAGATTATATACCGACAACGAGGTATAGAGCAGTCCTCTCGCAATGTGAGGTAAAACGTTGTACCATCTCATAGGCTCATAGTGATAGTTGTCAGTTACGAATCTCCCACAGAAACTATATTACTTTCATATATCAGTAAAGTTTACTATTGCATTACCTTTAATGAACTAAATGTTTCCTCTTATTTACAAGCTTTATATATATATATATATATATATATATATATATATATATATATTATATATATATATATATATATATGTATGTATGTATGTATGTATGTATGTATGTATGTATGTATATGTAACATGTGTCTTTACTGCTTTATATTGAGTTATGACTTCTTGAGTTGAGCAGAGCCAAGGTAAGTTCATTCTTACTCCTTTCAAGCTTAGTAGTTTTTGTTTAGCATTCCAACTCGAATGCTCATACATTTAATGTACTGATGCCAGAAGCAGGTAACCAGGATCAGCATCCAGCGCCTCGTTGATCCAATTTGAGCATCCAGAGTTAGTGGTGAGCCTCCCTGCTTCCGGAGGACCCTTAATTTCTTTCAGTACTTCCTTATAGAATGTTGACAGGTTTGTTCTAACATTCATCTTAGTAGTAGTAGAGGCTTCATAGACTAATTGATATCCAGACAGATAGTTTGGGTCTCTCTTTAATTTCAGATATACATATATCCTTTTTGAGGCTTAAGTGTCATTTGGACAATACTATTATTTAAAGTGTTTTTCAGGAGAATATTTTATATTTGATTTAAGTCTTTCCCTTAGTTATGTAAGTCAGGTCAAGAGTTCGCTCAAGTTTGCAATGGTCGTTGGGTGCCGGCCACGTCCAAGGTGTAGGCTCCGTGCGTGACAACTTCCTTGTCCCTAAATTGCAGAAGGACTCTACAATTTTCCTTATTATGCCCTTGCATTTTACATTCAAAACAATACTTAGGCACATAGTCGTATTGAATATCCACCACATTTATTCTCACTTTGCCTATAGATTTATTCTCAATCTTCATGTGTACAAACTTCAGAAATATTCTTTTTAGATCAAACAACACCTTCACCTGCGCACAACTAGGTCTAGTTTTATTGAGTGTGGCTTGATCTAAATGAATAGGCTTTCCCACTGCCATTGCTAAAGAAAATAAACAGTCTTTGACAAAGAAAGTCGGGAAGACGTTAGGAAAAGAGATCCAAGCCATTGCCATAGAGGTTTATTCATTGATTTTAAACCTAGAATCATATATCAAAGTATGCATAAGATAAGAGTATTCATCTCTACATGTAAGGTAATAAGCTCCATTTGAAAATAGGTTTATAAAATCCTCCCGCAGAGATAATCGTATAAGAATAAGTTTAGTACGAAACAATCAAATCTTACAACCACCTTTTAAACCACATTGTTGAGGAATAATCTTCCTCAATTCCTCTAAATCTGTCCAGTAAAAAGTAAATTTTCCAATCACTGCAAATTGGAGGTCCTCAATTTCATTCATTATATTCACCTTTTCCTCTGTTCAAATGATTTGAGGAACTCCATCTATCATAGAAATCTCTTTTCTAAGTGAGTCAATCGATCTAGATTGACCCTTAGTTTGTGAAATAGTATTTGCATATGAAATAGTTGTAGGCAAAATAGGATTTGTTATTAGTTTCAATGTTAGGACTTGAAAATAATTAAGGAAATTCTGCATAGGAGAACTGAGGACCCACAGTCAGAGGTGGATGTCCGCCGACCAGAAGATCCATAACTCCAACAATTCTAAAGATGGATTTATCTCGGGTTTCTTACGAGTTGGAAGAAGAAAAATGAAGAAGATGTTATCTTATAAGCTTCCGCCGACTTAGGGGACCCAGTTCACTTGCCTGCTTGCGCTGCCTCGTGAAAATGTGAATATTTCTCTATTCTGAAGTCGTATTGTTGCGTTGGAAACTAGACACATAAGCCTTCCATTTATTGGGTGGTGGGACCCATAAATCATTATAGGTAGGAGAAAGCATACGAGATATTTGACCCTATTTTCTGAGAAATCTTTAAAAAAGACGATAACTTTCACTAACTTTTATTTTGCGACTTACCTTACTCCAAAACTTGATATACAACCATTGACACTTTAAAAAATATGATACATTACATCATTCTTAATTTATTACTCACCCTCTTTGTCTTTCCACGAATGTATGAGTTAATTAGACGTTTTGAGAAGTTGGGGTGTTACAATATTGGTCTTTAACGGTTCGGATTTTAGTTTAAGCAATAATAAAATACTTATAAAACAAATATATGACTTTTCTAATAAATTTGATGTGAAAACACAATAATGTAACTTTCCAAATGCTCATAAAATAGACACAATAATAATGAACATGAAAAGAAATATATAGCGTATCAGAAAGACATTAAGAGGAATAGAGTTCGTTTTTTACATTTTAAGATTTTTTATAATGTAAAATTGTGAACTCAAAGACATTGTGAGTCTGAATTGAAGACTAAACGACAAAGATAGTAACTACTAAGGTATTGAGATTTATATATATTATTTACGTACAAGTAAAAGTAGTAAATTACTACTCTTAATGTGTTATCGATTTAGCCAATAACCCAATATTAAAAACCTATATCGAATCGATAACCCAACAAATTTTAAAATAGCTCCAATAAAAAACCATATTAACCTAATAACAATAAAGAAATAACACTTTTATCAGTTTGATTTATCGGTTGTTCGATTTGTGTATACTTCTATTTTTTTCTCTTTTTTTTATTTAATAATTCTATGACATACGTTACCCTACATTTTTATAATAGCTCTATACCTAATCATTCTATTTCTCTTATAGATTTTGTCATGAGCTGTGAAAATAATATAATACGATATAATAAAATATGATATATTAAGAAATATAACTTAACAATTATCCAAACAGATGTAGCAAATAGCAATCCAACTTTATTTTTTTTTAAAAAAATAAGTTTGCAATACATAGTTGGAATTGAAAAGAATATTTTGTAGTATTCCGGAAGGTTGTGGAAATGGGCTTTTTAAATAAATAAAAAAGGAAGAGTATGTGTGTTTCTTCTTGCGTGTACAATTGACATCTGAAACGCAAAGATGGCGGTGAATCCTCAACTATTTCCGAATGGGATGCCTGTGCCTTTCGTCAATGAACTCTTCGTCTTGGCCAGAGATGGAGTCGAGTTTGAGGTCGACAAGATCCCTGGGTAACCCATTTTTTATTTTTTTTTATTGATTGTGAGTACATCTCTTCTCACTTGAAGGAAGGAAGAGGCAGAGGGATTTTGTGAGAGCTGATCTTTTTCTCACTCTCTGTAGTAGAAAACTGGCTTTGTTTGAGACTTTTTTTTTCTTTTTTATGGATTTTTCATTTCTGGTAGAAAACTCAAGTCTGGATTTATTCTCTTTAAACAACTTCCCCTCGATCACTTTGCTGAGTTGTATCCTTAGATGAGATTACAGAACGGGCTTGATTGCGCTTTTTCTCTCCCCAAAAGGAATTCTGCTGTTCTGGACTTTTTTGGTCGGTCTCTTTTTTTTTTTTTTGGTGGTTGCAGCCGACATAGAATAGAATTTATTCAAGCAGGTTGTGTCAATTGCCTTTTGAGGTTTTATATCTTCTTTGAGTACAGAGTTTTAGCTTGAGGCCCCTCAGTAGGCGACTAGTGGAGTTTCTCATGTATTGTTGTTCTACTACAAACAATACAATAAACCCATTTGTCACTATGTACATCCTTGGAGAATTTGGTGGGTGTTGTAGAATCAGCATCAACACCTACTGCATCACCTTCTCTCTTCTTTTTCTATTTACTCTCCATGTTTGTCTTAATTTTACTATTTGCTGGCAGAGTAGGAGCAGTAAAAGCAAAGGGAACAGTCTATTTGTCCAACATTCGGATGGTCTTTGTTTCAATTAAGCCTGTGGAGAACTTCATTGCATTTGACATGCCCCTGGTATGTATTAGCCATTGGTGTTTAGTTGCCATATTTTGTAACTGCCATATGCTTTACAAGTCTGATTGGCCCTGTTTGCTCTTTCTTCATCATTTTTTTAGATTACTTTATAGTAAATACAAGATTGAGACAGATGAATTTTGTTCTTATCAAATAGGCAAATGGCTTTGGTTTAGTGAACAGGTGTCTCTTTTGTTGTTATCATGAACATGTGGTCAAGAATTCGGGTGAAGCTGCTTTTGTACTACGTATCTTGTTTTCTTTGTAAATTGTCAGTACTGATAATTTGCTATTAACCTATGTTGCTTGGACCTCAAAAAATGCACCTGCACCTGTGTTGTCTTCCAGAATTGCAGCACTTTTGGAGGATGCGAGAGACTAGCATTTTTGAAGAGCCCGAGCGTCATAGAACTCAACAATTTGGGGGAGGGGGGTTTTGGGAGGTATAAAATAGAAAATGAATGGCGTGACAATAATAGCTCATGAACGATGTTAATATGTCTTAATACACCAAGAATTTATAAGAAGCTGGACACTTGCATAGCTGTAGATGCCATGTGTGTCAACTGTTAACCATTAAATAGTTTTTTATAAAGCATGACTAAGATATCATGTTGAAAATTTGCTTTAGTGCTATCTAGAAGCACTATTCTTTATTTCTTCCACTAATGATTTGCATGTGAAAAGCAAAAAAAATCAGTATTTTCCGTGAAAAGATACTTAACATTTTAATTTTATAATTGTTTATTTGTTGTAGCTTGATTCATTTTGATGTTCACAAAATACCTCATTAAGGGAACGATCTCTCCATCCCAATTAATGTAATAGTGATGGGGTACAATGTTCAAGGAAGAAAGGAGGAAGATTTTGAGACTTGTGATCTAAAATAAGTTATAGATATTTGTATGATTATAAATCATTTCATTAAGAGTTAAATAGACATCTCAAAGTTTTACCAAATATAAAAAGTCCATCCTCTTTGGGACTAACTAAAAAGAAAAGAGTGACACAAAGGGACAAACAGGTGTATTATTTACCCAATTATGATTCTGGGTGAATGCCGCCGATCGAGAAAATGAAGAATTATCACCAATTAGCTAAGCCTAAGCCTAAGCCAAATACTTTACAAAAAGAAGTGGACTAAAACTGAAGAAAGAGAATCTAATTTTTTAGAAGCACCCAAGGGTGTTAATGAAATTGGTGGAGACATGAGGTCAGTAGTTCAAATCACAGCAGCGACATAATACTAGATGATTTCTTTTTATTTGTTGTAGCCTTGGTTGGAGGTATCTAATCTAATCTAAGGAAGCAAGTAAAGTTGGTCAATGGCTCACAAGTAAAGGAATCCAAGGGATATCAAAGCCAAGGATTTTAATCAACTCAAGTCTAATCCAATGCGCCGATTAAACCTCACCAATTAATTCCAAAGTCAATTTAATTACCCTTGAAAATCAATTACCCAGTTAACACGATATCCTTGATTACCCAATAGCTATTCTCCTCAGCAGTCGTGAGCTTAACTTAGTTGATTATTTCTAATCTAACCAAGTTGCATTAAGCATATTTTAGCTTTCGGCTACAATAGTGAAGGATTATCTGTAACCTCAATAGTGGACTAGGATTAGTTGACCCTCAATCAACCCAGAGTCTTGTCAACGAATCCATGTGCAAACCTAGCTCCCTTCCCCAAGGTGAATTCTATGTCGTAGGGTAGATCACTCTCTTTGGAGAAAGGGAAAGCTACAAATCACATGATTATTCAAATAGGCAAAAGGCCCATTCATAAATAGCAACATATTATTCAATACGGAAGTCCAAGAAGTAAATCAAGACACTTTCATGAAAATTATGCCTAAAATCATGTCCTAAACCTGAGAATATGTCAATTAAACCAAACATTGATTAAAACTCTAGGAATCAAAGAAAAGTAGTAAGTTCCTGTTAGGATCTAATTCACACACACTTGAAGTTTCAAGAACACAAGTATTTCAAGAAGAAAGAGATGAGAGATCTGGAGAGAGAGAGAGAGCAATTCGTGGTAACTCCCCGTGTGAACTTCCACGGCGGTGGGTATATTTATATTAATATATCAGAGTATTTAGTTACAGAGAATACATGGAGAATAAATAGTAAAGCCTAAAATTTGGGTCGGAGGTTAAACCGCGTAAACAGCTATATATATTAATCAGGCTCCATTACCTAACAATTCTCCCACTTGGAGACTGATTCAGTCACCAAAAAAAAATTTCTCAAAAAAAAATATCTCTTCATCATCAACATCTTTACCGCACCGCAACATCTGTAGCAACAACTACAAAAGACCAACCGAGGTTTTGCATAACCCCAGTTTCCCAACATCAACACATTTCGTCAACATGTCTGCCGGGTTCTTTGCACCCTCTATCTTCTCCAAGCACATATCACCATCCTCCACTGCCCTGCGAGTGAAATGGTATCGCCTTCTGATGTGCTTTGTCTTCGAATGATAGACTGGATTTTTCACCAACTGTATGGCACTCTGGCTATCTGAATAAAGAATCTTCTCGCTCTGCTTCTTGCCCAATTCCTCAAGATAATCTGCCAGCCATATCATCTCTTTCCCAGCTTCCGCTATTGCCACATACTCAGCTTCAGTAGATGAAAGAGAAACACACTTCTGAAGCCTGGACATCCAACTCACTGCTGTTCCACCTATCGTGTAAATGTAACCGGATGTACTCTTGCTCGAGTCAACATCCCCACCAAGATCAGCATCCACAAAACCTTGTAGAGTCACCGCGCCTTTGCCAAAACAAGTGAAGTACTGGATGTACCTCTCAGATATCTCAGAAGCCACTTCACAGCTTCCCAATGCTCTTTCCCAGGGTTCGCCATGTACCTGCTAACAACTCCCACTGCATGTGCTATATCAGGTCTAGTGCAGACCATAGCATACATCAAACTACCAACTGCTGAAGCATATGGAACAAGTGCCATCTGATCACGCTCCTCGATAGTCTTGGGGGACTGCTCCTTTGACAATTAAAGTGATTTGCCAATGGAGTAGTCCTGGGTTAGCATCATTAACCCTGAATCTGCTCAGCACCTTCTCAATGTACAACTCCTGAGATAGATTTAAAGTGCCGGCAGATCTATCCCGAGAAATCTTCATCCCCAAAATCTGCTTCGCTGGACCCAAATCTTTCATCTCAAATGCTGCAGACAGCCTTGTCTTCAGATTGTTAATCTCCCTCATACTAGATCCTGCAATCAACATATCATCCACATACAACAGTAGAGAAAGACATATGAGTCAGTGTATTTCTTGAAGTAACAACAAGGATCCTTTTCAGCTTTGCAGATCCACTCTTGGTCATGAAGGAGTCAAATTTCTTGTACCACTGCCTTGGTGCTTGCTTTAGTCCATACAAGCTCCTGCTGAGCTTGCACACCATGTGTTCTTTGCCTGGAACCACAAATCCTTCCGGTTGCTGCATATAGATCTCTTTGTCTAGATCTCCATGTAAAAACGCTGTTTTTACATCCATTTGCTCTAGATGCAAATTCTCCGATGCAACAATACTCAACAGAATTCGAATAGAGGTTAACTTCACAACAGGAGAAAAGATTTCAGCATAATCAATACCTTTCCTTTGTGAATATCCTTTAACCACTAAACGAGCCTTGAACCTTCTTTTGCCATCTGGTTCAGTCTTGATTCTGAACACCCACTTGTTCAGCAACGCTCTCTTCCCTACAGGTAACTCAGTCAACACCCATGTGTCGTTTTTCTCAAGTGACCTTATCTCATCATCCATGGCTTGCTCCCACTTGATCGAATCCTCCACCTGTAGGGCCTCATCAAAAGATTTCGGTTCCCCCTCATCAGTCAGCAATAAATAGTGTAATGAAGGTGAATACCTATCTGGTGCTCTGATGGTTCTGGATGATCTCCTTAACACCTGCTCAGGTGTAACTTGCTCCACTTCAGATTCTTCAGTAGGAGTTGGTTGAGAATCTGCTTCGACATCTCTGGGGTTACTCTTTTCCAACTCAACCTCAACTCCCACTTGCTTTGTAATCTCTGGGACCTTTTGCTCTCTGTCCTTGTACAGAACAGACTCATCAAATGTCACGTCACAATGTCTTAGGATCTTTCTGTTCTTGTCATCCCAAAACCTGTAACCAAACAAATCAGAACCATAGCCTATGAAGTAACACTTCACAGCCTTGGCATCAAGCTTGTCTCTCTTTTCTGGATCAACATGAACATAAGCAGTGCAACCAAAAGTCCTCAAGTGTGAGTACTTGAGTTCTTTTCCTGTCCATACCTCCTCTGGAATCTTGAATCCTAAAGGAACTGATGGTCCCCTGTTGATCAAGTATGCAGCTGTGCTCACAGCATCCGCCCAAAATGTTTTGGGCAGCCCACAGTGTATCCTCATACTCCTTGCACGCTCATTCAATGTTCTGTCATCTCTCTCAGCAATTCCATTCTGCCTTGCCTTACCAGGAACTGTCCTCATCAATCTGATTCCCTCAGCTGCGCAGAATGCCTTGAACTCTGATTTTTCATACTCTCCTCCATTGTCAGACCTTAGGCATTTGACTTTCAAATCGGTCTGATTCTCATCTTCAGTTTTCCACTTCTTGAAAGCTGCAAACACATCTGACTTATGCTTCAAGAAGTAAATCCATACCTTCCTGCTGAAATCATCAATGAAGGTAACATAGAATCTGGATCCTCCAAGTGATGATACTGGAGATGGACCCCAAACATCTGTGTGGACCATTTCCAACCTCACTTTCTTTGGCTCTCTAGGAGTACTCTTTTCTGTTTTCCCATAACACAGCTCTCGCAAAGACCCATATCAACAGACTTCAGACCATCTAATGCTCCTTTTGCAACCAGCATCTTCATTCCTTTAGCGCTCATGTGTCCAAGTCTGTTATGCCACAGACATGAACCAGAAGCACCTTCAACAACAGCGGCCATGTTAATACACCCTGCAGTGGTGTACAAGGTTCCAGATTTTGTGCCACGAGCTACTACCATAGCACCTTTCACAATCTTCCACGAACCTTTCCCAAACTCTGCTGCATATCCCGTGCTATCCAACTGACCAACAGAGATCAGATTTTTCTTGAGCCCAGGAATATATCTGACATCCTCCAATGTCCACTGGTTTCCCGAGGTGGTCTTTGTGCAAACATCCCCCTTTCCTTCAATCTCCAAGGCATTATTGTCAGCAAGATACACCTTTCCAAAACTTCCAGATTTGAAGTTTTGGAACAACTCCTTGCTTGGAGACGAATGGAAAGATGCACCAGAATCCAGAATCCATGATTCAACCGGGCTGTTGACACTAAGGACTAGAGCATCCCCAATGTCCTCTGCTGAATTTACAGAATCATTGTCATCTTTGAATTTCTGATTCTGGTTCTTCTTTGGCTTTGTACAGTTCGTCCGAAAGTGCCCTTTTTCTCCACAGTTCCAACAAGTCACGTTAGATCTGTTTTGGGATTTTCCTCGATTCTTTGATTTCGATCGACTATGTTGATTTTGGCCTTTCGTCTTACTTCTCCCCCTTCGGTCAACGCTGAGAGCACTGCCCGATGAATCTCCCACTTCTCGTTTGCGAATACTTTCGCTAAGAACAACATCACGGATTTCATCAAACTTCAGTTTCTCAGATCCACGGGAACTGCTAATCGCAGCAACAACAGTATCCCAAGAATCGGGCAGAGATGACATCAAAATCAACGCCTTAATTTCATCTTCGAAATTAATATCCACAGAATTGAGTTGACTCACAATCATATAAAACTCGTTTATATGATCAGAAACGGATCCATTCTCAGACATCTGTAAATTGAACAATCTACGCATCAAATATACCTTGTTCATAGCCGATGGTTTTTCATACATGTTTGACAGTGCCTTCAACAGATCTGACGTAGTCTTCTCCTTCACGATGTTGAACGCCACGTTTCTTGACAAAGTCAACCGGATCAATCCTAGAGCCTGGCGATCCTTGAGTTTCCACTTCTCCTCCGTCATGGATTTCGGCTTCACTCCAGTCAACGGTTCGTGAAGATCTTTCTGGTACAGATAATCTTCGATCTGCATCTTCCAGAAACTGAAATCGGATCCATCAAACTTCTCGATTCCAAGCTTTGAACCATCCATCTTCAGTGATCGTGTTGAATCTCCTTAGCTCTGATACCAATTGTTAGGATCTAATTCACACACACTTGAAGTTTCAAGAACACAAGTATTTCAAGAAGAAAGAGATGAGAGATCTGGAGAGAGAGAGAGAGAAATCTAGAGAGAGAGAGCAATTCGTGGTAACTCCCCGTGTGAACTTCCACGGCGGTGGGTATATTTATATCAATATATCAGAGTATTTAGTTACAGAGAATACATGGAGGTTAAACCGCGTAAACAGCTATATATATTAATCAGGCTCCACTACCTAACAGTTCCATTACATTTACAAATGCTTAAACAAAAGCATCCAATCTTCAGTCCCACGGTGTTTGGTTGATGAATCCTTGCTCCCTAAGCTTAAAATTTTGCTAAAGATGACTAAAGTTACAAATATTGTTTTATTTTGTACCATAACAACTCAATAACACTTGATGGAAGTGGGAATGTGGTGCCTGTCTTTTGCCTTTGATTTTTGCTAATAGCGAAATGTTTTTCGAATTTGCATTTTTCTGAATTTTCGATTGAGCATCGCTTTTAGCCATTTAGCTTATGTTAATGGCGTTCCAGAACCACTTAGCTTCACCAGTGGTTATTCTGAACTTATGAGTGGAAGTTGGCCAAATTTTTGCTGCTCAATGGATCATATTGCTTTTAGTGGTTTAAGATGGTGATTAGAAATTTCCTTAGCTTTTAGCACTTCTCTTATTAGGCAAAGACCTGCACATTTGTTGCTCTTTTTGACCTGCACATTTGTTGCTCTTTTTGATCATTTTTTCATTATTTCCGTCTTCTTCTCAACTCCAAATAAATTGAAACCTGGAATCATGCAACTTATATAAGAATCTAGCCATATTCATTATTTGGATGAAAAAACTCACTTCAAGATGCAAATAAGTTGTTCAATTCCAACTTATTGATTTTCGCCTATTGAGGTTATAGGCTGCTGGTGTTCTCTCGCATTTCATCATTAAATGGCTATACTTGTGTTATCGTTCATGACTTCTCTTCCTGATTAATTTGCGGATTGTTGGTTGGGTTTTTGTTGCATCACAAGCATCTTTTGTCAACGACGAGAAAGGAATTTTACATTGGGGCATCTTGTGGGTTCGTGAATTATATTTTTCTGATATCAGGAAGATTTAGTCCTTTCTCTTTGGTTCTCTTCATTAGAATTTTCAACGTAGTCTTGCTTCTCTTGTGGGTAATATCACTGTTGTTACTGCTCTGCTATACTGACTAGATTTTGTTACATCTTGCTGTCTTGAGGAATCTCTTCTTTTCTAAAAAATAAAAATTGTGTGGTGGATGGGCTTCATGGGTATACATCAATGTATTCCTTGTTTGGAAGACTGATAAACTCTTTCCTGCTAAAGCTTTTGTGTTGTCATATGATTTTAGTTTGAAATAATGTATTCCTTGTTTGAAAGACTGATAATCTCAGAGTGTTTCTTTGGACTTAAAGTGGCTCTATTTTGCAGCTTTATGTCCATGGCGAGAAATTCAACCAACCAATATTTTTCTGTAATAATATATGTGGACATGTGGATCCAGTAAGTTGAAAACATTAATTTGCTTATTATTCAAATGCCTCCCCCGACTGATTCTGTACCTGCCCTACAATACCAGGTTATACCAGTAAATGAAAATAGGGCCTTGTTTTCCACTCACTCATTCAAGATTTTGTTCAAGGAAGGTGGTTGTGGAACTTTTATCCCTCTATTTTTCAATTTAATTGCCTCAGTGAGACAATACCACCAACAGTCTAGGGAAGAAGCTAGAGTAGATCCTCTTCAAGCAGCACAAACTCCTGTGGATGAGATGATGAGACACGCGTATGTCACTTTATTTCCCCCTTTCAACTAACAATTTTTCTAAATAATCTGCGTATTTATACATATGTTGTGGTGATCTCTTTAATGATTTGTGATGTCTTGCAGTTATGTGGATCCTAATGATCCAACAAGAATTTTCTTGCAGCAGCCTAGTACAGAATCTCAACTCAGGCGTCGAACATACCAGTCAACCAGCTGAAAATCTATCTAGTTTTCTTGTTTCCAGTTGATGTTATTTCGACATGTGCAGATTCTCGTCTCTCTTTCCAACAACGTGACAACTGTGTGTGTGTATGATGTCTATACTTGTGTGCCTAGACGTTTGAAGGGATTGGAATCCACTTTACGTGTGTACAAATACCCTAATAGAATATTCTCCACTTCTATTTATTTTGGTCTAAATTACTTCTTTTTTATGATTCTTGAGAAAAGAGAATACATTTGTGGTTCAAAATTACTCTTTAGATATTTATGTGGTTTTCTTCTATTTTTAGAATGAAGGGAGAAGAAGTAAAGTCGTGTGAAAGATAAAAAAGGTAACCATGTGAGACATACTAGTAAGGGGTTAAATAACGATAATACTTGAATAATTCAAGTTCAATTATTCATACTTCAGGCTTATTTTTTAAAAGTGTGGTACGTTTAACGCAAACAGCAATGCATTTTCATCATATTTTTGACACGTTAACAAATTTTAAAAGTTCAGAAAATGGTACAACATTTTGTTAATGATATAAGAGTTTATAAAGTAAAGATAATGAACTATTGAATTTATCAATATTATATAATTGTAGTGTTACATTTTAAGAATATTCTAAGTAGTCAATCATTGTGATTATGTTTTTCATATATTTTTCAAATAATATTTATTATTATGTATGTTACAATTTATGTGGACATAATCCAAGGATCGATCAAGTTATCCAAGAATCGATGAAATTTTGTGTTGTTAGAAATTGTTTCAAGTTATTATTTATTGTCATTTATAATGTTTTTTACATCATTTTAAAACAACATATGTCAATTATTTTTCCAAATTATGTGGCTCCGTTAGTTATTAAGAGTCATTCAGGTTTTTTTATCTTTTAAATTTAAATATTTTAAGTTATTAATAATCAAAATTTTTAAGACGTGATCTTTAAATATCCAAAAGATCAAAAATAAGTG